>CM053026.1:727927588-728380088 GCA_028564925.1 Lithobates sylvaticus
CTTATGTTGCAGGGGTCAATCATTACTGGAAGGAATCTGCTGGCTGCTGGAGGGTATTTTGAAGCTGGCTGTTGGGAGTCCATTGTCGCTGGGGTGGATCTATTGTCGCGGGGTGTCCAATTTTGCTAGATCTATTTCACTGCCTTTCTTGTTATCATTAACAAATTCCATACAAAATACTTAGCACCACAAAATGATACCTGTTTCTGTATTCTCTAAAAGGGGTGGTACTGGGAGGTGGGTAAGGGGTGGAACCAAGGAACGGTGCTCGAAGGTGGGTAGGGGGTGGAGTCAAGGATGGCTTGGAAGGGAGGAGTTCCTGCACCTATTCTCTGTGAAAATAGCCCTGTATATATCTATATATATATATATATATATATATATATATATATATGTAAAGATTAGCTGTAATCTGCCAAAATGTTGGTTTAATCAAACAAGCTAACGATTACTCCTATGCTTTTTGGAGGACCTATGAATGCCTACCATGTTAATTGTTACACTGCTAAATTTGTGTGGAGCACCGAAGTATTATATTGGGTGAAGTGTGGGTACAGACATTTTGTATACACCGATCAACCATAACTTTATAACCACCCACCTAATATTGGGTAGGTCCCCCCTTTTGCCACCAAAACAGCCTTGACATGTCAAGCCATGGACACCATTAGACCTCTGAAGGTATGCTGCTGTGTCTGGCACCAAGCCGTCAGTACCAGATCCTTTAAGCCCTGTAAATTGCGAGGTTGGGCCTCAACAGATCGGACTTGTTTTACCAGCACACCCCACAGATGCTCGATTGGAGAGTTTGGAGGCCAATTCCACATCTTAAACTCATTGTTGTGTTCCTTAAACCATTCTTGAACCATTTTTGCAGTGTAGCAGGGTGCATTATTATGCTGAAAGAGGCCACTGCCATCAGGGAATGACGTTTTCATGAAGGGGTGTACTTGGTCAGCAACAATGTTTAGGTAGATGGTATATGTCAAGTAACACGAATAAGTTACATGAATGGCAGAACCCAGCAGAACATTGTCCAAAGCATCACACTGCCTCCGTTGGCTTGCATTCTTCCCATACTGTATCTCTTCCTCAGGTAAGCGATGCACACGGCCATCCACATGATGTAAAAGAAAACGTGATTCATCAGACCAGGCCACCTTCTTCCATTGCACTGTGGTCCAGTTCTGATAATCAAGAGTCCATTGTAGTTGCTTTTGGCTGTGGACAGGGGTCAGCATGGGCACCCTGACAGATCTGCAGTTACGCACCCCCATACACAACATACTACAATGCCCATTTTTTCTGCTTTCAACATCAATTTCAGGGACAACATGTTTACTTGCTGCCTAATATATCCCACCCACTTTTAAATGCCATTGTAATGAGATAATCAAAGTTATCAATGTTATTTACTTAACCTGTCAGTGGTCATAAAGGCTGATTAGTGTTAATATTTGAAATGTCTATGTGGTCTTAAAGAGGAAGTAAAGCCTCTTTTAAAAAAAACAAAAAAAAAACGGAACCTGCAAGGCAAAGGCATAATGAGCTAGTATGCATAGCATACTAGCTCATTATGAATAACTTACCTGAGAACGAAGCCCCAGAAGCGATCCTCGTCCATGACCTCCGCCACCGCCATCAATCCCGGACTGACTTCCGGGTCTCGCCGCTCCAGCGCTGTCATTCGCTGGAGCGGCGATGACGTCACTCCCGCGCATGCGCACGAGAGCAGCATATAGCCGTGATCTCGGCATGCTCAGTGCGCCTGCGCGCCGCTGTCTACGGCGCATGCGCCATAGACAGCGATGCCTCTTTTTTTCTAAATATCTCCTAAACCATGTAGGTTTAGGAGATATTTATTGGACCTACAGGTAAGCCTTAATCTAGGCTTACCTGTAGGTCAAAGTGGTTTGTAAGGGTTTACAACCACTTTAATCACAATTGGTGGATTGTATCACAGTTTTATTCACAGACATTTATATGAAGGATTATTATGAGGTGATGGATTGGATTCAAATTATACACATTTATAAATCTGGCCTTTATGGAAGAGTGTCAAAAAGAAAGCCATTGCTGAAAGAAAGCCATAAGAAGTCCCTTTTGCAGATTGTGAGAAGCCATGTGGGGGACACAGCAAACATGTGGAAGAAGGTGCTCTGGTCAGATGAGACCAAAATTTAACTTTTTGGCCTTAAAGCAAAACGCTATGTGTGGCAGAAAACTAACACTACACATCACCCTGGACACACCATCCCCACTGTGAAACATGGTGGTGGCCACATCATGTTGTGGGGATGCTTTTCTTCAGCAGGGACAGGGAAGCTGGTCAGAGTTGATGGGAAGATGGATGGAGCCAAATACAGGGCAATCTTAGAAGAAAACCTGTTAGAGTCTGCAAAAGACTTGAGACTGGGGGAGGTTCAACTTCCAGCAGAACAAAGACCCTAAACATACAGCCAGAGCTACAATGGAATGGTTTAGATCAAAGCATATTCATGTCATGTGTCAGAATGGCCCAGTTAAAGCCCAGACCTAAATCCAATTGAGAATATGTGGCAAGACTTGAAAATTGCTCTTCACACGTGCACTCCATCCAATCTGACAGAGCTTGAGCTAATTTGAAAAGAAGAATGGGCAAAAATGTCACTCTCTAGATCAGGGGTCTCCAAACTTTTCAAACCAAGGGTCAGTTTATTGTTCTTCAGGCTCTAGGAAGGCTGGATTGTGGCCAGCCGGGGAAGAAAATGTCCCGGGCCCAGCATCAGTGAGAATTAACATGGTCTCAAGGTTGGTGGTCAGTAGGAGGAGTAGTAGTGCCCCTATTAGTAAGAAGAATAGTATCCCATCATTGGTATCAGTGGAAGAAATAGTACTCCATTGTTGGTGCCAGTGGGAGGAATAGTGCCTCAAATCGGTGGAAGGAATAGTGCCCCAAGGGCCAGATAAAGGCTAGCAAAGGGCCACATCTGGCCCTCGGGCCACAGTTTGGGTACCCCTGCTCTAGATGTGCCAAGCTGGTAGAGACATAACATTCCTAAAAAGACTGTAATTGTAGCGAAAGTTGGTTCTATAAAGTATTGACTCAAAAGGAATGACTACAAATGCACGCCACACTTTTCAGATATTTATTTGTAAACATTTGAAAACCATTTATCATTTTCCTTCCACTTCACAATTATGTGCCACTTTGTGTTGGTCTATAACATAAAATCCCAATAAAATACATTTACGTTTTTTTTGGTAACATGACAAAATGTGGAAAATTTCAATGAGTATGAATACTTTTGTAGCCTCCCTGGCGGTATGATTATGTCAGATTTTTGTGTCTCAAAGCGGTACAATTATTTTGCATAGAAATTTGTCATTTTATATTGTAGGTCTGTAATTCTTAGCAATAACACACTTAAATCTGTCCCGGGTATGATGAAGTTTGAAACACAAAATCATAAATTATAATATAAGAAATAAATATAAATAATTATAAAAAATAATAATATAATAATAATAAAATTAATTTCCCCACGATTCACTATCGCTCAATTCTGCAAGTGTTCTAATTTACTATCGCTGTTTTCTAGCTGGTCTAAAACCACTTTTGACGTAGGGACACTTTTTGGTTGCTATGGACAATCTCCAGTTTCCAGGCAGAAAGAACAGTATATATAATAAAAAAACTGCATGCAGGGCACGGGACAAACCACTGGGGACAAAGGGGATGTGAAATAATTTCATACAGTAATGTAATCTGTAAGATTACAGTGTACTGTATGTATTATGATTTTTCACTTTTTTGAATTTGCCGCCTGGGTCTCCGCCCCTGTGCGTCGCAACACTCACAGGCAACGGAGCCCGAAACAGAGCGGCTTCGGACAGAGCCCGTAGACACAGCGGGGGACATCGCAGGATCCTGGGGACAAGGTAAATATACTGCACCAGGATCCTGCAATGCAATCCCGAGTGTGGCTCAGGGGTTACCGCTAATGGTGCTGAAATTTAACCCCAAGCCACAGTCGGAAAACCGCCAGGGAGGTTAAGGCACTGTAGATGTATTTCCTTTAATTGCATGTGATGAACAAGATGTCTTTATTAAGAGCAGTATGACTTACTTATAATACTGCTTTGTATAAATCTATACATAGGGTCACTTGGCATTGACCTATTCATAAGACTCTTTTGTAACGTAAATGATAGTATGACTGGCCTTTGACTATTTTTAAGTTAACTTAGTATAGGCTTGTTGGCAGGTACAGTTAGCAGGCCATCCACTAGATGGCTCTGTTCTCATTATAGTACAGCAAAGAAAACAATGTAAATAGTTGTTATCTCCCCTTGTATAGAAGTCCTACCTCTAGTGATGTAATGGGTGGAGTTAGTGCTCACATATGTGCCCCGCAATGGGAGGAGCCTAAGTAGTCAGGGCATGAAAATCCCCATATCTGCTAAAGTGCAGTCACCTGCAAAGCTGATCAAAAGGGCCCATTGCAGTACTGAAGTCCCAGGTGAGGTGGTACAGAATATGGGAAGCCTGGATAGTGTCCTCTGATGTGCAGAGTGGTGGAGCCTGGGTATGACAGTGTCACCTTGGAGTGTGCCCGGCTGGGCAGAGCTATAGGAAGGACATTAGGAAGATACTGGAATACTAAAAAAACACCTGGATCCCCCCTGACCCTCAGCAATGGGTCCTGTGACTTGGGGAAGGAAGCCTAAAGAATGTGTAAACCATACATTTCATATTCCTGATATGTGCCTGCTGTACCATATACTTATATGAAAGTGCAATCTGTTTTTTTTGTATTACTTCCTTTTTGTGAAATCCCTGGTGATTCTGCCAGTCCCTCTGCTTTCCTATTTAAAAAAAAAAAAATCTGACCATACTAGGCATGAGAGCACTGTGTGGTCAGATTAGGGTTGCCACCTCATCCCTTTAAACCCGAACACATTAATTACACAGGTTCTGTGGCAGATTAAGGTGATAATTAAACTCACTTGGTGCCTTATCTGCATTTATTAGCCTCAGAACCTGTGTAATTCAGGTGTTCGGGTTTAAAGGGATGAGGTGGCAACTCTAGGTCAGATTTTTGGCTGTGCTTCTCCAGTGATCAGGCATGTGCTAACATGCCATTCATTTATATTTTAAACACAATGGGTTGGTTTACAAGGTGAGGGTTCACATATACTTTAAGTCTGAAGTATACATGAGGAAGTGGTCCCAACTCTGTGGTTCTCCCTAGGAGGAATGGAGGTTAGATGGCTAAAAGATGTGTGCTTGTACCCTGTGCTAAAATAAGTGCAGCAGAATGGCTAACCTTGCATGTACAGAATGGATAGCTTTACATTTGGCTTTAAATAATTCTGCTAGTATGTCAAATGTGCTATGTAAATTGCGGAAAATGTAATTCTATGTGTGGACATTCCCTTACTAACCACCTCCCGCCCGCCATACAGTAAAATGATGGGCACAGGGTGGCTCTCTCGTTCTGGGACGACGTCATATAATGTCTACTCACTCTTACCGCACTTGGGCAGCGATCTGCGGCCCGCTGTGTCCCTGGGACATGGGGCATCCCTGATCTTGGTTAAGAGCTGATGATGAGGCTCTTTACCCATGTGATCGGCTGTGTCCAATCCCAGCTGATCACATGTAAACAAGGAAATGCTGGTTATTGGCTTTCCTCTTCTCACACTGACAGAGTGTGAGGCGAGGAGAGCCGATCAGCGGCATTTCCTCACAGAGCAGACCTGCACAGATAATCAGGTCACTGATTGTCAGTGCAGCCCCAACAGTGCCCAGCAGTGATGCCAATCAGTGCTCAGCAGCAATACCAATCAGTGTCCACCAGTGATGTCAATCAGTACCCCTCAGGGATGCCAGTCAGTGCTGCCTTTCAGTGCCCATCAGTGCCTGCTCATCATGCCTGCTCATCAATGCCGCCCATCAGTACCCAGCAGTGCCACCAATTAGTGCCCATCAGTGTCATCTATCTGTGCCGCCTATCACTGCCCATCAGCGGAACATATCAGTGCCCATCAGTGCCACATCAGTGCTGCGTATTAGTGCCTCTTCATCAGTGCCACCTCATCAGTGCAGCCTATCAGTGCCCATCAGTGCAGCCTCATCAGCGCACATCAGTGAAGGAAAAAATAGCTTATTTACAAAACTCTCTAACATAATTTTTTTTCAGTCTTTTTTTCTTTTTTTAGCAAACTATTTTTTTTATTTTGGGTGCTGCGTTTCATCACAGCGCAATTGTCACCCATAGTGACCTGGGAAGGAAGGGAGTGAAAGTGCCCGGTATTGAAGTTGGTGATGAGTATTAAGTCATGTCCAAGAATGTCGAGAGTGAGCCTCAGGCGTGTGACACAATATGGAGGACAGTTTAACTCAACAACAGGTGGTTGTCCTATCCAGGAAGAAGCGAGCCGGGGTCTTACACCCCAACATCTGTATGTAGTGTAAATGACATGGATTTCATATTCTTATTACTCCTATTGTAAATGTTTTATGATTTGACTTGTAATATAAATGCATAGCTCCCAACTGTCCCTGATTTCGAGGAACTGTCCCTGATTTGGAACAAAGTCCCCCTGTCCCTCTTTCCTCCTCATTCACCCCTCATTTTGGTCAGATCTATATAGCTGTATATAAAATGCACTATTTATCTTTTCAAAAAGTGTTTCACAGTGCTAAACCTTTCATTTGATTTCTAAATGTTTGTATTTGTACATTTTAAAAGCCAATATAATGGAATAGTAGTGGCAAAAAAAAACACGTGTTTAACCAACCATTTTTTTTGTATAATTCTCCTTTAAGGGGGTGTGGCAGGGGGTGTGTCCTATGCCTACATACTTTTGCTAATAGGTGTCCCTCGCTCCTATCTCTAAAAGTTGGGAGATATGTAAATGTCTTGTAATTTGCATAAAGCTTTCATTGATCCACATTACCTCATGCTTTATGTAACGGTGACCCTTTATATTTGGGCTTGTGGAAGCAATAAAATCAGTACAGCTATTGGGACCATAGGTTGTGTGCAGTCTGTACTCCAGCAAAGAGGAATGAAGTTTTTGTACAGCTGTGTATCACTGTGTGAGTGGAAGCTCTGTATACTGATAACAGAAATAATTTCCTTCATCTTCTTCTTTCATTTCCTTAATAGTAAGTTGATAATTTGTTCCAGATCCCGATCCACTGAACCTCTCCGGAACCCCAGGATATCTTTCAGTTGCTTTAATAATAAGAGGTTTTGGTGTCTGTCCTGGTCTTTGTTGGAACCAGACTAAAGGGTTATATTTTGCTCCAGAATGGTAAAGATCTCGACTGGATGTACATGAAATGGTGAAAGTGTCTCCCGGAGATTTCACAATGTATTGTGGTGTCTGAATCAATACAACTTCACAACAGATATCTGATAAAATAAAATGTATACAAGTTACAAAAATGTGGATGTTGAAGATTGCATGTTCATATCTCTTTGCAATTAGCCAATGCAAGTCAGAGATTTAAGTTTAGAAATGTTAAGTATTTATGTAAATTCCAAATAATGATTGTTGTGTAGACAGCAAGTAAACCTACCTTGCTCCAAAGTGTGACAACATCAGTCAGTTATCATTTTCAAAGTTTTTACTTAATCGGTAATGACCACCTGTATTTTGTATAAATGATAAACCATGTGTAAAAGTAAAATAAAAACTATAATACAATTCCATACCTTGTATATAAAGAAAAAAGCCACAGAGCAGGTAGGTCACCAGAATCATCTTGATGTCTCTGGATTGTCACATACACAGATCAGTTGGTCTCCAACTCTTTATATAACATGAAATCACCGGGGAAATTACCTCTATGTAAAATAGCAGAAATGCAAATGTTACTGTCATGGGTCTCCTATTTCTGCACAGTTATAACTGACTGCAGTCACCCATATACAGGAATAACACATCACACAATTTAAAGTCCAACTCAAAAAAATATGAAGATTGTTATTGTTATTATTATTATTATTATCATACAGGACTTATATAGTGTTAAAGTGGTTGTAAACCCTTACAAACCACTTTGGCTTACAGGTAAGCCTAGATTAAGGCTTACCTGTAGGTCCAATAAATATCTCCTAAACCTACACGTTTAGGAGATATTTACAAAAAGACAGGCACCACTGTCTACGGCGCATGCGCCATAGACAGCGGCGCGCAGGCGCACTGAGAAAGCCGCAGATCATGGCGATATGCCGCTCTTGGCGAGCCGCCATGTGCATGCACGGGAGTGACGTCATCGCGGCTCCTGCGAATGACAGCGCCGGAGCAAAGAGACCCGGAAGTCACTCCGAGATTGATGGCGGAGGAGGACGTGGACGAGGGTCGCTTCGGGGGCTTCGTTCTCAGGTAAGTTATTCATAATGAGCTAGGATGCTATGCATACTAGCTCATTATGCCTTTGCCTTGCAGGTTCCGTTTAAAAAAAAAATAAAAAATATGAGGCTTTACTTCCTCTTTAACAGTTTGCGCAGCGCTTTACAACAAGAGGGCAGACAGTTACAATACAATTCAATACAGGAGGAATCAGAAGACGCTGCTCGATAAAGCTTACAACCTAGGAGGGAAGGTCAAGTAGGAGATAGTCGGACAGATTGTATGTTAGTAAATTAGTGATACGTGCAGAGACTGAAGGAGTGAGCTGAGGGGTAGAGAGATAGATTTAAGTGTCGTCAGCGTAGAGATGGTATTGGAAGCCCAGGGAGGAGGTCTAGATGGAGAATAAGAGAGGTCCAAAAACCTTGGGGACCCCAGCAGAGAAAGGGAGAGGAGAGGAGGACGTAAAAATGTAAGTAACTTTAAAAACGGTGCAGTTGGATAAGTAGGATGAGAACCAGTGAAGAGTACAGTCACGAGACCAAAGGTATGGAGTTTTTTGAGGAGGAGGGGGTGGCCCACTGTGTCAAAGGTAACAGAGAGGTCTAGAAGTAGGAGTACAGAATTGTGTCCATTGGATTTAACTGTTAGCAGATTGTTTGTGAGTTTTAGGAGAGCAGTTTCCATGGAGTGTTGAGGGCGGAATACAGACTGAAGGGGAACAAGAAGGTTATTCTTGGTGAGGTGGTCGCTCAGTCACTTGTAGAACAAACGTTCAAGGAGTTTGGATAAAAAGGGGAGCAAGGACTTGGGGCTTATGTTAAGATTGGTGGGGTCTAGTAAGGGCTTTTTAAGTATGGGGGCTCACTAATGCATGTTTTAGAGAGTTGGGGAAGATGCTAGCAGAGAGGGAGATATTAAAGATGTGGGTTAGAGAGTGTAAGACCCCATACACACTATTAGGGATTTCTGCAGATTTTTGTCTTCAGATTTACCAAAACCATATAATATGAGGTCAAACCTTAAGAGTTTCAATTGGTATGTAATCAGACAGGCCCTTACACTACATGGTTTTGGTAAATCTGAAGACAAAAATATGCAGAAAATCTAATAGTGTGTATGGGGTCTAAGATAGAGCCAGAGGGCTACCCTGCTGTCTTTTGCTAAACTACTCAAACTGTCCCTCTATTGTATTCCCTACAACACATTAGTTCTGTGGTCCCAAGATAAGAACAAGGAGGGCAAATTAGGCCCCTTGAGATAACACAGGAAATATTAAGGACCTGTTCTCTCACCAGTGAGCTGTGTGGAACGCATGACCACAGGTGTGCGCTGTAAGACACAGTGCTAATCTGCTGACGCCAACCTATTTTTTCACAGAACTTTATTTAAATGTCATGAGTTTTAAGCACTGAAGCTGCATTATGTTGCAGTGGTTGGCGTTGGAACCCTCTATGCTGAAAAAAAGTAGCACAAGCAGTACAATTTTTGCAGTTCACACCACAGCAACGTTGTACTGTGAATATACACCATAGGAGGGAAGACATTTTGGGCTGCAATTAGAAAACCCTTAAAAGGACACAGGACAGCTCTGAATTTCCAACAAGAACAGGTATTTTATTTTCATCTATTGAACAGATATAACAAAATACTTTCAGTGTTTAACAGAAGAAAAATGACAAGATAAGTTTATTGTCAGGGTTTGCTTACATTTTAATCATTGTTTTAAGAATATTCTAAAAATATTCTATTGTTTCAGTAAAAAAACTAAATCAGAGTTGGTCTATCAGGTAGATGTTTTGAATTGGTTTACCTGTTACATTTCCTAGATAGAGTAGCGTCTACGTAAAAGCTTTTGCATTTTTAACAACTAGACGGCCAGCGGCTGCAGTTATACTGTGGCAGGTTGGCTCGCCTGGGCAAATCGCCATAGGTATACGTCGGCCTCTTTAAGACCACTAGGGGGTGCGTGCAAGCCCGCAGCACGACGACTGAGCCGATGTTCGTGCCCGACGGCTGCGATGTTCACCGGGCACCCGCGATCGCTCCTGAGAGACACAGAACAGAGGTCTGTCAGTGTAAACAGACAGATCTCCATTCTGTCAGGAGTGAGGAGAGCAATCTGTTGTTCATACTAAGCATGAACAACGATCTCTCTCCTCCTTCAGGCAGTCCCATCCCCCCACAGTTATAATCACTCCCTAGGACACACATTTAACCCCTTCATCGCCCCCTAGAGTTAACCTCTTCCCTGCCAGTGACATTTACAGTAATCAGTGGCTATTTGTATTGCTGTATAAATGTCCATGGTCCCAAAAAAGTGTCAAAAGTGTCCGATCTGTCCGCTGCAATGTTGCAGTCACGATAAAAATTGCAGATCATCACCATTACTATTAAAAAAAAAAGAATAATAAAAATGCCATAAATCTACCCCCTATTTTGTAGACGCAATAAAGTTTGCGCAAAGCAATCAATATACGCTTATTGAGATTTTTTTACCAAAAATATGTAGAAGAATACATATCGGCCTAAACTGAGGAAGAAATTCGTTTTTTTATTTTTTGGGGGGGATGTTTATTATAGAAAAAAGTAAAAAAAAATATTTTCGCTCTTTTTTCGTTTATAGCGCAAAAAATTAAAAACGCAGAGGTTATCAAATACCACCAAAAGAAAGCTCTATTTGTGGGGAAAAAAAAAACATCAATTTTGTTTGGGTACAACTTCACACTACTGCACAATTGTCAGTTAAAGCGTTGCAGTGTCGTATCGCAAAAAATGGTCTGTCATTAAGGGGGAAAATCCTTCCGGGGCTGAAGTGGTTAATTTTGTTTAATATGTTTATGAATAAAATAGGAAGAAGCTGCCCTGTGTTAGCAGCATGTTGGAGGGTCAACCCGCTGCTCTCACACAAAACACAGCTGTCTGGGTCACACTCCCTGTTCCAATCAGCTATGTCTATACTCCCTTATACTGTATCTACAGTGGTGTGAAAAAGTGTTTGCCCCCTTCCTCATTTCCTGTTCCTTTGCATGTTTGTCACACTTAAGTGTTTCGGAACATCAAACCAATTTAAACAATAGTCAAGGACAACACAAGTAAACACAAAATGCAATTTGTAAATGAAGGTGTTTATTATTAACCGCTTCAATACAGGGCTTTTAAACACCCTTCCTTACCAGAGCACTTTTTGCGATTCGGCACTGCGTCGCTTTAACTAACAATTGCGCGGTCGTGCGACGTAACACCCAAACAAAATTGACGTCCTTTTTTTCCCACAAATAGAGCTTTCTTTTGGTGGTATTTGATCGCCCCTGCGGTTTTTATTTTTTTGCGCTATGAACAAAAGAAGAGCGACAATTTTGAAAAAAAACACAATATTTTTTACTTTTTGCTATAATAAATATCCCATTTTTTTTAAAAAAAAACAATTTTTTTCCTCAGTTTAGGCCAATACGTATTCTTCTACATATTTTTGGTAAAAAAAATCGCAATAAGCTTATATTGATCGGTTTGCGCAAAAGTTATAGCGTCTACAAAATAGGGGATAGATTTATTGAATTTTTTTTTTTTTTTTTTACTAGTAATGGCGGGGATCTGCGATTTTTTTTTTCGTGACTGCGACATTGCGGCGGACACTTCGGACACTTTTGACACATTTTTGGAACCATTCACATTTACACAGCGATCGTTGCTATAAAATTGCAGTGATTACTGTGTAAATGTGACTGGCAGGGAAGGGGTTAACACTAGAGGGCGCTGGAGGGGTTAATGTGTTCCCTAATAGACGTGATTCTAACTGTAGGGGGAGGGGACTTAAGGGGAGGAGACCGATCATGTGTTCCTCCGTACTGGGATCACATGATCGGTCTCCTCTGCACTGACAGGACGTGGAGCTGTGTGTTTACACACACAGCTCCACGTTCCCGCCCGGTCCCGTTGTTTTAACGGGCAATCGCGGGTGCCCGGCGGACATCGCGGCCGCCGGGCACTCGCACCGGGTCCCGAGCGATGCCGCCCCCCAGGCGGCCGGGAATCCGAGGACGTCATATGACGCCCACCCAGGATGGTAGATCCACCTTGTGGGCGTCATATGACGGCGGGCGGTATTGAAGCGGTTAAAGGTGAAAAAAAATCCAAACCATCATGGCCCTGTGTGAAAAAGTGATTGCCCCCCTTGTTAAAACATACTATAACTGTGGTTGTCCACACCTGAGTTCAATTTCTCTAGCCACTCCCAGGCCTGATTATTGCCACACCTGTTCACAATCAAGGCATCACTTAAATAGGAGCTGCTTGACACAGTAAGGTCCACCAGAAGATCCTTAAAAGCTACACATCATGCTGAGACCCAAAGAAATTCAGGAACAATTGAGAAAGAAAGTAATTGAGATCTATCAGTCTGGAAAGGGTTATAAAGCCATTTCCAAAGCTTTAGGAATCCAGCGAACCACAGTGAGAGCCATTATCCACAAATGGCGAAGACATGGAACAGTGGTGAACCTTCCCAGGAGTGGCCGGCCGCCCAAAATTACCCCAAGAGCGCAGCGACGACTCATCCAAGAGGTCACAAAAGATCCCACAACAACGTCCAAGGAACTGCAGGCCTCACTTGCCTCAGTTAAGGTCAGCGTTCATGCCTCCACCATCAGGAAAAGACTGGGCAAAAATGGCCTGCATGGCAGAGTTCCAAGGAGAAAACCACTGCTGAGCAAAAAGAACATCAAAGCTTGTCTCAATTTCTCCACAACACATCTTGATGATCCCCAAGACTTTTGGGACAACATTCTGTGGACCGATGAGACAAAAGTGGAACTCTTTGGAAGGTGTGTGTCCAAGTATATCTGGCGTAGAAGGAACACTGCATTTCAGAAAAAGAACATTATACCAACAGTAAAATATGGTGGTGGTAGTGTGATGGTCTGGGGCTGTTTTGCTGCTTCAGGACCTGGAAGACTTGCCGTGATAAAAGGAACTATGAATTCTGCTGTCTACCAAGAGATCCTGAAGGAGAATGTCCGACCATCTGTTCGTGTACTCAAGCTGAAACGAACTTGGGTTCTGCAGCAGGACAATGATCCTAAACACACCAGCAAGTCCACCACCGAATGACTGAAGAAAAACAAAATGAAGACTTTGGAGTGGCCTAGCCAAAGTCCTGACCTGAATCCTATTGAGATGTTGTGGTATGACCTTAAAAAGGCCGTTCATGCTCGAAAACCCTCTAATGTAACTGAATTAGGACAATTCTGCAAAGATGAGTGGGCCAAAATTCCTCCAGGACGCTGTAAAAGCCTCATTGCACGTTATCACAAACGCTTGGTTGCAGTTGTTGCTGCTAAGGGTGGCCCAACCAGTTATTAGGTTTAGGGGGCAATCACTTTTTCACACAGGGCCATGATGGTTTAGATTTTTTTTCACCTTTAATAATAAACACCTTCATTTACAAATTGCATTTTGTGTTTGCTTGTGTTGTCCTTGACTATTGTTTAAATTGGTTTGATGTTCCGAAACACTTAAGTGTGACAAACATGCAAAGGAACAGGAAATGAGGAAGGGGGCAAACACTTTTTCACACCACTGTAT
Source organism: Lithobates sylvaticus (assembly GCA_028564925.1). NCBI lineage: Eukaryota > Metazoa > Chordata > Amphibia > Anura > Ranidae > Lithobates > Lithobates sylvaticus. Next base: position 727,941,521 of record CM053026.1, read on the forward strand.
ACTTGTTCTCTAGAGCTGATATCTAACTTAATACTGAACTTCAGGGGTAATACATTTTGTATACTTACAATGTTCACGGCTGCATATTTGACACTTGACCGAACTCTTTATCTACTCCATCCATGTGAGCTAGCCCTTTGGAGGTGAAATGCGTACAGAGAGTATGGTTTTCAGGGTACAGACAATATGTATACAGCTTTCTATGAAAAATTTCTATGAAAAAAAGCATCAAGATGGGCCTACAAGAGATTACAGCTCTCATCTTTTAATATTCCTACATTGGAGCAGACATAAACGAGCACCTGAATGGCGGTGGAGATTTGGTGCCATGGGTCGGGGTATGCTTTTACTGTTCCAACTTCTGTAGAAGCTGTAAATCACTGGAGTATTCCAAGCTACTATAGCGATGGCAGTCATTTTCCAGGTGCAGTGCTGGATGGCTGCCCTTCTGCATGGTAATCATAGGAGGCCGCCCACTCAGCATTGCCATTTTTCTCAGTGAATGCAAAGCATTCTGTGGTGGGATAAGTTGGAGTTTATGATGTGACAGCCCCTTCTCTGCAGTCATACAAACAAATGGCCACTGCCCCACCTATAACTGGCCTTCGCAGCCAGGATCACATGGAAGGGGGATGCATGTCAAACAAAACCAAAGAAAATTCTCAGCTCAACTTACCAACCAGCCTTCAACCAACAAGAATTTTCTTTGGTTTTGTTTGACATGCATCACCCTTCCATGTGCTCCTTGCTGCGAAGGCTGGTTATAGGTGGGGCAGTGGCCATTTGTTTGTACTGTTGGAATACTGGTGAGGGGTGCCTTTGCTTCCATTGTGCTATATGCTGGGTGTCCAGTGTGCCCCTGTGCCTTTTAAGGAGGGGTGGGATCCCTCCAGGCTCACCTGCCCTCTGTCTATCCATTATTATGCATGTGCTTCTACTGTGGAGGCTCTCAAAAATATAGAGTTAGGACTGCAGATGCTGTGAAGTGGCTCTTCGGCGTACGTATGTATTTGCAAATGTGTGCAAACTAAATCACTATTTCTAATGCATACTGTTAGACAGGATAATTTGGTTGGTTACAGGCTGGTTGGTAAGTTGAGCTGAGAATTTCCTTTGGTTTTGTTTGACATGCGCATCCCTTCCATGTGCTTCTTTGTTGTGAAGGCCAGTTATAGGTGGGGCAGTGGCCATTTGTTTGTACTGTTGGTTATTTGGTGGGGGGGGGGCACACTGGACACCTTTGCTGCCATTGTTCTATATGCTGGGTTTCCAGGGCAGCCCTGTGCCAATAAGGAGGGGTGGACTCCTTCCAGGCTCACCTGCCCTCCATCTATCCATTATTATGGATGTGCTTCTACTATAGAAGCTCTCAAAAATGTATAGAGGTAGGACTGCAGATAATACTAGGGTTAGGGATTTGGGACTAGTAGAAGTGGGATTAGGGTTAGGGTAAGGGATTTGGGACTTGTAGGAGTGGGATAAGGGTTAGGGATTTGGAACGAGTGGGATTAGGGTTAAGAGTTGGGGTTTTGGGACTAGTGGGAGCAGGATTAGGGTTAGGGATTTGGGACTTGTTGGAGTGGGATTAGGGTTAGGGATTTGGGACTAGTGGGAGCAGGATTAGGGTTAGGGATTTGGGATTAGTGGGATTAGGGTTAAGAGTTGGGGTTTTGGGACTAGTGGGAGCAGGATTAGGATTAAGGTTAGGTATTTGGGACTAGTGGGAGTGGGATTAGGGTTAAGAGTTGGGGTTTTGGGACTAATACTAAAGAGTGGTGCACTGAAGCACCCAGGAAATGTGAGTACCCTAAAAAAGGGACTAGTGTTTAGTAATAAAATCATATAATAACGATGTCACGCTATCTAGTTTTCTTTTGTCATATATACAGTTGCAAAAAAAAGTATGTGAACCCTTTTGGAATGATATGGATTTCTGTACAAATTGGTCATAAAATGTGTTCTGATCTTCATCTAAGTCACAGTCTGCTTAAACTAATAACACATAAAGAATTAAATGTTACCATGTTTTTATTGAACACACCATGTAAACATTCACAGTGCAGGTGTAAAAAGTATGTGAACCCTTGGATTTAATAACTGGTTGAACCTCCTTTGGCAGCAATAACTTCAACCAAATGTTTCCTGTAGTTGCAGATCAGATGTGCACAACGGTCAGGAGTAATTCTTGACCATTCCTCTTTACAGAACTGTTTCAGTTCAGCAATATTCTTCGGATGTCTGGTGTGAATCGCTTTCTTGAGGTCATGCCACAGCATCTCAATCGGGTTGAGGTCAGAACTCTGACTGAGCCACTCCAGAAGGCATATTTTCTTCTGTTTAAGCCATGTTGTTGATTTACTTCTATGCTTTGGGTCGTTGTCCTGTTGCAACACCCATCTTCTGTTGAGCTTCAGCTGGTGGACAGATGGCCTTAAGTTCTCCTGCAAAATGTCTTGATAAACTTGGGAATTCATTTTTCCATCGATGATAGCAATCCGTCCAGGCCCTGACGCAGCAAAGCAGTCCCAAACCATAATGCCCCCACCACCATACTTCACAGTTGGGATGAGGTTTTGATGTTGGTGTGCTGTGCCTCTTTTTCTCCACACATAATGTTGTGTGTTTCTTCCAAACAACTCAAATTTGGTTTCATCTGTCCATAGAATATTTTGCCAGTACTGCTTTGGAACATCCAGGTGCTCTTGTGCAAACTGTAAACGTGCAGCAATGTTTTTTTTGGACAGCAGTGGCTTCCTCTGTGGTATCCTCCCATGAAATCCATTCTTGTTTAGTGTTTTACGTATTGTAGATTCGCTAACAGGGATGTTAGCATATGCCAGAGACTTTTGTAAGTCTTTAGCTGACACTCTAGGATTCTTCTTCACCTCATTGAACAGTCTGCACTGTGCTCTTGCAGTCATCTTTACAGGACGCCCAACCTAGGGGGAGTAGCAGCAGTGCTGAACTTTCTCCATTCATAGACAATTTGTCTTACCGTGGACTGATAAATAGCAAGGCTTTTGGAGATACTTTTATAACCCTTTCCAGCTTTAAGCAAGTCAACAATACTTAATCGTAGGTCTTCTGAGAGCTTTTTTGTGCGAGGCATCATTCACATCAGGCAATGCTTCTTCTGAAAAGCAAACCCAGAACTGGTGTGTGTTTTTTATAGGGCTGGGCAACTGTAACCAACACCTCCAATCTCATCTCATTGATTGGACTCCAGTTGGCTGACACCTCACTCCAATTAGCTCTTGGAGATCTCATTACTTTTTCCACCAGCACTGTGAATGTTTACATGGTGTGTTCAATAAAAATATGGTAACATTTAATTCTTTGTGTGTTATTAGTTTAAGCAGACTGTGATTGTCTATTGTTGTGACTTAGATGAAGATCAGATCAAATTTTTGGACCAATTTGTGAAGAAATTCATATCATTCAAAAAGGGTTCACATACTTTATTTTGAAACTGTATGTGGAAAACGTGCCATCGGGGGGCGTGGCTTGGCACGCAGCGCGGATGGCAGCATAGAGACGGAGCTCCGCTCTTCCCGCAGCCCTACAGCCTGATACTGACCGCCCGATCCAGATAATGGGCAAACCGAACCGATCCATTACCGGTGCCTCAGCTAAGAACTCACCTGCGGTACAACGATCGCACAGCATACCGGATCTCTTCAGATCCAGGCATCAACCGGCCCGGAGCACAGAGGCATCCAAGATGGCGCCCGACGACCACGAGGATAGCGAGGACTCCCTGGCCGCATCTGAAGACAGGGTAAGGCACCATTCCTCATCGGACCAGCCCCTGACTTATGCTGACATGTCTGCATTTGTAGCAGACATTAAAAATGCCTTTTCATCAGCGGTCACCGAGTTGAAAGCTGACATGCTAGCATTGAATGAGAGGGCCTGCTCCATAGAACGGTCAGGACAAAAGAGGGACAAGGCAATCACCAGATTGGAACAGGTCACAGACACCCACACGGCCCAACTGATTGCAGTTAACCGCCACCTGGAAGATTTGGACAACAGGGGCAGACGCCACAATATTAGGGTGCGGGGGATCCCAGAAGACGTTTCACCAGACCAAATAGTCCCTGCCCTGACCTCTATATTCAACAACCTGCTTGAGAGACAGGCAGACACCAACATTGACTTTGAAAGAGCACACAGGGCTCTTAGGCCTAGACCACGTGAACCAGCGCCACCCAGGGATGTGATCTGCTGCCTCGTTGACTATAAGCTCAAAGAGGACATCCTGTCCCATGCCCGACAAAATGAACTGATCACCTTCAATGAACACACGGTCTCACTGTTCCAAGACCTCTCGCCTATTACATTGAGTAACCGCAGGGCTCTGCGCCCTTTATTAGAAACATTGAGAGAACACCATATTGCATACCGATGGAAGTTCCCCTTCGCCCTGTCAGTCACCCTAGACGGAGTGCCATATACACTCAGAACCCCAGATGAATTACCAACATTCTGCTCTGCCCTACAATTGCCGTTTGTGGATCTACCTGACTGGTACCGAGAATTCCGGACCCCACCGGAACCCCACAGCCCAACAACTTCACCACCCGCCACACCAACCAAGCCTGACCCCAAAAAAGGGAAGTACCAGAAGCAGCAGGGAACAGCCCCCATGAGGTCATCTCAAGTCTCCAGGAACACAAGAGCCAAAGAATACACCTGAAATGTCAGCAGAGCAAGATTCCCTTTTGGAAACTCTCCTTTGGACGGATTGCATGCGTTGGGACAACATACACTGTCCCTGATGTCTCAGCCGTATTATTTACCCGGGTCTGACCCTGGATGTCCCCTTTGTTGATATGGAGATTACTCCTACCACTTGATTGCTGCTCAGGCGGGCACTTGAACGTTGCACTCTGTTTCTAACCGCCACCATGTTGCCGCAGGCACCCGTTATATAGGCTTGCGAACTTCTAAAAGCCTGGGTGAAGGTAATTTCCAAACCTCCGGATGGAGGCACAGGTACACTTACAGTTTGATGTTTGATTTAAATGTTGCTATGTTTCTCTCGTTATTATACCACACCATGACTGCGGGCGTGCGGCTTCCGTATCTCTCTTACATAGGGGATGGGATGGTTGCAGCATGCGCGCGGTATGGTATATCGGTTACATTTATTTATACAACTGGATCGTTCAACACTACTGTTAATAGTAGTGTTGGTCAGTATTGAAGTTATGCACTTATAATATGCCTATAAAGGCTGCGGGGGGAGCTTGCTATATGTCTTATATACAGACAGGCTATTGAATAGTTTACCTAATCCGTGAGCTACTCCCACATACCCCAACCTGTGCCCTCTCTTGGATGCCCAGTGGGTCCTAGAGAAGGCACAATTTGAGGGGCCCCTCTGCAGATTGCAGAGGTGTGCCCGTTTGAATCTTTAAACTTAATCCTCCTGAACACCTGGAGGACTACACCTCACAGTTTCACTATTTTGTGATTCTCCCTCTCATCTGTTCCTTACCTCTCTCTCTTCCCCTCCCCCCCCCCCCCACTGAATTATTATTTTACTTTCCTCCTCCTTCTTTGTTTTTTCCTTTTGGTGCGTGAGCAGAGGACCTTGCTTACGTTAGTGCACATTGCAGAGTTACTGTAACGAGAATGGCATATTCATCTCTGGGCAATCGCCCCACACTGATTTCACATAACATCAGAGGCCTTAACATACCCGAAAGGCGTGTGTCTCTATTAAGAGAATTGAGAAAGGTACAACCTAACTTTGTGTTTTTACAGGAGACACACTTCCACGCCCAATCCACCCCGAGACTGTTTGACAGACACTTCCCAGAGGTATACCATGCGCCAAATCCAGATCAGAAGTCCAAGGGAGTATCGATATTACTGCACAAACATGCCAATTTCAAAGTGACACATCGCTACGCCGACCCCTTGGGACGATTTTTGTTCCTAAAAGGGACCTGGCATAATAGGCCAGTCACACTTGCCAATGCATATTTCCCCAATTCAGGACACCTAGCCTTCTGCCGCCGTATGGTGGACGAACTCAAAAGTTTCGCGAGTGGGTGCATCTTGCTGGGGGGGGACTTTAATGTCCCATTGCTCCCCCTACAGGATGCATCCAATGGGAAATCTAGCATATCCTACTCCATCCTGCAAAAAATTAAATCCTCACTAAACTCGCTTGCCCTGGTTGACGCTTGGCGCTTGGTACACCCGACCGGGAAAGACTTCACGTATTATTCAGCGCTTCATAAGAAACATTCCCGAATTGACTACATTTTCGTTACCCAACGAGACCTACCCCTCCTACACTCAGCTAGCATTGGAATACAAACTCTTTCAGACCATTGCCCAGTATCAATATCTCTGTCACACACTAATACATCATGTAGATCATGTAACTGGAGATTGAACCCCTCACTTTTGACTGACCCCACCAGCTGTTCGCAAATATCAACAGCGCTTAAAACATATTTCCAACTTAATGAAACAGATGACATGTCACCCATGACGATCTGGGAGGCACATAAATGTGTCATACGCGGGGAACTCATCCGTATAGGGGCACAGAAAAAAAGAGAGGCCAACAGAGACATTTCCTCATTAGCAGAAAAAATGACACTTTTGGAAACTCAACACAAGCTGTCTCGTGCAGAAGATGTTTCCGCAGAACTGCTTGAAACTAGAGAAAGGCTAAATTCACTGCTCAACCTTAAAGCTAAACGCATCCTTTACTTTAAAAAAGGCTTCTACTATGAACACGGGGACAAGTGCGGTAAATTTCTCGCAAAGGCCCTTAAAGAGATAACACACGCAAACACTATTTCATGTATAAAAGACCCAAGAGGACAGACTTTACATAGATCGGACCAAATTGCCTCGCAATTTCACAACTATTACACAAAGCTATATAACCTACGCCCCCCACATAAGCCACCAGAACTCCTGGGTACCAGGGAGCTTAACTTGCGCACTTACATTGCAGAAAGCGGCATGCCCACGCTAACTACATTAGAACGCGAATCACTGGAACTGCCCATTGTAGAAGACGAACTTACACTGGCCATCAGAAACCTCAAAACGGGTAAGAGCCCAGGCCCAGATGGGTATACAGCCCACTATTATAAAACATTTATTGATATACTAAAATCTCCCCTCCTCCGTGCCCTTAACCACCTCAAAACCTCACCACTAGCGTCAAATACCTTTACCTCAGCACACGTTGCACTGCTTCCCAAACCGGCTAAGGACCCCACGGATTGCTCTAACTACAGGCCAATCTCGCTATTGAATTTGGACCTAAAACTCCTGGCCAAAATTCTGGCCACCAGACTTACAGCTTTCCTACCGCAGCTCATCGGTCCAGAGCAAGTGGGATTCATGCCGGGTAGGGAGGCACGTGACAATGTCACAAAGACACTCAATCTGATCCACTGCGCCCATACACAGGGCATCGAAGGCCTTCTCCTGTCAACCGACGCGGAGAAGGCCTTCGATCGAGTGGCTTGGGATTATATCTTCGCTACCTGCAGTCATATTGGCTTAGGCGCACACATGATGGCTTGGTTGGCAGCATTATATCATAAGCCCCAAGCGAAGCTCAAAATAAATGGCACCCTTTCAGAGGCTGTGGACATACACAACGGCACTAGACAGGGTTGCCCCCTGTCTCCAATTTAATTTTTATCCTGTCCCTAGAACCTTTCATCCGCACGGTCAACAACAACCCAGACGTGTCAGGTTTCAAAATAAAGGACCGCCAGTACAAAATAGCCGCGTATGCAGACGACCTCCTCTTCTCCCTCACACAACCCCACACCTCCATCCCGAATCTGATAAAGGCCTTTCAGCTTTTTGGTTATATATCCAACATGAAGATCAATTATACCAAATCCGAAGCCCTCAACCTGACATTGCCTCCTGACGCACTAGACAAGGCACATACAGCTAGCACATTCAAGTGGGTGTCCTCTTCCATTACCTACCTTGGAGTTAAAATTACAAGCAACCTAACAGAAATATATAATGCCAACTTTCCACCACTACTGAACAGAATACAAACGGATCTTAATACGTGGACATCTAAACACTTTTCTTGGTTTGGTAGGGCGGCAATACTTAAGATGGTAATACTGCCCAGAATTCTATACCACTTTCACACACTACCAGTTCCGCTCCCTTGCCAATTCTTTAAGCGGCTTAAAGCCACCATGCGCACCTTTATCTGGGCGGGGAAAAGACCACGTATAAAACTCGAAACACTTACGCTATCAAAGGAAGATGGGGGCATTGGGCTCCCTGACTTTAGATTGTATCACTACGGAACACATTTAACTAGGATCCTGGATTGGAACTGCCATAAGGAGCAGAAAGATTGGGTATCTCTGGAAGAGATGTCATCCCCATTGCACCTGCGGTTCCTACCCTGGATTCCCTGGAATAAATTGCCACGAGAACTACAACGACATCCGCTTATAGGGACGACATTGAAAACATTTCAAACACTGATTAAATTTCATAAATTATCCTCCTCACCAAGCCCCCTTACGCCCCTAACCCACAATCCGGACTTTACACCTGGAATGGACTTACTGCTAACTTCACCCCATGATCCACAGGTACCCCTCCTAGTATTGCACTGCACACATGCGCATAAGATGAAAACAGTCCCATCCATGACGCAAGACCTGAGTGCCCAAAAATTCACATACTGGACGTACCGACAAATACACAATTATGTCCACACCTCCCCAGACAAAATGCGATTAACCAGACAAACCACCCCGTTTGAAAATTTATGCCATTCTGGTACCCCGATAACCAAATCTACCTCACTAATGTATGCCTGGCTCCAAGGAGATAGAAAAGGGGAAACAGTGGGAGCACGTGTACAGTGGGAAAGAGCTCTCGATACAAAAATTACAGACAACCAATGGCGACAAGCCTCAATCTTTGCACACAAGTGCTCCATAGGGACGAAATTACAAGAAACATCCTACAAACTGCTGCTGCAATGGTATGCAACACCGGTTAAGGTTAAAAAATGGTACCCACTGTCCTCGGACTCCTGCTGGAGGTGTGAAAGGGATACAGGCACTATGTTCCACATATGGTGGGAATGTCCCACATTACAGCCTTTTTGGAATAAGGTGTGTGACCTAATTAAAACCATTACAGATACAAAAATCTCTCTCACTCCCATGTGCTGTCTATTACACATTGCAGACTGTTCTCTGAAACGCTACAAGAAGTCCTTAACAAGACACCTGCTGAATGCAGCAAAAATTCTGATCCCTAGGCACTGGAAGTCAAGCGATGTTCCCTCCATACCAGAATGGTTTCGCGCAGTAAACGATATATACTACATGGAAGAAACGGCCGCCTTGGCCAAAGAATTCACTGAAAAATTTAACAGCACTTGGTCACCATGGGTGATATACCGATATTCAGATCAGTATGCACAATTGGATACAGGCTGAATGACGATTACACTAGGAGCAGACATCAACCCACTCCACTAGTGGATCTGATTTCTGTGCTATTTCCTCAGAAGTAGTAAATTGATACTTAATAGTAGACATTAAAGTGGCTTGCAATAACCCTAATGGCATGACAGCCTCTAGACCCTCGTAGGCAGGTTCTCTCTCACCACCTTTTTATTTTATGTTTAACCCCCACAACCCTCTATCTCAATTCACCATCCTTTCCTTACCTTACCCCCCCCAACCCCATACTACATCATCTTAGGCTTTCATATATATGGCCTACTGCACTGACTCGGGCTCCGCAATAAAGCTACAACCGGCCTTCCTCATTAGACTGCGTAGCCAAATCGGCGCCAGACTCTGGCTGCTTCAGATTTGCCTAAGAATGTATACCTGATGTTCCTTTTCATGTTCCTCTTATGCGTTTTTTTTTACAAATGAATATGTAAACATGTTAATTGTATTGAGCGACTGCGCTCTTGAAGATTTGAAATTCTTTGTAAAATGTTGTTTCTCAATAAAAACGTTTAATTGAAAAAAAAAAAAAAAGAAAACGTGCCATCAATCAGCCCAGGATACCACCACAGATACTGAACCCTGGAGTGGTTCATATGCGTGTTTTTACCAAGCTTAACTGCAAGGTCACACGCTCCAAGGTGCACATACACTGAAGGATGGAGCACCTGAGTGGACACAAGAACATGCTTGCTATCACCATTATTTGGATTTGATTATCGTTTTTTGGAATGGACTTTATATATATTTTTTTATTTTATCAACGCAAGTCTTCACATGAATCGTTTGGCATAGAATCTTGCACTAAGCACTTTAGTGCACTGGAACACTTTTTTGCATTGAATTGGAGCACTTTAATAAGGATTTGTTATATATGACATATGATCATGGCAGGACTTAGGGTGGTGGGGGCCCCTTTTGCTTGAGTCACTTTCGGGCCCTACCTTCTATACATTACCGTATTTATCGGCGTATAACATGCACCGGCGTATAACACAAACCCCAAGTTTGGGAGAGAATTTTAAGTAAAAAAACTTTTAGGAGGGAAGTGTAAGGAAAAAAACTTACATTTAAATGCCCATCAATGCAGCCTTATCTGTGTCCATCTGTAGCCTTGCCTATCCATCTGCAGCCTTGTCCAGTGTCATTGCAGCCTTGTCAGTGTCATTTGCAGCCTCGTCAGTGTAGCCTTGTCATTTGCAGCCTTGCCCCAGTGTCATTTGCAGCCTTGTCATTGCAGTCTTGAAGTTTAAAAATGGCGCCGCCGAAATACAGAGTCCTGTGTATCTCGGCGGCTCTGGGGTCCTCTCATCAGATCTGTCAGGCTGAGGCGCTGTAGCTACTAGCTGCCAGGAATCGATGGGGGCTCCGGCCGTGGAGCGCTGCTCAGAGCAGAGCGAGGTCTGGAATGCAGGCGGAGAGAGATGACATCACTAGTGGGCATGCAGAGCCGAGAGTAGCCGAGTGTACTCGGCTCACATTCACGCCCAGTCCCTGTGTTATATCCATCATAGGGCGGGACTGGGCGTGACTGTGAGCCGAGCCGAGCCGAGTACACTTGGCTATGTATCTCGGTGGGGCCCAAGGGCTTGAGCCCAGTCAAGCCCATTGGTAAGTCCGGCCCTGAATGTGATGATAAGATTTTACTGATGCACAGAGTTACACTAGGGCACTTTATATATTGTTTATATTTGTAGCACTTAAGACACAGTTTTAGTATATGATTTATAGTGATTTACGGTATTCATTCATTATGAATATCACATGCCAATTAACATTGGCAGCACTTACCTTTGGATTTATTTTAGTACTTGAACACGATCATATGGGACATGATTAGTGCTAGCAGCTGTCTAGATAGAAGTCATTATATGTTTTTGGTAGCTCGCAAGATTTTTGTTGTTTGAAAGTAATATAGACTCGGAAACAGGAGGAGCAGGATGACAATCAGCAGGAGGATGCTGATCCTGTCACAGAGTCACAAGTCCTCTTCGAAGACACTGAACCTAGAAGCCCAATTGATCCAGACCCCGAGCCAGTGAGGAACAGCTGTAAGAAATTACCAAAACCGCAATCAGAAGACTTGATGTAGTCAAAAAAATTTTAGCAGCACAATAACAGGATATGGGAGAAAATGCTGCTTTTGCTCGTAGCATCATCCCTCAAATGGACATGGTGGACAAAAGATTACAATGCGCTATGAGGATGGAGGTGTTACGAGTGATAGAATCTTTTCAAAATAAATCATGTCCATCCTCCAGACCTGAAATAAATTCACAAAATAATGCAAATTATAGACCACGGGTCCATCAGGGTCAGTTTATCCGAATATGTCTCCTCCTACCTTCAACACTGCATGGGTGCAGGGAGGGGCATATGACTTACCAGTTTATAGACCCCAGCAACCTCACCCTCATCCCCCTCGAGAGGAGTCCCATTCCACCCGCTTTATAACATGACCTTTAAATTAGACAGTTTTTTAAATAATATTGTTTTAAAAAAATGTATGCTTATTTATATGCATATATTTTTTCTTTGTTAATTTGTTGTATTTTTCAGCATTTTCTGTTTACAAAATTTTGGAATAATTTTTTTTTTTTTTAAATAATAACATTTTTATATATTCAAATATTGTAGTGAGTGAACATTAATGATTGTTATGTGTTTATTGTTATTTGCCACATTTTTGAATTTTTAAGTGTACAACAATATATGTATGAAATAAAAAAAATCTATATATATATACATATATATATATATATATATATATATATATATATATATATATATATATATATATATATATATATATATATATATATATATATATATTATTATATATATATTATATATATATTTTATTATATATTTATATATATATATATATATATGTTTTTTTTTTTTAAATATGTTGTCTTTTATTTAACACTTGATAAAATATTGATTTACCTACTTATCTACCTTTTCTAAACTTAAGTGTTATAAGCAAACGTTCACATGGAGGTATTGCCTCCCTGCAGTTGGTATCCTGTCTCAACAAGGCAGACAACAACATATCAAGAACAGGGTCAAATCTGGGACAGAAAATAGGTAATTTGTTAACACTATCAGGGATTAGGGTTACAATTCGGGTTAGGGATTTGGGACTAGTGGGAGCTGGATTAGAGTTAGGGAATTGGGACTAATGGGAGCAGGATTAGGGTTAAGAGTTGGGGTTTTGTGACTAGTGGGAGCAGGATTAGGGTTAAGAGTTGGGGTTTTGGGACTAGTGGGAGCGGGATTAGGGTTAAGAGTTGGGTTTTGGGACTAGTGGCAGCGGTATTAAGGTTAGGGATTTGGGACTAGTGGGAGCAGGATTAGGTTTAGGGATTTGGGAATAGTGAGAGTGGGAATAGGGTTAGGGTTATGGATTTTACATCAGTGGCAGGTGGTTGCATGGTCATTCTTTTCCTGTACATGCTCACAGAGGCTCACTCCAATTTTTGTCATCTATACCTGTTTCATGGTTTTCTTCTTTTTTTTAATCTCTGATCTGCTGTTTTCTCCTCACACGCTATTTTCCTTTCCACTCACTTGTTCACCTGCACCTCGGTGTTGGGCTCTAGCAACTTCTCACAATATAGAGTATTTACAGTATATCCAATATATATTTTTAGATATAAAGCCCACTCACACCACTATCTGGATCTTTGTCCTTCGTTTTCTTGGGGACCATGTTTATGCACCCGATCCCACTTCTGCGGGTCCCTTCCACAGTCTTGTCCCCCCTTTTCCAGACTTATTACGATGTAAGTACTCATGACTCATGTGAGTAACTCTCTCCCTTTCTTCTGTACATATCCTCCTCGTTGAGAGGTACAGCATTAGACCATACTGGTCTTGTTTTTTATAGATGTGTGTGCACCCGCCCCTGAAGAGTTGTATTATCGACAAAACGCATCGGATTAATTTGTATGCACTTATTTTCACTCAATACATTATCTTGAGTTCTCCATCTACCATGTAATTTTAAGTGTTTTTACTACATCCAGAATTTGTTTCATACCACATAGTGGTTGGCTGGTTGCTACCAATGTTTGTTTATATATATGGTCTGTAATATGTGATTGACAATTTTATTCATTGCTACATGTATCATGTCATTTTGCCCTCTCTTACACTGCATGCTGGGTAGGACATAAAAGGGCCAGGAGCGGCCATCTTAGCTCTCTTTGGGACGCATGGCCTGCCTGTGAGGACTTGTGAGGAGGCCTCCCAGAAGAAGTGACCTGATGGTGCCAGAAACGCAGTGACTGGATTGGAGAGATCTAGAGACACTCGTTTGAGCATCGGAGGACCGGGTTCACCCAGCAGAACGCAACGGAGTGACGGAGCCGCTGAACCAAAGCTGCCATACCGAGCGTCTGATCCAGTTGGTGAGCGGGTTGTGGCCCACAGTTTATTAAAACTTTTGCACCTAGTCAGACTTACATACAGGCCTCGCTGGGATCAATAGTCCTACGGAGGAGGAGTATAGCAACTGACACTAGGCAGGCATAAGGCCTACTTACTATTGCATCTCCAGAATTGTATTATAGTTACGGAAACAACACCAGGATCATCCTTAACACAACTTTATTTACTTTACCCCTTGAATTACAAACTATAAGGAATCATCATAGCTAGCGAAGACAAGAAGACTAAGGACTGAGTTCTTCAAGTGAGATCTCACACATAGCTATAAAAGTAGGGGGAGCTCCCTGGTAATTATATTGTTTATTATTGTTATATCAAAATCCATTGTCCTGTCATTCTACGTTGGGATGACAGCACAATTATTGTAATCACCTGTTTGCCAATACTTATAGTAAAGTATACTTTGGTTAAGTACCCCGTTGTGTGGAGTATTGTTTTCTCCCAGCAGATGGAGCCAGTGGACCCTGAAATGACAATACAGGTATATTGTGTTATATTATATTGTACTGTATTGTATTGCACCACAGCGGTGTCAAGGGGACTGAGTCAAGTTAGTGGGGTTTATTAGCAGAGTACAGGCCCACATCAAACCAGCAGCTCCTTCAGGGGTCAGTGCTACATATTTTTTTTACACATTTAACTCATAGTGTGCCTTCATTTTTACAAAGATGATTTTTTTTTAATTCAGCTATAAACCTTTAAACCTATTCTGCTACTGGGTAATTTTACACTCTTGTGTAATTTGTGGTCTCTTAATTATTCTAGTAAAGTAGCTGCTTGTATTCTTTTTCTTTACCACGTTTAGACCAATTCTCCCTCAATAACTCATGCAACTAGTAAATAGCAAAAAAAAAAAATGTTTTTAAAGTTAGCCATATTTTTCTTACTAAGATCTGGTTCACACTGGCAAACCTTGTCAGGCGACACAGTCACCCACCATTAACGGCAATGGAACTGTTCAAACCGCTCCAACTTAGAAAAAGGTTCCTGCACTACTTGGGGGCGACTTCAGCATGACCTGCATTGACTTCTGTTAAAGACGTTGCATGCAGGCTTCGAAGAAGTCGCTCTGTGTGGCGCAGCTTCAAAGTTGCGTGACTTCAAAGCCACGCCAGTGTGAACCAGCCCTAACACCATAACCTACCACCAAAGAACAACCCAAAACAAATTCTCCTACTCCTGACGATTGCAGCGATACCACATATGTGTGTGTTATTTGTTTAGTAGGCACTGAAGACAATGATGAGCATTTTGCTTTTTTTATCCTATCTAAAACACACTGATACTAACTGACGCTGATACTAATTTCAAGAAAATGCTTTTTTTAATCCAAATTAAATTATTATTATTATTATTTTAATACAAGATCTATAAAGTGCCAACAGTTTATGTAGTTCTTTACAACACAAGGGCAGACAGTACAATTATAATACAATTTAATACAGGAGGAATTAGAGGGCCCTGCTCATTAGAGCTTACAATCTAATAGAGAGGGTCACAAAAGGTAATAACTGTGAGGGATAAGCTGATGGAGAAAATAAAAGTACAGTTGTTAGGTGGGGCAGGGTAGGTCTCTCTAAAGAGAGGAGCTTTCAGGGATCATCAAGTGGATAGTAGGAGAGTAGGAGATAGTCGGACCAACATTTGGCAAAGCTGCATATTTGACCTCTGTAGAAGCTGTAAATCACAAGAGTAGCCCAAGCTACTAAAGTGATGGCTGCAATCTTCCAGGTGCCCTTCTGCATGGTAATCACAGTGGGACACTTGCTCAGCTCTGCCACCACTCAGAGACTGTTTTTCTTAATGAATGCAAAGTGTTCTCTGATTGGATGGGGTGGAGACTGTGATGTAATCACCCCTTCTCTCCACTTGGTTCAGTTGGAGAAACCTTTGCATTCACTGAGAAAAATGCAAGGCGTTCTCTGATCGGATGACTCCAGCCATCATATTTGCATGGCACCTAGAAGAACGCGGCCATCACTGTAGTAGCTTGGACTACTATAGTGATTTACTGCTTCCACATAGCCAATAAGGGTATCACATATGCATGCTTACATTGTGCCAAGCTGTCCATATGTATAGCTCACAACTGTCCCTGATTTTGATTGACTGTCCATTATTTGGAACAAAGTCCCTCTTTTATCACCTTTTTGTCCTCATTTGTCCCTCATTTTGGTCTTATCTATATAGTTGTATATAAAATGCACTTTTTATCTTTCAAAAAGTGCTTCCCAGAGCTAAACCTTTCATCCGATGCATTTGTAAATTTTCAAAGCCCTTATAAAGGAATAGTAATGGTCAGTGCCGATCCTGACCTCCCTGGGGCCCTAAGCAAAATTCTGCTAAGGGGCCCTCTACTTGACCTGTGATGCCGTGAGCTATGTAAACCATTTGCCATTGCCACACAGTCACACCTGACACTTCAGCGTTCCCAATACAATCCTCCCTCCTTTAAACAAAACAGTCAAAGAATAAGTACAACAATATAGAACAGACATTATATATTTATCTTTATCTGAGTGTGGATCCCCCCCTTACACCAGGGTCCCCAGAGAGCACCCCCCTTACATCAGGGTCCCCAGAGAGCACCCCCCTTACATCAGGGTCCCCAGAGAGCACCCCCCGGACATCAGGGTCCCCAGAGAGCACCCCCCTTACATCAGGGTCCCCAGAGAGCACCCCCCTTACATTAGGGTCCCCAGAGAGCATCCCTATAAAGCCCCTCCTTACATCAGGGTCCCCAGAGAGTCCCCCATACATCAGTGTCCTCAGAGAGCCTCCCTACTTACATCAGGGTCTGCAGCATTGCCCTTTACATCAGAGTTCCCCCTTGCACTGTAAGGTGGAATCCTGCATACTATGATGTAAAGGGGAACTCTGGGAATGTGGGGAGGACTCTGGTGACCAAAGAAAGAAAACACTAAGATAAGGGGGTTTACTGATATAAGGGGGAAACCTTTTATATCAGTGCCCCCTTACAATATTGTATTGACCCCCCCCCCCCCCTAGACTGGCCTAGCGGTGCTGTCACTGACCTCCTCTCAGGTGCACCGTGCAGGGCTCAGTCAGGCGGCTCCAGCTTGGTGGCTCTGGTTTTATCCCATAGCTTCCTCTCCACAGTCCATACATGTCTGACTTCTCCCATGATCCCCATCCTGGCTGCGCTCCCTCTCGACTCAGGGGAGGTCAGAGGCTGCGGATGGGACAACAGGAGAGGTCAGAGGCTGTGGGGGGGGGGGCAACAGGAGAGGTCAGAGGCTGCTAGGGGGGGCAACAGGAGAGGTCAGAGGCTGCTAGGGGGGGCAACAGGAGGTCAGAGGCTGCAAGGGGGGGGACAGGAGGTCAGAGGCTGCAAGGGGGGGACAGGAGGTCAGAGACTGCAAGGGGGGGACAGGAGGTCAGAGGCTGCAAGGGGGGGGGACAGGAGGTCAGAGGCTGCAAGGGGGGGGGACAGGAGGTCAGAGGCTGCAAGGGGGGGGACAGGAGGTCAGAGGCTGCAAGGGGGGGGGGGGGGGACAGGAGGTCAGAGGCTGCAAGGGGTGGGGGGGGCAGGAGGTCCGAGGCTGCAAGGGGTGGGGGGGGCAGGAGGTCCGAGGCTGCAAGGGGGGGCAGGAGGTCCGAGGCTGCGAGGGGGCGGGGGACAGGAGGTCAGAGGCTGCGAGGGGGGGGACAGGAGGTCAGAGGCTGCGAGGGGGGGGGGGGGGCAGGAGGTCAGAGGCTGCAAGGGGGGGGGGGGCAGGAGGTCTGAGGCTGCGAGGGGGGGGACAGGAGGTCCGAGGCTGCGAGGGGGGGGCAGGAGGTCCGAGGCTGCGAGGGGGGGGGGCAGGAGGTCCGAGGCTGCGAGGGGGGGGGCAGGAGGTCAGAGGCTGCGAGGGGGGGGGCAGGAGGTCAGAGGCTGCGAGGGGGGGGGGGGGGGGGGGGGGGGGAGGCAGGAGGTCAGAGGCTGCGAGGGGGGGCAGGAGGTTAGAGGCTTTTAGGGGTGAGGGGGGACAGGAGGTTAGAGGCTTTTAGGGGTGAGGGGGGACAGGAGGTTAGAGGCTTTTAGGGGTGAGGGGGGACAGGAGGTCAGAGGCAGCGAGGGGGAGGGGGCCCAGGAGCTCAGAGGCTGTGGAGGGGACGTTTTACTTTTTAAAAATGGCGCCACTCTGCGCCATCGTGTCACTGCGCACGGCGCCGCTGCCACCGCTGTGAGGGCAGCGGCGCCTGAAAAAAAGATGGCCGCGGGCCGACATGCAACTGCGCATGCGCCAGCGCTGTTGCCGCTGCTCGGCAATTTTCGGAAATGCATGCGCAGTTGCATGTCGGTCCCGCGGCCATCTTTTTTTCAAGCGCCGCTGCCCTCACAGCGGCGGCCCCAGGGGCCCCCGAGCAGAGCCGATCCGCCCTTGGGGCCCCGCGCAGCGGCGGGGCCCTACGCAGCTTGCGTAGTCCGCGTATAGGGCGGATCGGCTCTGGTAATGGTTAAAAAGTGGGTGTTAACCAATATTTATTTCTATAATTCTCTTAAGGGGCTGTGGCAGGGGGTGTGCCCTACATACTTTTGCTAATAGGTGTCCCTCATTCCCATCTCAAAAAGTTAAGAGATATACAAATGTAACTATACAAAATATATAATTGTTGAAGTTCAGCTTTAAACAGCCCTTTCAGCAATTAAAGAGAGGACTGAAGTTATTGTACAGCTGTGTATCACTGTGTATGGATACGCTGTATATTGAAAACAGAAATAATTTCCTTCATCTTCTTGTTTCATTTCCTTAATTGTAAGATGATAATTTGTTCCAGATCCCGAGGCACTGAACCTCTCCGGAACCCCAGGATATCTTTCAGTTGCTTTAACAATAAGAGGTTTTGGTGTCTGTCCTGGTCTTTGTTGGTACCAGACTAAAGGGTTATATTTTGCTGCAGAGTGGTAAAGATCTTGA
This sequence comes from Lithobates sylvaticus, assembly GCA_028564925.1. Taxonomy (NCBI): domain Eukaryota; kingdom Metazoa; phylum Chordata; class Amphibia; order Anura; family Ranidae; genus Lithobates; species Lithobates sylvaticus. The sequence goes on from CM053026.1 coordinate 727,960,398, forward strand.
CTGGATGTACATGAAATGGTGAGAGTGTCTCCCGGAGATTTCACAATGTATTGTGGTGTCTGAATCAATACAATATCACAACAGGTATCTGATAAAATAAAATGTATACATGTTACACAAATGTGGATGGGGCAGATTGTATGTTCATAGCTCTATGCAATTTGCAAACTCAAGTCAGAAATCTGAGTTTACAAATGCAGGTGTAAATAATGATGTCAATTATATATAACTATTATATATTAACTATAACTATTGCTCCATAGTGTGACAACACCAAAATGTTATCAGTCAGTTGACATTTTCTAAGTTTTTCCTTAATCCCTAATGAGATCCTGTATTTTGTATAAATGATATGTCATCTGTAAAATTTAATAAGAGCTAGAATACAATTCAATACCTTGTATATAAAAAAAGAAGCCACACAGCAGGTAGGTCACCAGAATCATCTTGATGTCTCTGGACGATCGCATACACAGATCAATAGTCTCCAGCTGTTTATATCACATGAAATCTCTGGGGAAATTATGTAAAATAGCAGAAATGCAAATTTCACTCTCATGGGTCTCCTAATTATACACAGTTATAACTGGCTGCAGTCATATACAGGATCAACACATCACACAATTTAAAGCCAAACTCTGGAAGAACTGAAAATTCTCCCTCTCGGTTGGTCTGCAGGAAGTAGCAGAAAAACTCTGGACAGCTGCACACAGGAAAAAGATAAAATCCTGTGTTGTTTATTGAAAATCAAGGATCACATCTAATGGTCCACAGCAAAGGAAAAAAGGGGGTACAAACTGACGGGTTTCGCACTAGGATCAGTGCTTACTCATATATTAGTAAGCACTGATCCTAGTGCGAAATGCATCAGATTTGTACCCCCTTTCTTCCTTGGCTGTGGACCATTAGATGTGATGTGATCCTTGATTTTCAATAAACAACACAGGATTTTATATTTTTCTGGTGTGTGGCTGTCCAGAGTTTTTCTGCTACTTCCTGCCTATTGTGTTATTAGCCAGCACCTGGGGCTCCTGAATAGCAGAAAGAGCATTCGCCCTGAAGGGCTATCCTGGAGCGGTGGTTCCCTTTCTCAGTTGGTCTGCACTCGTACTGTATGGATTAACTACTCAATTATTCTTGGGGAAAGAGAAAGGAGAGAAAAGCTTTTAGGGGCGAGAAAAACTTTTAATTACCTGATTCTCTGCTACTCTGGTAGACAGCAATCCCCCATGCTCCAGTGGTGAACTGTCCCTTGGAATCATCAAGTCCAGTGCAGGGGTATAGAGCCTGCTTTGGTCTTGATGACATCAGGACCTTAGACTGCTGGAGGCGGGGGCGAAGATGGTGTGGGGACCAGTCTCACAGTGCAGAGGAGCAGAGGATCAAGTACTTAAATGAACAAGCTGGGGTTAGATGCTCATTGGTTTCTATGCAAAGGTGACCCTGATTTTGCACTTTCCAGCTTTAGTAAATAAACCCCATTGTGTACTTTAAAGTGGGGTATGCCTGTAAGCACATCTTTTATATGCCCACTGGACCTAAATGAGCAGTTAACTTTCAATACATCATGTTTGTTCAGCAACAATTGTGTGGAAACAGGTGGCATGGAGGTGCCTCACGCTTGTCAATCACCTCTAAAAAGTGATCTAAATGTGGATAACTTCTCAGAGGAGTGGCGGGTTTTGATGCACATCTAACTTTAGCCTCATTGTAAGAACCTGAACTACCTCACATTATATCACTCACATGCTCTGTATTTCCAATAGATAATTTAAAAGTTAGGCATACAGTAGTTAGGCCTGTTATACAGTATATGATTAAAACTGTCCAGTGGATAACCAGTTTTAAACTGCTGTATTCTAACAGTGCCCTGCAGTATCTTAACTCTTGTAGTGAATATCCAGTCTGTGCTCTTTGTCTCTAGCAGTGGCGTCTGGTGCTCATTTTTTTTTTGTTGGAGGGGGGGGGGGGTGCCCAGAGTCCACCCTTAATGAAGCCGGCTCTAATCACATGCTTCACAAAAAAAAAAAAAAAAACATAGAACTCTGTGTCTGGCACCCTGCATGGAGATTAGGGGTCGGGCACATAGAGATTAGGAGAGCAGCACCCCTTATGGATGAGCCATCGCTGGTCTCTAATAAATTTGTGCCCGACCTTGCAATTTAAAGCTGAACTCCAGGGATTCAGTTCTTTTGTAGAAACTGCAGGCATACCATGAGTTAAGTACAACGAGGGGCATGCCACCTCATGGACTTATCTCTTTAATTTACATCTGAGATGAAAATTGTGCTCCAGGAAGATAACTTCTGGAGCTCCAATGCTGGATGCTCCGGTTTCAGTTCCTTCAAGAGCAGAGTCGATGGAACTGCTATGCCCACCAATTGCAGAGATACCACATATGTGTGTTATTTGTTTAGTAGCGACCGAAGACAATGGTGTGCATTTTGTTTTATCTTACCTAAAACACACTGACATTAACTGACACTAATACTTGAATAATGAGTTTTTATTGAGAATAGTACAAAAAAGAAAATAAAGGACAAAAAACAAAACCAAAAAGAAAAAAGAGGAAGGGGAGTGTGGCACTCTTACACATTAAACATTAACATTTACATGGCACAAATAAGTAATTTGTTTATATACTTTATAACAAACCCTCTTACCCTACAATAAGTAAAGAACATATAACAGAGCCGTTGGATACTTGTAAAATGTTTACCTCAGAGTCCACTTTTCCTACACTCGGGAGAACCCATGATGATAAAAGAACCAAGGAAAGAGAAACAAAGAAGAAGGGAAAAAAAGAGAAAAGGAAAATTAGGGATTGGAGTGGCATCCTCTAAGGCGTGTCTGCCATGTATGACATTCAAAAAGGCACAAAGAAGTCAAAATCTGTTGTCCCATGTTGTCTCGTTTTATCTGCCGAGACAGAGATGACCTAACATGGCTTTTTAAGATGCAGTATGAATATCTATTCGCATAGGTAGGACAGAAATGGGGGAGAATCAAGAAATACTATTCAAGGGGTCCACACTTCCCTAAACGTATCAGACCCCAATGTACCTGACCGGTGAGTCCGCTTGGGCAGAGGGTGGTCTCCCTTATGTATCCGACTCGTGGCCCCTGATAGAGAAGACAGGAGGCACGGGAGTACGGAGGAGTATGAGAGCCTGGTAATGTAGATCCTGATGTGGAAAGTGGAGAATCTTCAAACAGCAAGATGGCAGACAGGAACACAGGCAACAGGTGCTGAGAAGGAGCGGAATAGGCAAGTCCGGGTTCAGGCTGGGTTCGGCAAAGTGCAGGCAACGAGCTACAAGAGGAGAAGGCAGTAGCAAGCAAGGTCAAACAGGCCGGGGGCAGAAATCCAGGAAGTCCGAAAGGGCAAGCTGAGTCAAAGGTAATCAAGCAGAAGCACGGGTACAGGAACAAGGTCACGGGAAGCTGTTGATCAGACAGCACCGGGCAATGGGTTCAGCCAGACTAAATAGGCCAGTCGGCACCAAACAGTGCGCACGTGTGTGCGCCAACGTGCACAGGCACGCGCACACGCGAGCACCGGCGTGCGCACCAGCGACCACAGAAGCACGTGAACCAGTGCCCACAGGGACACGCGCACCAGCGTGCACATCAGAGTCAGCCGGCACATGCACACAAGTTCCACACGGGAGCGCGCACACCTGCACGTATGGGAACACGCACGCCAACGTGCATCGGCACGCAACGGCGTGCGCCAGGACGACCAACCATTCGTCCAGCCAGGTAACCTCTCTGACACTTTGATTGCTTTTCATTCGCTATGGCTATCATCTCTTCCATGCTCATATTATTAATTTCCACTACCCATCCTCATATTGATGGTGTTGCAGGGAACTGACACTAATTTAAATTTTTTTTTTTTTTTTTAATTCAACTTAAATTATTATTATTATACAAGATTTATATAACGTAACAGTTCGAACGATGCTTTAGAACATAAGGGTAGACAGTACAATTGCAATACAATTTAATACAGGAGGAATCAGAAGGCCCTGCTCATTAGAGCTTACAATCTAAGAGGGAGGGTCAAGGGATACAAAAAGTAGTAATGGTGGGGGGTGAGCTGATGGAGAAAATAAAAGTACAGTTGTTGGGTGGGGGGCAGGGTAGGCCTATCTGAAAAGAAAAGTGTACTGCATTAGTAGCTTGGGCTACTGCAGTAATTTACAGCTTCCACAGGCCGATCAGGCATGTTAGGTCCTCTGTTTCAGCCCCTCTTCCCCTCAGCTGGACTTTAAAGGTCAATGGAAAAAACTCTCTGTCCGGACAGGTAATCATAGACCATACACAGTATATGGTTGATCAAGAATACATTAGTTTATTTCCAGCTTTACAGAGTATATGCAATAATCAAAAAAGGGGGTTGCATGGGGGGAACGCCCCATGAACAACCAATCACATTCAAGCAATATTGACCTGCAAGATATTCATAATATTTCTGCCTTCAGACTCAACGTTACAATTCATTCTAAGAATGTTCCACGCAACATATGTCCTTGACAATGTTCTCAGCATTTTTGATAAACTTTCACACGCTAGTGTGAGGAAGGAAAAAACTAACGTGAGAATAAAATCTTCTACAGAAAAGTATTACAATATTATTAAATCTTAAAGGGTAACTCTACTCTCCTTGCAATAACCTTAAAGAGTAATCCCACATTTCCTTACAACATGCAGTATGCTTACGATGTGCCAAGCTGGCCAAATGTTACTGTTAGTGATGGACCGAACACCCCCTGGTTCTGTTTGCCCCAGAACTCCTGAACAGGAAAACATTTCTGCCCTGAGCCACAAACTCTTTTAAAGCCTATGAGACCCAAACATGAAAAATCAAAAGTCCCCATTTTGAAGGCTTATATTCAATTTGTTGGCCATAAAAAGGGTCTGGGTACTGCCCTGGGAGACATGTATGAATGCAAAAATATTTTTTAAAAACAATCTTTTTTAAAGGAGGAGTGATATTAATGATGATTAAAGTGAAACAATAAAAGTGAAAAATTCCTTTAAATATAGGGTCTGGGGGGTCCACTTAGTCTGCCTGTGAAGTGGCACATCTGTACCGTGTATAGAACCTGCTGCAGCAAAAATTACATTTAAATTGACTTGTGGTTGCAAGCCTTTGCCGGAAATACAAATAAAGATGGCTTGGGGACCCTCACGCCCAAATTTTAAGAAAAAAACGGCATGGGTCCCTCCCCTAAAAATCCACACCAGACCCTTAGCTCTGGTATGTATTTTGAGGGGAATGCACATGCCAATATTTACTAAATGTACATAATATAACTGGTTACTAACATTTATAGGTAAAGCTGATCCAGGGAAAATCTGATTGTCTCTCGGGGGATCAGGAAGGAATTTTTTAGGCGGCACTAATGGGCACTGTTAGGTGGCACTGATGGGCACTAATAGGTGCCACTGATTGGCACTGATAGGTGGCACTGGTGGGCACTGATAGGCGGCACTGGTGGGCACTGATAGTCGGCATGGCTTTACAGAGATCGGTGTTGTGCTGTGTCCTAACAAAACGGCATGGCCGCGATCGTCGCGCTGCTAGAATGAGACAGCGTCCCAGAATGAGAGACGCCCCGCCGTCATTTGACGGTGGATGGGCAGCAACTAGTTAATCTCTGTGTATCAGGTGAGGATAGTCCCATCACAGGGTATACGTGAGGGTTTACAACCACTTTAACCACTTCAGCCCCGGAATATTTGGCTGCTCAATGACCAGGCCATTTTTTGCAATTCGGCACTGCATTGCTTTACCTGACAATTGCGCAGTCAGGTAACGTTGTACCCAAACAAAATTGACATCCTTTTTTCCCCACAAATAGAGCTTTTGGTGGTATTTGATCATCTCTGCGGTTTTTATTTTTTACGCTATAAACAAAAAAAGAGCGAAATTTTTTAAAAATACACAATATTTTGTACTTTTTGCTATAATAAATATATCCAATTTTTTTTTAAAAAACGCTATTTTTCCTCAGATTAGGCTGATATCTACATATTTTTGGTAATAAAAATCCCAAAAAGCTTATATTGATTGGTTTGCACAAAAGTTATAGCATTTACAAAATAGGGGATAGATTTATGGCATTTTTATTATAATTTTTTTTTTTTACTAGTAATGATGGTGATCTGGGATTTTTATCGGGACTGCGACATTATGGCGGACAAATCAGACACTTTTGACACATTTTTTAAACCATTTACAATTATACAGCGATCAGTGCTATAAAAATATTTTTATTTTATAGCACTGATTACTATGTAAATGTCACTGGCATGGAAGGGGTTAACACTAGGGGGCGATCATGGGGTTAAATGTGTTCCCTGACTGTGGGTTCTAACTGTGGGGGGAGGGGACTGACTATAGGAGATGACAGACTGTGGTTCCAATTAGAGTTGAGCGGACACCTGGATGTTCGGGTTCGAGGGGTTCGGCCGAACTTTGCAAAAAAGTTCGGGTTCGGAACCGAACTTGACCCGAACTTGACCCCGAACCCCATTGAAGTCAATGGGGACCTGAACAGCTATAATGAATTGTCGGCTCCCGTCCCCATGATACAGAGAACAGTCATTGAAAGTCATTGATTTTTAAAAAGTCATTGACATAAAAAGGGTTTGGGGACCCGGGTCCTGCCCCAGGGGACATGTATCAATGCAAAAAAATGTTTAAAAACAGCCGTTTTTTCGGGAGCAGTGATTTTAATAATGCTTAAAGTGAAAAAATAAAAGTGTAATATTCCTTTAAATTTCGTACCTGGGGGGGTGTCTATAGTATGCCTGTAAAGGGGCGCATGTTTCCCGTGCTTAGAATTGTCCCTGCACAAAGAGTCATTTCTGCAGGAAAAAAAGCTATTTAAAATCACTCGCGGCTATAATGAATTGTCGGCTCCCGTAATACAGAGAACAGTCATTGAAAGTCATTGATAAAAAAAAAAAAGCGTGGGGTTCCCCCAAATTCAATTACCAGGCCCTTCAGGTATGGTATGGATATTAAGGGGAACCCGCGTCAAATTAAAAAAAAACTGACGTGGGGTTCCCCCTAAATATCCATACCAGACCCCCGCCCCCTCTGACGTTATGGGGAAAGCCATGGGGAAAGCCATAGGGAAGTCCCCAACAAGTCCCCGTGCGTCAGAGGGGGCGGGGTCACCAGGTGGCCCCACCCTCCATTATAAAAGACCTGTCAGAAGAAGTGAAGCGCCACACAGCGGGAGCCTCCCATTGCGTGGAGCGGCCCAACAAAGAAGAAGAGACGCTGTGGAAGAAGATGCCGGACGAGAAGACCAGAGCAAGAAGAAGCGGATCGGAGAAAGAAGAAGATGGAAGAAGAAGGTGAAGAACACCCCCCAGGTACGAAATTTAGAGGAATATTACACTTTTATTGTATGACTTTAAGCATTATTAAAATCACTGATCCCAAAAAAACGGACGTTTTTAAAGGTTTTTTTGCATTGATACATGTCCTCTAGGGCAGGACCCGGGTCCCCAAACACTTTTTATGGCAATAACTTTTTAAAAATCAATGACTGTTCTCTGTATTATGGGGAGCAGACAATTCATTATAGCCGCAAGTGCTTTTAAAATACCTTTTTTCTTGCAGAAATTACACTTTGTGACAAACAATAACTTTTTAAAAAGCACCATTACATCGCCGAACACCGGACCCGAACATACAGTCAATTGTTTGGCCTCGGGTCCGGGACCTAAACACCCAAAAGTCCGGTATGGACCCAAACTTTACAGTTCGGGTTCGCTCAACTCTAGTTCCTAGCTATTAGAAACTCACAATCTGTCTCTCCTCGCCTCACAGAACAGGGATTTGTGTGTTTACACACACTTCCCTGTTCTGCCTCTCGTGCCCCCGATCGCGCGCGGCCACGAGCATTGGCACCCCCGCATTGCAGCGGGTGCGCGCGTCTGCTATCCTGCTTAAAGGAGCCGGTGTACAGCTGCAACGGTTCGCAGGATCATGCCGACCTACCGCAGTATAATGACAGCGGCTGGTCAGCAAGTAGTTAATCAAGATACTATATGAGACAGGGTCCCTTTTCTGATTTTCTGCTGTCCTAGAAAATAATAGGGCAATTACAGTATTTTACATCTAAAACATTAGGGTTGACAAGTATATCTTTTCACTTCAAATTTTTTGTCACAGATGATAACGTTTTTTTTTTTTTGCCTGCAGTTCCTCCTTTATGCAATAAAACCCACATGGCAATACTGAAAAAATATTCTTTATATTTTAATGCAATATCACCATCTTGTGTTCATTATTAATAATGGTCTAACATTAAATTAATGTGTAATGTATTTGGTTTTGTCCCACCTATATACTGTACATTTCTCCTTTTGTGTAATTGTTTCAAGGGGACATGAAGTCCCCCTTTTTAAATTGCCAATCGTCTGTAGAAATAAAATATTGTAGCCTCCTTCCCATATTCTTATCCACAAATGATATCAATTTGTACCTGAAAATAAAGTGAGGCAGACACCTAAAACATCAGGCCCCCCAAAATGATATTTTAGTTTTAGGCTGAATCTAGGGGGCTGAAGACCCTATTGTATATTTTTTGTATATTATAACCACTTGACCTCCGGAAGAACATGACTAGGCCATTTTTTTGCAATACTGTGATATTTTAACTGACAATTGCGTGGTTATGCAACACTGTACCAAAATAAGATTGATATCCTTTTTTTCACACAAATTGAGCTTTCTTTTGGTGGTATTTGATCACCACTGCATTTTTTATTTTTTTGTGCTATATAAAATATATTTTTTTTTACTTTCTGCTATAAAACATATCCAATAAAGAAAATTGAAAAAATCGAATTTCTTCATCAATTTAGGCCAATATGTATTTTGTGTTATGTTTTTGTAAAAAATGTATTTGGCAAATAAAAACAAACATGTTTTTGGTAAACAAAAATCCCAATAAGCGTATAATCGTTTGCACAAAAGTTATAGCGTCTACAAACTATAGTATATATACTGGAATTTTTATTTATTTTTATTTTTTTACTAGTAATGGCAGCAATCAGCAACTTATAGTGAGACTGCGATATTGTTGTGGACAATCAGACACTATTTGACACTTTTGAAACTTTGTGGGGTCCAGTGAAACTAATACAGTGATCAGTGCTACAAATATACACTGTCACTGTACTAATGAGACTGGCTGGGAAGGGGGGCAATCAAAGGATTAACTGTGTGCCTAGTCAGTGTTTTTGTGTACTGTGTTAGGTGCTTTTACTAAGGGAAATTATGGATTTTATTCACTGCTTTGCAGGCACTCAAAATCCATCACTACCCCCTTGTCAGAACAGAGCTCTTCCTTGTTTACATAGGCAGGGCTCCTTTATTTGTCTCTGTCCAACGATCGGCGGGTGCCGGCAGACATCCAGTGCCCGGCACCCACAGATCGGCTTCTGCTGGTGGGTGTGTGGATCCCTAGGTGGAAGTGCAGAATCACGTATATACTGTACATGCAACCTAGCATTTATTTTGGATGAAGCACATCTTTTATGGGTCTTCAGAGCTTGAGGACAATTTAAATGATCTGTCTGGTTGTTACCTGTTGGCTAGTTTTAATCTTTAGGTGTTTTGCATTTCTTTTATTTCAAACAATAAACACCATAAATAAATGTGTATTTACTTTATTATAATAATGTCATTTTGTTCTCCACTTTACACTTTGGGCTGTAGGGCTAGAACAGACCGTTAGATAACTGGACATGTTCTGCTACCGCAATGTTTCACAGCAAAGCGAATATAGTTTTTTAACCACTTAAGCCCGGAAGATTTGGCTGCTGAATGACCAGGCCATTTTTTGCGTTTCAGCACTGCGTCGCTTTAACTGACAAGTGTGCGGTCGTGCGACATTGTACTCAAACAAAATTGACGTCCTTTTATCCCACAAATAGAGCATTCTTTTGGTGGTATTTGATAACCTCTGCGTTTTTTATTTTTTGCGTAATAAACAAAAAAAGAGCGACAATTTTGAAAAAAAAAGCAATATTTTTTACTTTTTGCTATAATAAATATCCCCCTAAAAATATATAAAAAAAAATGTTTTCCTCAGTTTAGACCGCTATATATTCTTCTACATATTTTTAGTAAAAAAAAAAATCGCAAAAAGCCTATATTGTTTGGTTTGCGCAAAAGTTATAGCTTCTACAACATAGGGGATAGTTTTATGGCATTTTTATTTTGAATGTTTAGTAATGGCGGCGATCTGCGATTTTTATCGTGACTGCGACATTATGGCGGACAGATCGGACACTTTTGACACTATTTTGGGACCATTGTCATTAATACAGCGATCAGGGCTATAAAAATGCGCTGCTTACTGTGTAAATGAGACTGGCAGTTAAGGGGTTAATCACTAGGAGGCGATGAAGGGGTTAAGTGTGTCCTAGGGAATGATTCTAACTGTGGGGGGGCTGGGCTACAAGTGACACGACAGTGATCACTGCTCCCGATGACAGGGAGCAGTAGATCTCTGTCCTGTCACAAGGCAGAACAGAGAAATGCCTTGTTTACATAGGCATGTCCCCGTTCTGCCTCTCCATGAGACGCTCGCGGGCACCCGGCGGACTTCGAGTCCGCGTGAGCCGCGGGTGCGCACACGGAGCACGCGGCGGGGGCACGCGCCACCACGGCACCAAATTCAAAGGGATGTACAGGTACGCCCATTTGCGCAGCCGTGCCATTCTGCCGACGCAAATGTCCATGCGACGGTCGGCAAGCGGTTAAAATGTTATAATTTCAATAAAACATTTTCTGCACAAATAAAAATAAACATAGGAGGTGCATACAGAAGTCTCCTCAGTACAGTGAAGAGGAAGGAGGTTTTTGTACGGCTCTGTATCACTGTGTGTATGGGGTGTTATAACCACTTTGACCACAATAATAATTTGCTGCATCTTCCAGTTGAGCTCCACTGATTGTAAGAGTGAAATCGTCATACGGAGATCCGGATCTACTGCCACTGAACCTCTCCGGGGTACCAGACTGACGATTGATTGCTAGATAGATAAAAAGTGTCGGAGGCTGATCTCCTTTCTTCTGATACCAGTGTATGTAACTGATTGAGTCAGCAGTAACAGTAGACCGTGACTTACAACGCATCACCACATTCTCACCCGGAAACACTGAGATAGATCCCGGAGTCTGATCCAGTACAAACTGTCCATAAGAGGCTTGGAAGACAGAGAAGGCATTTTGTTTCAGTTATAACACATAAAAACTTAAATGTCACTACTAGTTTTATTACTATTACTAATAAAATAATATTAATAAAAATAATGATGATATATTATTACACAATGGCAATACAATAATCATGTACCTCCTATACAGAGAGAAAAGACACAGAGCAGATATGTCAGTGAAAACATCTTGTATCTGGGCTGTCACACACGCTGATCACTGGCTTGTAAAAGAAACTTTTTATATCATGTGAACTCTACAGGGAAATCATCTAAAAATTTGTAAAACAGGAAAACATGCAAATATAAGTTGCATGCCTGTTGCCTTTCAAGTTCAAATGGATCATCATGGCAAGATTTGATTGAAATGGTTTAATTTCATTCATTCATCCAATCACTGGCTAAATCCTGCCGCCTTCACCTCCGCAACATCTCCAGAATTCGACCCTTCCTGACTAATGACTCCAGAATTCGACCCTTCCTGACTAATGACACCACAAAGCAACTCGTTGACTCCTTGGGAACTTATCCTTTAGGCCTTGACTACTGCAACTCTCTCCTTACTCCTTGGTTATTTTAGGCCTTGACTACTGCAACTTAATGGCCTACCCTTAAGCAGGCTATGAGGCTATCCCCCTTTAGTGTATTATGAATTATGCTGCTAGACCAATACACCTCACTAACCAATCCGTGACTACTGCTCCTCTCTGCCAATCCCTTCACTGACTTCCCCTACCCCACCGTGTAAAATTCAAAATGCTAACCATAACATACAAGGCCATCCACAACATCGCCCCCATCTACATCATCAACCTCATCTGCAGATATCGCCCAAATCGTCCCCTACGCTCCTCCCAGGACCTACTGCTCTCTAGCTCCCTTGTTACCTCCTCCCATGCTCACCTTCAGGACTTTTCCAGAGCCTCTCCCATCCTCTGGAACTCTCTGCCCCATTATGTCCGATCAGCCCCTACCCTGTCCACCTTTAAAGCGGTTCTGCACTCTGCACACTTTTTTTTTTTTTTGGGCTATATGCCTAGGGCATATAGCTCAATTGGGGGACTTACCTGTTCCATGTTCCATCTCGATCGCCGCCGGTTTTCATCTTCATCTTCTTCTTGTCTTCTTCTTGTCTGCTGGGGTCCATCTTGCCTGTGGGCATGTGAAACCCCACAGGCACTGTTGATGGCCCAGCATGCACCGCCGTTACTCGCGCGTGCGCAGTAACGGCACATCTGCCGACATCTCACGAGATTTCGGCAGATGTGGCCGAAATCTCGCGAGATTTCGGAAGATGTGGCCGAAATCTCGCGAGATTTCGGAAGATGTGGCCGAAATCTCGCGAGATTTCGGAAGATGCCCGCACTGACTCCTGGGATCAATGACACCAGATCCCAGGAGACAGTGCGGCGTGACGACGATCGACGCAGAGACCCCGCCCGCCGCCGCAGAGAGAGAAGACCGGAAGTCTTCAATTACAAGGTAAGTAAACAAAAAAAAAAAAAAAACATTTCATTTAGTACTCTTTGCCTGATTTGGAAGGCAAAGAGATTTACTAAATGAAATGGGTGCAGAACCGCTTTAAGAGATCCCTGAAAACTCATTTATTCAGGGAAGCCTATCCCACACCCCCATAACTACTATCCCCGAGCCACCCCCATCAAATCATTCTCAGCAGCTATTACCTTTTGTACCACCACCCCCTCCCTTTAGAATGTAAGCTCTATGAGCAGGGCCCTCCTGTACCTTTTGTATTGTACTGTAATTGTGTTGTCCCCCCTATACATTGTAAAGTGCTGCGTAAACTGTTGGCGCTATATAAATCGTGTATAATAATAATAATAATTTAAAATGATGACAGTAGTTTTTACCTTAACACATTGTCTACCAGCTGTGAACTTTGTATTGATCCTTACAAGGAAGGGCTTGAAGGTAAAAGTCATGGGGGAGGCTTTTAGGCTGCATTCCCACCTGAGCATTTTGTAGCTCAAAGCAACGTAGAGCCATGGGAGGAAGTGGGAGGTGGGTGCCTCTAAAAAGAGGGTATCTGCCCTCCCCCCCCCAAAAAAAATGACATGCCAAATGTGGCATGTCAGGGGGTCACCTTAACTTAAAGTGGAAGTTCCATTGTTGGGTGAAACTCCGCTTTAAAGCTTGAAGCTCAAAGATGCTCAACAAGCAAAGTTCCATTCATTTGAATGACCCCTGTCAGTGTTGCCAACCATCAGTAATTTTACTGGCAGCCAATAAAAAGTGGGCACTTTTTTTCCTGCCAGTAAATGCCAGTATCAGGAAAAAGGTTGCAAGTAAAAAAATATAGCTGTGACGCTTGTCTCAGAACAGTTCCGGTCCGGAGCCAGCGGAGACCATCCAAGTGCCTGTTACAGTGTTTTTGGGTGGCACCAGCAGGGGGTGTGGGATGGGGGCAGGTCTGGCAGAGGCAGTGCCTGAGCGTATCATGTGATGTCATGGTGCAAGGGATCCGAGCGTAGCGGTCGGAGCCTCATGTGAGCAAGGCAAACCGGGAGCGGGACTGTCAGCTCTGTTTGGACTGGAGTGGACTGAAGCGACCACCTGGCATGGAGAGAGACTGTCACTGTGACTCAGGAGGGGACGCATTGTGTCGGTGAGGTGTCAGTGACACTGCTGTCAGTGTCACTGTGAGAGTCAATTTCATGTGTGTGCGCCGGCCCATTCTAATCTCTTGCTATCCTTAAACCTATCCCTGAGCTACTTACTTAAAGTATTATATCAAAAATAAAATAAGCAATATATTTTTGACTTAGTACTGTATCTACCTTAAATAACATTGCTAATTGCATATTATACTCGTTTGTAGCCTAAATACTTAAAACTGTAATTTTGTAACTTTTGGAAATGCCAGTAAAAAAGGCTGTGCCAGTAAATTTTGGGTGTAGAGTCAGTAAATTTTAATCTGGTAGGTTGGCAACACTGGCCCCTGTTCATGTTCAGATGTGAACAGAACGTGGGCTATTGGCATAATTATCAGGTGAAAATATAAAAAACGAAACTGTAAAAAAAAAAAACATGCAGCCAGCGCATCTAAAGATCGGTAAACTGCCATATATTACATTTTTGATGTTGGGTTTAATCTTTTTGAGGGTTTAGATACACTTTGAGGTTGATTAGAGGCAATGCAAGGTTCCCAAAATATTTCTAATGAGTATACTACTAGTGGGTATATGCTACCCTACTGTAAATTTGTATCAATTATTACAGTAAATGTCTTGTATTTACTTATTATTTGACTTACTATTTGTCTCTGGTGCAATTGTATCCTATCCTATCATTCCATTCCTCTTATAGTATTAGAAAACAAATAAAAAATGAAGACCCTAACTTGCGGACTTTTAGCACTCCCCGAGTCCTGTTCCTTCCCTTCCTACAATAGTACTAACCAGGAGATGGGTATTCAGGTGATAATCCAAACTGGATTGAAGCCTGAAAAAGTAGCGCTAAATAATACCTAAAATGATAAACCTATATAAATTCAAAATAAATAGCAATCATAAAATAACATATGTGCATCAACCCATGTGATAGGTGAATGTGATACAGTGAAAAAATATATAGTGAGAGAAGTATAATTAGTATCAGGAAAAAAAGTGCAACACTGCTCAAAAATAATGTTCCAGCAAAAAGCGAAAAAGCAATCCAAATGATGTGCGTTAGATTAATAAATGAAAAGGTGCAGTCCTTCTGATGTGACCGTGAATCTTCTCAAAATAATAATTAAACAATCTTCTTGCCTTCCACCACACCGTTGTGCTCAATGTGCCAATCCCATAGGAAACTCACTCACCACAATTTTTGCCCACACTTTCGTGTCGGGCAAATCAGCATAAAAGATCTCAAACAGCCAATCGGTGGTCTTCCTGCATAATATACTTTAGTGTTTGTAATATAGTTCCACATGTAAAAATAAAAGTGCTCCAATAGTGTGATACAGTAAATAAATTCATTAGCACACTAAAATCAAAGCTTCAACCAATTCACTCACATTTGAACAGATATTAACCAGTGGCTGCTTTTAGTGTTTATTTTTTCCTGTTCGTTTTATTTTCCGTGGCGCAGCGGTTGGAATTTGGATTGTGGCGGATTTATCCTTATTCCTTTTTTTCATCAATAGTACTAACCAACCTGATTCCTATACTGACCACTACACTACACGGACCACTATACTGTCCACTGCACTACACTGTCCACTACACGACACTGACCACTATACTGTCCACTACATTACACTGATCACTATACTGTCCGCTATACTATACTGTCCACTATTTGACACTTTTGAAACTTTGTGGGATCCAGTGACACTAATACAGTGATCAGTGCTACAAATGTGCACTGTCACTGTACTAATGACAGTGGCTGGGAAGTGGGCCAATCAAAGGATTAACTGTGTGCCTAGCCAGTGTTTTTGTGTACTGTGTTAGGTGCTTTTACTAAGGGAAATTATGGATTTTATTCACTGCTTTGCAGGCACTCAAAATCCATCACTATGCCCTTGTCAGAATGGAGCTCTTCCTTGTTTACATAGGCAGGGCTCCTTTCTTTGTGTCTGTCCAACGATCGGCGGGTGCCGGCGGACGTCCAGTGCCCGGCACACGCAGATCGGCTTCTGCTGGTGGGTGTGTGGACCCCTAGGTGGAAGTACAGAATCAAGTATATACTGTACATGCAACCTAGCATTTATTTTGGATGAAGCACATCTTTTATGGGTCTTCAGAGCTTGAGGACAATTTAAATGATCTGTCTGGTTGTTACCTGTTGGCTAGTTTTAATCTTTAGGTGTTTTGCATTTCTTTTATTTAAAACAATAAACACCATAAATAAATGTGTATTTACTTTATTATAATAATGTAATTTTGTTCTCCACTTTATACTTTGGGCTGTAGGGCTTAGAGCAGACCGTTAGAAAACTGGACATGTTTTGCTACCGCAATGTTTCTCAGCAAAGCGAATATATTATCTTAACCACTTCAGCCCCGGAAAATTTGGCTGCTGAATGACCAGGCCATTTTTTGCGTTTCAGCACTGCGTCGCTTTAACTGACAATTGCGCGGTCGTGCGACGTTGTACCCAAACAAAATTGACGTCCTTTTTTCCCACAAATAGAGCATATTTTTGGTGGTATTTGATAACCTCTGCGTTTTTTATTTTTTGCGCTATAAACAAAAAATGAGCGACAATTTTGAAAAAAAAAAGCAATATTTTTTACTTTTTGCTATAATAAATATCCCCCAAAAATATAAAAAAAAAAAATGTTTCCTCAGTTTAGACCGATATATATTCTTCTACATATTTTTAGTAAAAAAAATCGCAATAAGCGTATATTGTTTGGTTTGCACAAAAGTTATAGCTTCTACAAAATAGGGGATAGTTTTATGGCATTTTTATTATGAATTTTTAGTAATGGCTGCGATCTGCGAATTTTATCGTGACTGCGACATTATGGCAGACAGATCGGACACTTTTGACACTATTTTGGGACCATTGTTATTAATACAGCGATCAGGGCTATAAAAATGCACTGATTACTGTGTAAATGACACTGGCAGGGAAGGGGTTAACCACTATCGGGCGATGAAGGGGTTAAGTGTGTCCTAGGGAATGATTATAACTGTGGGGGGGCTGGGCTACAAGTGACACGACAGTGATCACTGCTCCCGATGACAGGGAGCAGTAGATCTCTGTCCTGTCACAAGGCAGAACAGAGAAATGCCTTGTTTACATAGGCATGTCCCCGTTCTGCCTCTCCGTGAGACGATCGCGGGCACCCGGCGGACTTCGAGTCCGCGTGACCCGCGGGTGCGCACACGGAGCACGCGGCGGGGGCACGCGCCACCACGGCACCAAATTCAAAGGGATGTACAGGTACGCCCATTTGCGCAGCCGTGCCATTCTGCCGACGCAAATGTCCATGCGACGGTCGGCAAGCGGTTAAAATGTTATAATTTCAATAAAACATTTTCTGCACAAATAAAAATAAACATAGGAGGTGCATACAGAAGTCTCCTCAGTACAGTGAAGAGGAAGGAGGTTTTTGTACGGCTCTGTATCACTGTGTGTATGGGGTGTTATAACCACTTTGACCACAATAATAATTTGCTGCATCTTCCAGTTGAGCTCCACTGATTGTAAGAGTGAAATCGTCATACGGAGATCCGGATCTACTGCCACTGAACCTCTCCGGGGTACCAGACTGACGATTGATTGCTAGATAGATAAAAAGTGTCGGAGGCTGATCTCCTTTCTTCTGATACCAGTGTATGTAACTGATTGAGTCAGCAGTAACAGTAGACCGTGACTTACAACGCATCACCACATTCTCACCCGGAAACACTGAGATAGATCCCGGAGTCTGATCCAGTACAAACTGTCCATAAGAGGCTTGGAAGACAGAGAAGGCATTTTGTTTCAGTTATAACACATAAAAACTTAAATGTCACTACTAGTTTTATTACTATTACTAATAAAATAATATTAATAAAAATAATGATGATATATTATTACACAATGGCAATACAATAATCATGTACCTCCTATACAGAGAGAAAAGACACAGAGCAGATATGTCAGTGAAAACATCTTGTATCTGGGCTGTCACACACGCTGATCACTGGCTTGTAAAAGAAACTTTTTATATCATGTGAACTCTACAGGGAAATCATCTAAAAATTTGTAAAACAGGAAAACATGCAAATATAAGTTGCATGCCTGTTGCCTTTCAAGTTCAAATGGATCATCATGGCAAGATTTGATTGAAATGGTTTAATTTCATTCATTCATCCAATCACTGGCTAAATCCTGCCGCCTTCACCTCCGCAACATCTCCAGAATTCGACCCTTCCTGACTAATGACACCACAAAGCAACTCGTTGACTCCTTGGTTATTTTAGGCCTTGACTACTGCAACTCTCTCCTTAATGGCCTACCCTTAAGCAGGCTATCCCCCTTTAGTGTATTATGAATTATGCTGCTAGACCAATACACCTCACTAACCAATCCGTGACTACTGCTCCTCTCTGCCAATCCCTTCACTGACTTCCCCTACCCCACCGTGTAAAATTCAAATTGCTAACCATAACATACAAGGCCATCCACAACATCGCCCCCATCTACATCATCAACCTCATCTGCAGATATCGCCCAAATCGTCCCCTACGCTCCTCCCAGGACCTACTGCTCTCTAGCTCCCTTGTTACCTCCTCCCATGCTCACCTTCAGGACTTTTCCAGAGCCTCTCCCATCCTCTGGAACTCTCTGCCCCATTATGTCCGATCAGCCCCTACCCTGTCCACCTTTAAAGCGGTTCTGCACTGCACACTTTTTTTTTTTTTTTTGGGCTATATGCCTAGGGCATATAGCTCAATTGGGGGACTTACCTGTTCCATGTTCCATCTCGATCGCCGCCGGTTTTCATCTTCATCTTCTTCTTGTCTTCTTCTTGTCTGCTGGGGTCCATCTTGCCTGTGGGCATGTGAAACCCCACAGGCACTGTTGATGGCCCAGCATGCACCGCCGTTACTCGCGCGTGCGCAGTAACGGCACATCTGCCGACATCTCACGAGATTTCGGCAGATGTGGCCGAAATCTCGGGAGATTTCGGAAGATGTGGCCGAAATCTCGCGAGATTTCGGAAGATGCCCGCACTGACTCCTGGGATCAATGACACCAGATCCCAGGAGACAGTGCGGCGTGACGACGATCGACGCAGAGACCCCGCCCGCCGCCGCAGAGAGAGAAGACCGGAAGTCTTCAATTACAAGGTAAGTAAAAAAAAAAAAAAAAAAAAACAATTAATTTATTACTCTTTGCCTGATTTGGAAGGCAAAGAGATTTACTAAATGAAATGGGTGCAGAACCGCTTTAAGAGATCCCTGAAAACTCATTTATTCAGGGAAGCCTATCCCACACCCCCATAACTACTATCCCCGAGCCACCCCCATCAAATCATTCTCAGCAGCTATTACCTTTTGTACCACCACCCCCTCCCTTTAGAATGTAAGCTCTATGAGCAGGGCCCTCCTGTACCTTTTGTATTGTACTGTAATTGTGTTGTCCCCCTATACATTGTAAAGTGCTGCGTAAACTGTTGGCGCTATATAAATCGTGTATAATAATAATAATAATTTAAAATGATGACAGTAGTTTTTACCTTAACACATTGTCTACCAGCTGTGAACTTTGTATTGATCCTTACAAGGAAGGGCTTGAAGGTAAAAGTCATGGGGGAGGCTTTTAGGCTGCATTCCCACCTGAGCATTTTGTAGCTCAAAGCAAGAGAGCCATGGGAGGAAGTGGGAGGTGGGTGCCTCTAAAAAGAGGGTATCTGCCCTCCCCCCCCCCCCAAAAAAAATGACATGCCAAATGTGGCATGTCAGGGGGTCACCTTAACTTAAAGTGGAAGTTCCATTGTTGGGTGAAACTCCGCTTTAAAGCTTGAAGCTCAAAGATGCTCAACAAGCAAAGTTCCATTCATTTGAATGACCCCTGTCAGTGTTGCCAACCATCAGTAATTTTACTGGCAGCCAATAAAAAGTGGGCACTTTTTTTCCTGCCAGTAAATGCCAGTATCAGGAAAAAGGTTGCAAGTAAAAAAATATAGCTGTGACGCTTGTCTCAGAACAGTTCCGGTCCAGGAGACCATCCAAGTGCCTGTTACAGTGTTTTTGGGTGGCACCAGCAGGGGGTGTGGGATGGGGGCAGGTCTGGCAGAGGCAGTGCCTGAGCGTATCATGTGATGTCATGGTGCAAGGGATCCGAGCGTAGCGGTCGGAGCCTCATGTGAGCAAGGCAAACCGGGAGCGGGACTGTCAGCTCTGTTTGGACTGGAGTGGACTGAAGCGACCACCTGGCATGGAGAGAGACTGTCACTGTGACTCAGGAGGGGACGCATCGTGTCGGTGAGGTGTCAGTGACACTGCTGTCATTGTCACTGTGAGAGTCAATTTCATGTGTGTGCGCCGGCCCATTCTAATCTCTTGCTATCCTTAAACCTATCCCTGAGCTACTTACTTAAAGTATTATATCAAAAATAAAATAAGCAATATATTTTTGACTTAGTACTGTATCTACCTTAAATAACATTGCTAATTGCATATTATACTCGTTTGTAGCCTAAATACTTAAAACTGTAATTTTGTAACTTTTGGAAATGCCAGTAAAAAAGGCTGTGCCAGTAAATTTTGGGTGTAGAGTCAGTAAATTTTAATCTGGTAGGTTGGCAACACTGGCCCCTGTTCATGTTCAGATGTGAACAGAATGTGGGCTATTGGCATAATTATCAGGTGAAAATATAAAAAACGAAACTGTAAAAAAAAAAACATGCAGCCAGCGCATCTAAAGATCGGTAAACTGCCAAATATCAAATTTTTGATCTTGGGTTTAATCTTTTTGAGGGTTTAGATACACTTTGAGGTTGATTAGAGGCAATGCAAGGTTCCCAAAATATTTCTAATGAGTATACTACTAGTGGGTATATGCTACCCTACTGTAAATTTGTATCAATTATTACAGTAAATGTCTTGTATTTACTTATTATTTGACTTACTATTTGTCTCTGGTGCAATTGTATCCTATCCTATCATTCCATTCCTCTTATAGTATTAGAAAACAAATAAAAAATGAAGACCCTAACTTGCGGACTTTTAGCACTCCCCGAGTCCTGTTTCTTCCCTTCCTACAATAGTACTAACCAGGAGATGGGTATTCAGGTGATAATCCAAACTGGATTGAAGCCTGAAAAAGTAGCGCTAAATAATACCTAAAATGATAAACCTATATAAATTCAAAATAAATAGCAATCATAAAATAACATATGTGCATCAACCCATGTGATAGGTGAATGTGATACAGTGAAAAAATATATAGTGAGAGAAGTATAATTAGTATCAGGAAAAAAAGTGCAACACTGCTCAAAAATAATGTTCCAGCAAAAAGCGAAAAAGCAATCCAAATGATGTGCGTTAGATTAATAAATGAAAAGGTGCAGTCCTTCTGATGTGACCGTGAATCTTCTCAAAATAATAATTAAACAATCTTCTTGCCTTCCACCACACCGTTGTGCTCAATGTGCCAATCCCATAGGAAACTCACTCACCACAATTTTTGCCCACACTTTCGTGTCGGGCAAATCAGCATAAAAGATCTCAAACAGCCAATCGGTGGTCTTCCTGCATAATATACTTTAGTGTTTGTAATATAGTTCCACATGTAAAAATAAAAGTGCTCCAATAGTGTGATACAGTAAATAAATTCATTAGCACACTAAAATCAAAGCTTCAACCAATTCACTCACATTTGAACAGATATTAACCAGTGGCTGCTTTTAGTGTTTATTTTTTCCTGTTCGTTTTATTTTCCGTGGCGCAGCGGTTGGAATTTGGATTGTGGCGGATTTATCCTTATTCCTTTTTTTCATCAATAGTACTAACCAACCTGATTCCTATACTGACCACTACACTACACGGACCACTATACTGTCCACTGCACTACACTGTCCACTACACGACACTGACCACTATACTGTCCACTACATTACACTGATCACTATACTGTCCGCTATACTATACTGTCCACTATTTGACACTTTTGAAACTTTGTGGGATCCAGTGAAACTAATACAGTGATCAGTGCTACAAATGTGCACTGTCACTGTACTAATGACAGTGGCTGGGAAGTGGGCCAATCAAAGGATTAACTGTGTGCCTAGCCAGTGTTTTTGTGTACTGTGTTAGGTGCTTTTACTAAGGGAAATTATGGATTTTATTCACTGCTTTGCAGGCACTCAAAATCCATCACTATGCCCTTGTCAGAATGGAGCTCTTCCTTGTTTACATAGGCAGGGCTCCTTTCTTTGTGTCTGTCCAACGATCGGCGGGTGCCGGCGGACGTCCAGTGCCCGGCACACGCAGATCGGCTTCTGCTGGTGGGTGTGTGGACCCCTAGGTGGAAGTGCAGAATCAAGTATATACTGTACATGCAACCTAGCATTTATTTTGGATGAAGCACATCTTTTATGGGTCTTCAGAGCTTGAGGACAATTTAAATGATCTGTCTGGTTGTTACCTGTTGGCTAGTTTTAATCTTTAGGTGTTTTGCATTTCTTTTATTTAAAACAATAAACACCATAAATAAATGTGTATTTACTTTATTATAATAATGTAATTTTGTTCTCCACTTTATACTTTGGGCTGTAGGGCTTAGAGCAGACCGTTAGAAAACTGGACATGTTTTGCTACCGCAATGTTTCTCAGCAAAGCGAATATATTATCTTAACCACTTCAGCCCCGGAAAATTTGGCTGCTGAATGACCAGGCCATTTTTTGCGTTTCAGCACTGCGTCGCTTTAACTGACAATTGCGCGGTCGTGCGACGTTGTACCCAAACAAAATTGACGTCCTTTTTTCCCACAAATAGAGCATATTTTTGGTGGTATTTGATAACCTCTGCGTTTTTTATTTTTTGCGCTATAAACAAAAAATGAGCGACAATTTTGAAAAAAAAAAGCAATATTTTTTACTTTTTGCTATAATAAATATCCCCCAAAAATATAAAAAAAAAAAATGTTTCCTCAGTTTAGACCGATATATATTCTTCTACATATTTTTAGTAAAAAAAATCGCAATAAGCGTATATTGTTTGGTTTGCACAAAAGTTATAGATTCTACAAAATAGGGGATAGTTTTTTATGGCATTTTTATTATGAATTTTTAGTAATGGCTGCGATCTGCGAATTTTATCGTGACTGCGACATTATGGCAGACAGATCGGACACTTTTGACACTATTTTGGGACCATTGTTATTAATACAGCGATCAGGGCTATAAAAATGCACTGATTACTGTGTAAATGACACTGGCAGGGAAGGGGTTAACCACTATCGGGCGATGAAGGGGTTAAGTGTGTCCTAGGGAATGATTATAACTGTGGGGGGGCTGGGCTACAAGTGACACGACAGTGATCACTGCTCCCGATGACAGGGAGCAGTAGATCTCTGTCCTGTCACAAGGCAGAACAGAGAAATGCCTTGTTTACATAGGCATGTCCCCGTTCTGCCTCTCCGTGAGACGATCGCGGGCACCCGGCGGACTTCGAGTCCGCGTGAGCCGCGGGTGCGCACACGGAGCACGCGGCGGGGGCACGCGCCACCACGGCACCAAATTCAAAGGGATGTACAGGTACGCCCATTTGCGCAGCCGTGCCATTCTGCCGACGCAAATGTCCATGCGACGGTCGGCAAGCGGTTAAAATGTTATAATTTCAATAAAACATTTTCTGCACAAATAAAAATAAACATAGGAGGTGCATACAGAAGTCTCCTCAGTACAGTGAAGAGGAAGGAGGTTTTTGTACGGCTCTGTATCACTGTGTGTATGGGGTGTTATAACCACTTTGACCACAGTAATAATTTGCTGCATCTTCCAGTTGAGCTCCACTGATTGTAAGAGTGAAATCGTCATACGGAGATCCGGATCTACTGCCACTGAACCTCTCCGGGGTACCAGACTGACGATGGATTGCTAGATAGATAAAAAGTGTCGGAGGCTGATCTCCTTTCTTCTGATACCAGTGTATGTAACTGATTGAGTCAGCAGTAACAGTAGACCGTGACTTACAACGCATCACCACATTCTCACCCGGAAACACTGAGATAGATCCCGGAGTCTGATCCAGTACAAACTGTCCATAAGAGGCTTGGAAGACAGAGAAGGCATTTTGTTTCAGTTATAACACATAAAAACTTAAATGTCACTACTAGTTTTATTACTATTACTAATAAAATAATATTAATAAAAATAATGATGATATATTATTACACAATGGCAATACAATAATCATGTACCTCCTATACAGAGAGAAAAGACACAGAGCAGATATGTCAGTGAAAACATCTTGTATCTGGGCTGTCACACACGCTGATCACTGGCTTGTAAAAGAAACTTTTTATATCATGTGAACTCTACAGGGAAATCATCTCAGAATTTGTAAAACAGGAAAACATGCAAATATAAGTTGCATGCCTGTTGCCTTTCAAGTTCAAATGGATCATCATAGCAAGATTTGATTGAAATGGTTTAATTTCATTCATTCATCCAATCACTGGCTAAATCCTGCCGCCTTCACCTCCGCAACATCTCCAGAATTCGACCCTTCCTGACTAATGACACCACAAAGCAACTCGTTGACTCCTTGGTTATTTTAGGCCTTGACTACTGCAACTCTCTCCTTAATGGCCTACCCTTAAGCAGGCTATCCCCCTTTAGTGTATTATGAATTATGCTGCTAGACCAATACACCTCACTAACCAATCCGTGACTACTGCTCCTCTCTGCCAATCCCTTCACTGACTTCCCCTACCCCACCGTGTAAAATTCAAAATGCTAACCATAACATACAAGGCCATCCACAACATCGCCCCCATCTACATCATCAACCTCATCTGCAGATATCGCCCAAATCGTCCCCTACGCTCCTCCCAGGACCTACTGCTCTCTAGCTCCCTTGTTACCTCCTCCCATGCTCACCTTCAGGACTTTTCCAGAGCCTCTCCCATCCTCTGGAACTCTCTGCCCCATTATGTCCGATCAGCCCCTACCCTGTCCACCTTTAAAGCGGTTCTGCACTCTGCACACTTTTTTTTTTTTTTTTTGGGCTATATGCCTAGGGCATATAGCTCAATTGGGGACTTACCTGTTCCATGTTCCATCTCGATCGCCGCCGGTTTTCATCTTCATCTTCTTCTTGTCTTCTTCTTGTCTGCTGGGGTCCATCTTGCCTGTGGGCATGTGAAACCCCACAGGCACTGTTGATGGCCCAGCATGCACCGCCGTTACTCGCGCGTGCGCAGTAACGGCACATCTGCCGACATCTCACGAGATTTCGGCAGATGTGGCCGAAATCTCGGGAGATTTCGGAAGATGTGGCCGAAATCTCGCGAGATTTCGGAAGATGCCCGCACTGACTCCTGGGATCAATGACACCAGATCCCAGGAGACAGTGCGGCGTGACGACGATCGACGCAGAGACCCCGCCCGCCGCCGCAGAGAGAGAAGACCGGAAGTCTTCAATTACAAGGTAAGTAAAAAAAAAAAAAAAAAAAAAAAACATTTCATTTAGTACTCTTTGCCTGATTTGGAAGGCAAAGAGATTTACTAAATGAAATGGGTGCAGAACCGCTTTAAGAGATCCCTGAAAACTCATTTATTCAGGGAAGCCTATCCCACACCCCCATAACTACTATCCCCGAGCCACCCCCATCAAATCATTCTCAGCAGCTATTACCTTTTGTACCACCACCCCCTCCCTTTAGAATGTAAGCTCTATGAGCAGGGCCCTCCTGTACCTTTTGTATTGTACTGTAATTGTGTTGTCCCCCTATACATTGTAAAGTGCTGCGTAAACTGTTGGCGCTATATAAAATCGTGTATAATAATAAATAATAATTTAAAATGATGACAGTAGTTTTTACCTTAACACATTGTCTACCAGCTGTGAACTTTGTATTGATCCTTACAAGGAAGGGCTTGAAGGTAAAAGTCATGGGGGAGGCTTTTAGGCTGCATTCCCACCTGAGCATTTTGTAGCTCAAAGCACCGTAGAGCCATGGGAGGAAGTGGGAGGTGGGTGCCTCTAAAAAGAGGGTATCTGCCCCCCCCCCCCCAAAAAAATGACATGCCAAATGTGGCATGTCAGGGGGTCACCTTAACTTAAAGTGGAAGTTCCATTGTTGGGTGGAACTCCGCTTTATAGCTTGACGCTCAAAGATGCTCAACAAGCAAAGTTCCATTCATTTGAATGACCCCTGTCAGTGTTGCCAACCATCAGTAATTTTACTGGCAGCCAATAAAAAGTGGGGACTTTTTTTCCTGCCAGTAAATGCCAGTATCAGGAAAAAGGTTGCAAGTAAAAAAATATAGCTGTGACGCTTGTCTCAGAACAGTTCCGGTCCGGAGCCAGCGGAAACCATCCAAGTGCCTGTTACAGTGTTTTTGGGTGGCACCAGCAGGGGGGGTGGGATGGGGGCAGGTCTGGCAGAGGCAGTGCCTGAGCGTATCATGTGATGTCATGGTGCAAGGGATCCGAGCGTAGCGGTCGGAGCCTCATGTGAGCAAGGCAAGCCGGGAGCGGGACTGTCAGCTCTGTTTGGACTGGAGTGGACTGAAGCGACCCCCTGGCATGGAGAGAGACTGTCACTGTGACTCAGGAGGGGACGCATCGTGTCGGTGAGGTGTCAGTGACACTGTGAGAGTCAATTTCATGTGTGTGCGCCGGCCCATTCTAATCTCTTGCTATACTTAAACCTATCCCTGATCTACTTACTTAAAGTATTATATCAAAAATAAAATAAGCAATATATTTTTGACTTAGTACTGTATCTACCTTAAATAACATTGCTAATTGCATATTATACTCGTTTGTAGCCTAAATACTTAAAACTGTAATTTTGTAACTTTTGGAAATGCCAGTAGAAAAGGCTGTGCCAGTAAATTTTGGATGTAGAGTCAGTAAATTTCAATCTGGTAGGTTGGCAACACTGGCCCCTGTTCATGTTCAGATGTGAACAGAATGTGGGCTATTGGCATAATTACCAGGTGAAAATATAAAAAACGAAACTGTAAAAAAAAAAAAAAACATGCAGCCAGCGCATCTAAAGATCGGTAAACTGCCATATATCAAATTTTTGATCTTGGGTTTAATCTTTTTGAGGGTTTAGATACACTTTGAGGTTGATTAGAGGCACTGCAAGGTTCCCAAAATATTTGTAATGAGTATACTACTAGTGGGTATATGCTACCCTACTGTAAATTTGTATCAATTAATACAGTAAATGTCTTGTATTTACTTACTATTTGACTTACTATTTGTCTCTGGTGCAATTGTATCCTATCCTATCATTCCATTCCTCTTATAGTATTAGAAAACATAAAAAAAATGGAGCGAACATGCAGTGGCGTAGCGTGGGTTGTCAGCGCCTAGGGCAAGGCAAGTAATTTGCACCCCCTAACTTGCGGACTTTTAGCACTCCCCGAGTCCTGTCCCTTCCCTTCCTACAATAGTACTAACCAACCTGATTCCTATACTGACCACTACACTACACGGACCACTATACTGTCCACTGCACTATACGGTCCACTATACGACACTGACCACTATACTGTCCACTACACTACACGGACCACTATACTGTCCACTGCACTATACGGTCCACTATACTGTCCACTACACGACACTGACCACTATACTGTCCACTAATTTACACTGACCACTATACTGTCCACTGCACTATACGGTCCACTATACTGTCCACTACACGACACTGACCACTATACTGTCCACTAATTTACACTGACCACTATACTGTCCATTACACTATTCTGTCCACTATACTGACCACTACACTATACTGTCCACTACACTACACTGTCCACTATACTGACCACTATACTATCCACCACATTACACTGACCACTATACTGTCCACTACACTATACTTTCCACTATACTGACCACTACACTATACTGTCCACTACACTACACTGACCACTACACTATACTGTCCACTATACTGACCACTATACTGTCCACTATACTGACCACTACATTATACTGTTGACTATACTGACCACTACACTACACTGACCACTGTACTGTCCACTACACTACACTGACCACTATACTGTACGATTGTTGGCAGGGGATTGTCTGTTGACAGACTGTTGTCCTAAAATCTGACCGTTAGTACGCTCCTTTTGACAGTTGTCCAACTTTCGGCCAACAAATGTTGGATGGCAGGCTAGTAAATTTTCGGCGGACAGCGGTTTTTCATATGGTCAGTACACAAATCCGTCACACAAAAGTCAAAAGTACAAACACGCATGCTCGGAATCAATGCTCACCAAACACAAAATTAACAGAAGGGTCCCAAAGGGTGGCGCTCAAGAGCTGAAATTCCTCATAGTACGTCACTACGTTCGTGTTTGTTGCACGACAATTGTGTACTGTTAGTATGCAAGACAAGATCCTGGCATATGCCCTTTTTACGAAAATCAGACGCTCGGTTGGCCGACTATCATACCATGTGAACGAGGCTTTAGTATCAGCAGATGGGCAAGTAGACTGGAATCAATTGAAGAATTAATTTTTTTTACAATTAGCCTGGCTTGCATAAAGTAGCAGCACCCCAAGCGTTTTCTTTTTGGATATGGTATATTTAGGAGCAGCACAAATCATCCAATGGTAAAAGGCATGCTTTGACTGGCAGATAGAAATCGGCCATTCATTTCCTGTGGTTGTCTTTGAATTGGTAAAGCAAAACTGTCTACGTCAGGCCAATTCCTATCTCTCATTAAGAATTAAGAAACCACACAGGAGACAGCAGTGTACAGTTGTCCAGCACCAGGACTTTTGTAATAAGGGAAAATTGTCTGAAATGTACTATAGAAAAAGAGTACAGACAGGTACATTACTACAAGAATTTGGAGGCTACAGATAACACTGTAAAATTGGCCAGCATCAGGACAATTTTAAATAGCAAGGCTAGGCCCAAATTCACTAAAGACAAAGAGCACAGGCTGGGACTTTACTACAAGAACTAAGCCCGTAAAAAAA
Organism: Lithobates sylvaticus; assembly: GCA_028564925.1. NCBI lineage: Eukaryota > Metazoa > Chordata > Amphibia > Anura > Ranidae > Lithobates > Lithobates sylvaticus. The sequence continues at coordinate 727,989,294 of CM053026.1, forward strand.
AGGGCACTTTTCTCCTGCACGTAAATGCCCATAGCAGAAGAAAGGTGCCAGTAAAAATGGCTGCGACTGGCTTGGGTCAGAACTGCGCATGCGGCACAGGAGGGCAGTGCTCGGCCACCAGGGGGGCGGGTCTGACAAAGGCTGTGCATGCGGATGGTACAAGGCGAGCCTGCCCGCAATGATGATGTCATGGTGCACTGCCCCAGGAGCCAGGCGGACGGAGGAGCCTCCAGTGGATAGTGCAGTGGGTAGGCGTGTAGCTATGGAACGGGAGATGGACAGCGTATACTTGGACCCCCTGGGGCCAGACGGACATACACCAGGCCCTGGCCAGCAGTGCAAGCACACCTGTGACCCTGGTGAGTGCACAAGGTCAGTCAGAGACAGTCCATGTTCATATTTTTTAACCATCTCCTGTGCCATGTCTATATTTTTAACCATATCCTGTGCCATGTCTATATCTTTTAACCATCTCCTGTGTCATGCCCATATCTTTTAAAATCTCCTGTGCCATGTTTATATCTTTTAACCATCTCCTGTGCCATGTCTGTATCCTCTAACCATTTCCTCTGCCATGTTCGTACACTCTAATCATCTCCTGTGTTATGTCCATATCCTCTAACCATCTCCTGTGCCATGTCCGTATCCTCTAACCATCTCCTGTGCCATGTCCGTATCCTCTAACCATCTCCTGTGCCATGTCCGTATCCTCTAACCATCTCCTGTGCCATGTCCGTATCCTCTAACCATCTCCTGTGCCATGTCCGTATCCTCTAACCATCTCCTGTGCCATGTCCGTATCCTCTAACCATCTCCTGTGCCATGTCCGTATCCTCTAACCATCTCCTGTGCCATGTCCGTATCTTCTAACCATCTCCTGTGCCATGTCCGTATCCTCTAACCATCTCCTGTGCCATGTCCGTATCCTCTAACCATCTCCTGTGCCATGTCCGTATCCTCTAACCATCTCCTGTGCCATGTCCGTATCTTCTAACCATCTCCTGTGCCATGTCTGTATCCTCTGACCATCTCCGATTGTTTATCATGTCTGCAGTCTCTGAGGGGGAGTCAGGAGAGGAGTCAAGATTGGGAGCGCCACCAGATTGGGGATTACGAGAGGAGTCAGACATGTGTAAACTGTGGATAGGAGACTATGGGATAAAACCAGAGCCACCAACCTGGAGCCATCTGACTGAGCCCTGCACAGTGCACCTGGGAGGAGGTCAGTAACAGCGCCGCCAGGCCAGTCTGAGGGGTCACTTATGTTAGGGGGGAGTGAATACAATAATATAAGAGGGCACAGATATAAAGGTTCCCCCTTATATCAGTAAACCCCCCTTACCCAGTCCTTTACACTGCATTGCAAGGGGGAATGCTGCAGACTCTGATGTAATGGGGAACTCTGTGCTGGCTGGGTTATATTACCCGACCTTCATGTAAATAGAGAAATATGTTTTTTGACTTTTGTTTAACTTAAAAACATTGCTAATAGCACTAGTTATATGTTTATAGTTTAAATATTGATATTTGCACAGTTTAGCACCGAAAATGGCAATTTTTAAGTACTTTTTTGCAGTGTCAGTAAGACACCTTTCACACTGGGGACGCCCCGAGGTCGCTTTACCTGCGCTGCAGCACCGCTTTTTGGGCAGTAGCGGGGCGCTTTTAACCCCAAAGAAGGGGTTAAAAGCACCACTGTTGCGGCGGTACCGAAGCTCTTTGCAGGCACTTCAGCAGTGTTGCCCATTCAAGGGGCAGGGCAGTTTTGGTGCGCTGTGTACAGCACTCCCGAACCACCCCAAAGATGCTGCTTACAGCACTATTCAGAATGTCACGCAAGCGCACCACCCCAGTGTAAAAAGCCACACTGAATGAATGGGAGACGGTTTTCAGGCGTTATTTAGAGGCTATTTCTAGCGCCAAAACACCTGAAAACCGCCTCAGTGTGAAAGCAGCCCAAAAATTTTTACTCAGTAAATTTCATGATTTTTGCCAGTAGCCCCCCATGACTGCCATACAGTGCTTTAGGGTTTGGGGAAAAAAATCTGGGCAAATCTGCACAAAGATACTTTGGGATCATGAATCTGGAACCTGCATAATTTGCTTTAAAGCCATGGTAGCAGCAAAACTGAACTTCATCCCTAATGGTGAGAGGGCTTACCATGAGTTACCATGTCTAATTAAAAATAAAGGATGTGGTTATAGTTTATTGAGTTATTATAATAATGGTAATTTCATCATTTGGGAATTGAATATGAAATTATTTTTTATCAAAAATAAGTGACCTCTCTGTTAATAAGGAGCTCTGAAAGCTCTAATTTCAGTGATGGTGGCACTGTAACGAGGGAAAGAAATCACAACCCACAGAGGTAATGAGGAAGGAGGTTTTTGTACGGCTCTGTATCACTGTGTGTATGGGGTGTTATAACCACTTTGACCACAATAATAATTTGCTGCATCTTCTATGAGATCTCCACTGATTGTAAGAGTGAAATCATTGTACGGAGATCCGGTGTTCTGTCGGATAGTGTCCGCCTATCAAATTTTGTCCGCCCCGTACTGCGCAGGCGCAGCGCTTGCGCAGTACGCAGAAAAAGGAGATTTGGAAAATCTCAGAAGAAGAAGAATGGCGCCTGCGCCGTGAGTTCAGATGCAAGCCCCACCATCCAATTGGACATAGGGCTGCAAATAGTTAGAGGCCCCCTCGCAGGCTCGCTTCGTTCGCAACGCTTCGGGCACGGCCTTGCTGCGCTCGGCTCTTTTGGATTCTATGGATTGGATGGTGGGGCTTGAAACTGGACTCACGGCGCAGGCGCCATTCATCTTCGGCTATTTTCGGAATCTGCTTGTGCTGTGCACTGCGCATGCGCAGTACACAGTGGACACTATCCGATGGGGGACAGTACCCGACAGGACACCGGCACTACTGCCACTGAACCTGTCCGGGACTCCAGACTGACGATTGATTGCGTAATAGGTAAGAATTGTCATAGGCTGATCTCCTTTCTTCTGATAGCAATGTATGAAACTGGTTGAGCCAGCAGTAAGAGTAGAATTTGGCTTGCAATGTATGACCACATTCCCGGAGACACTGAGATATATCCCGGAGTCTGATCCAGTACAATCTCTCCATAAGTGGCTTGGAAGACAGAGAAGAAATTTTATTTGTTAGAATTTGTTACATAGAAATGCAAATTAAATATCACACAACTATTATCGCTACTACTATTAATAATAATAACAATAATAATATTAATAAAAATAATAATAATAATCATACAAAATAAAATAATCATGTACCTTCTATACAGAAATAAAAGACACAGAGCAGATACACTATGTCAGTAAAAACATCTTGTATCTGGGCTGTCACACACACTGATCACTGGCTTTAAAATAAACTAAATGAACTCTACAGGGAAATCATCTCAGAATAAGTTCTACGTAAAACAGGAAAACATGCAAATATCAGGTGTCTGACTGGTAATGTTTAAGTACAAAAAAAAACGCTTTCCTTTTTTTTCCCTTAATATTTAATATTATTTTAATATTAGTAATATATTCAGATAATATGTGCAATGGCATTACAGCCAATAGAGTTTACAGTTTTTGGGGGGGGTTTATTATTTTAAGTTATATTTCTGTTTGTTAAAAAGCATTATTTGAGGTTATTAGCCTCATGTCTGAAATCCAAATAGTTTAAACAATTGCGTATGATGCGCAAGTATGGGATGGAATTGATGAGCGATCTGGGATGGAAACTGGACGAATGCAGGATGGTATTCCCTGAGGTCGGCTTCCTGAATAGTTTACAGGACAGCAGGTTCCTTTCATTTTTAAAAATTTCAATATCCAGAAAGGTAACTTTGGAAATATCGGAGCTCATGGTGAACTTTAAATTAAACTCGTTTACGTTCAATGCCGCCAAACATTCGTCCAGAAGGCATTGGGGACCATCCCACACGACGAAGATGTCATCTATGTACCTGTGCCACATAACAACGTGGCACAGGTACATAGTGAGATCCTCATCGTTAAAGATCGCATTCTCCCATTCCCCCAGGTACAGATTGGTGTAGCCAGGGGCACAGCAGGTGCCCATGGCTACACCCTGCACCTGGAGGAACAGACGGTCATCAAAGGAAAACACATTATGATTTAATATGTAATGCAAGGATAGAAGTATGAATTCATTAACCTGTTGCTAACCGCCCGCCGTCAATTGACGGCGGAGCTGTGCAGCTCTTGTGGCGGGCCGCCGTCATATGATGTCGCTCGCTTTTTGGCCACTAGGGGGCACGTGCGCGCGCCCGCCGCATCGCCGGGGACCCGATTCGCGTGCCCGGCGGCCGCGATGTCCGCCAGGCACCCGCGATTGCCCGGTAACTGAGCAGGACGTGGATCGGTGTGTGTAAACACACCGATCCACGTCCTGTCAGAGGAGAGGAGACCGATGGTGTGTCCCTTGTACATAGGGACACCGATCGGTCCCCTCCCCCAGTCAGTCCCCTCCCCCCACAGTTAGAATCACTCATATAGGGAACATATTAACCCCTGCAGCGCCCCCTAGTGTTAACCCCTTCCCTGCCAGTCACATTTATACAGTAATCAATGCATTTTTATAGCACGGATCGCTGTATAAATGTGAATGGTCCCAAAAATGTGTCAAAAGTGTCCGATATGTCCGCCGCAATGTCGCAGTCATGATAAAAATCGCAGATCGCCGCCATTACTAGTAAAAAAAAAAAATAATAATAAAAATGCTATAAATCTATCCCCTATTTTGTAGACGCTATAACTTTTGCGCAAACCAATCAATAGGCGCTTATTTCGATTTTTTTTTACCAAAAATATGTAGAAGAATACGCATTGGCCTAAACTGAGGAAAAAATTTGTTTAAAAAAAAAAAAAAAAAAATTGGATATTTATTAAAATAAAAAGTAAAAAATATTGTGTTTTTTCAAACTTGTCCCTCTTATTTTGTTTTATAGCGCAAGAAATAAAAACCGCAGAGGTGATCAAATACCACCAAAATAAAGCTCTATTTGTGGGGAAAAAAAATGATAAAAAATTTATTTGGGTACATCGTTGCATGACCGCGCAATTGTCATTCAAAATTTGACAGCGCTGAAAGCTGAAAAATGGCTTGGTCAGGAAGGGGGTGTTTGTGCCTGGTAGGCAAGTGGTTAAACAAGGCTTTGTGGTGACTCGTCTGGGCACCCTGTGGATGCAGGCCAGCCCTCTACAGTGTGGTATTGAACTGTAGAGGGCCTCCACATCAATGGTCGCAAGGATGCATTTCTCAGAAATTGTACGTCCTCTATAATTTGTAGGAGATGGATAGTGTCACTGATATATGATGGTATTATTAGTACAAGTCTAATATGTCTAATATGCTCGTCTATTAGTTTGGATACATTTTCGGTAATGGAACCATTACCGGAAAAGATCGGTCTACCTGGCGGGTCAACAGCGTTTTTGTGTATTTTTGGTAGTGAGTAAAAAGTTACAAGTCTGGGATAGGGAGTGCGAATAAAGTCCCAAGTTTGTTGATGATTAGAACTAGGATTCTTCCATGTATCCTGCTCATAGTTCTAATCATGGTATTAATACCTTTCTCAAAATGGCCTCCCAAGAGATCAAATCTCTAGATTGTACACCCTCCCGTTCTGGAAATTTAACCAAAAATTATTCTCTATTGAGTGTTGGACCCTCGGGCAGTGTCTGACTTGGACCTACTCTATTCTTTATGGTGTGGCTCGTCGGAGCTCCCCGTCACAGGGGGGCCTCCGTTTCTTGCTCTGCCAGGATCGGGGGCAGGACCCCTCTTTGGGGATTGCGGACGCTGGGATCTTTTTTCTCCCCACGTCTGCACACTGGCTCATTTCCATTCTGTCAGTAGTTGCCGCCCACTCTCTGTGTCGGCTGCGTTTGTCGACGTCAGACGTCATTGCGTCGAATGACGCGGAGGTACCGGATGCCGCACTAGCCGAGGAGCCGTCACTGGAGGGCTACTCAAAAACAGGTGGTAATACTGTACAGGTGTTTCTAGCATACCTGGTGGCTCTAGATGAATCATTAGGTGACACCTGCCAGGTTTTTGGGAGGTTTATTTCCCATTTAAAATGATGTGATTGGCTGTGATATTTTGTCACTCCTATTTTTGGGATTATTTAACCTGGGTGTGTGCAGCATACCATTTTTATTTCTCATAATTTTTCTGCTTGTTAGATCTGCACCCTCCATGCTTTTTTGGTAGTTCCTGTGAGCCCTGACTTGCCGCTCCATCATTTGAGAAAAGTCCACTCCAGCTTTAAATAAACACAGATTTGGTTTATACCTGATCTATGATACATTTAAGAGGGTAACAAGACCCCATCGATTGGGGAGGAAATCTTTCTATTCATCTGTACCATATGGTGATTACCAAATTTAGTGGACCTCCGGATGTGGGATTCCATCTACCTGCATAATGTTGTGTACCATTTTTCTTAAAAGGAACATATGACCTGTGAGTACCTATCTGTATTTTTTCTAATACATGTCTGCCTTTTTAAAAAACAATTACCATATGCAAATGCTATATGCAAATACTATTGCTTATCCATTGTTTGATTATTTACACATATATATATATATATATATATATATATATATATATATATATATATATATATATATATTTATTTATTTTCATAGAATTATACCAGCATGCTTTTCTTTGAATCCCTAAAGAAGGAAGTACATATACCATAAAAAGGAAAAAATCTTTTTGTGTTTTCCGAAATATGTAGGGTTTTATGCTGCAATCACAGTCTACCTTTGACCTACGGTCTATAAATGTATTGTGTGCTGCAGTATTTAGCAGCTGTATTTCTATTATTGTGTTTTTGTTCCTATTTAGATGTTTACACTGTTATATATTCAATAACATTTATATTTTTCCTAATTTTTTGTACTATTTTCCGTTCATCCTGTGATGGTTCCGTGCCCATACTATCCCTTGGGGCTTTCTCCTTTTTCCTAATTTCAGTGACGATGGCACTGTAAAGAGGGAAAGGAATCACAACCTACAGAGTTAATGAGGAAGTAGGTTTTTGTACAGCTCTGGTATCACTGTGTGAATGGTAAGCTGTAATAATTTTCTGCATCTTCTATGAAAGCTCCACTGATTGTAAGAGTGAAATCATTGTATGGAGATCCGGATCTACTGCCACTGAACCTCTCCGGCACTCCAGACTGACGATTGATTGCATTATAGATAAGAAGAGTTGGAGGCTGATCTCCTTTCTTCTGATACAAGTGTAAGTAACTAGCTGAGCCAGAACTAAGAGTAGAAATTGGCTTGCACTGTATGACCACATTCTCTCCCGGAGACACTGAGATATATCCCGGAGTTTGATCTAGTACAATCTGTCCATAAGAGGCTTGGAAGACAGAGAAGAAATTGTATTTGTTACAGTTATAACACAAAGAAATGCAATTCAAATGTCACACAACTATTACTACTACTACTACTAATAATAATAATAACATAAATAATAATAATATTAATGATATATTATTATACAATGGCAATACAATAATCATATACCTTCTATACAGAGATAAAAGACACAGAGCAGATATATCAGTGAAAACATCTTGTATCTGGGCTGTCACACACGCTGATCACTTCTATAGCCTGAATTGGTAAGAGATCCACCTGACACTATCACCATAGGGGGTCACCTGACACCACCTCCACCACAGGGGGTCACCTGATGCCACCACCACCATAAGGGATCAACTGATCCCACCATCATCACAGGGGATCAACTGACACCACCTCCACTATAGGGGGTCACCTGACTACACCTCCACCATAGTGGATCACCTGACGCCACCTCCACCATAGTGGATCACCTAACACCACCACAGGGACTCACCTGACACCACCATCACCATAGGGAGTCCAGGCACCATGATTGGTAGGCCTGAAGGAGGTAGTAGAAGAAGGGAATGCAGTGTCTCGTTTTATTTTTTTTTGCATGTAGTTGGTCTTGTCTAGGGCACAAAATAATCTAGCACCGGCCCTGTACTGGGCCAATCATAAGGTTGACTGAGGCATTTCTCACCAAAAAGTCATGATGATTGGGATGTGAGAGTGTGTAGTGTAGGGACTGATCTATATCAGGTCGGAAAATGACATGATATTGTTTCTCAATAGAGCCTCTACTGTGAGTGGTAAGTAGTGATGGGTGAATCTGCCAGGTGTCAGATCACCTGAGTCCAGGTGACAGAGGCACACCGTTGGAGTCAGGAGTGCACCGCTAAGTTAGTGGACCCTACGGCTGACTGCTGCGGATGGAACTCTGGGTGGTTCAGGAAGGCAGGTCCACTGGGGCACCAACACAGATCCCACTGGGAGCTAGAGCATAAAATTCCCCAGGGCGCGGAGTCTAAGAGCCAGCAGGTGTTCACCAGAGCCTCTAGAGGTGAGGATGGACTGTGCTGCAACTGACTCCAGGTGCCCCCAGGGTCTCCCAACTCACGCTCACGGTAGGCTACAGGAGTGTCATGAAGATCCTGCCAGTAACAGGCAGATTTGACCCATTGGTGTACGATTCCGGGCGTCGACGCGCACACGCACCCGTTAGTGTCTGGCTGGTTATTTAAACCTGTCTGACATTTGCATCGTTGCTGTTTGCTCTGCAGCACTGTGTATGTGTTCCCTGAAAACCTGATATCTGCTCCTGTTTTGACCCGGCTTGCTTTGAGACTGTTCCTGTTATCTGCCTGTATCTGACCCTTGGCTTGTTTCATGATTCCTCTGCCTGCTCCTTTTATACCTCTGCTGCCAGCCTGATTTCCGACCCGGCCTCTCTGACATTCCTGGACTTCCCTCCAGTCTGCTGGGCCTGTCTGCTGATCCATCCAGTTTGCTGGGCCTGTCTGCTAACCTATCCAGGCTGCTCACCTGTCTGCTGAGCCATCCAGGCTGCTCATCTGTCTGCTGATCCATCCGACCTGCTGTCCTGTCTGCTGAGTTCTCCAGTCTGCAGTTCCTGTCCACTGATCCATCCTGTCAGCTGTGTCGGCCATCTGATCCTTCTGCTGTTGATCCTGCCAGGCACTCATACCACTCCACACTCCTGCACCCCTGTCATCACTACCAGGGGCCCTCGAGTCGGAGGCGTAAGAGAGGCCATCCTCTGCAATTCGGGATCACCCTTTAGGTACTTATCAAGGAGGATAGAAAGTAAGCAGCAGCCCAGGACAACAAGGGATGGTAAGGAGATAAGCCAAAGGTCGGGGTGATTAGCAGACAAGGATAGACAGAGAACACGCCAAAAGTCAGGGTCACAAGCAGGCAGGGATAGTCAAGAACAAGCCAAGATCGGTAACAGAGACAGACATGGAGCTCACAGCAAGCAGGAAACAGGAAACCAAACACACAATATTGCTCGGCAAGGCAGGCTTGGAGAACGTGGTGTTAAATTGTGGTTCCTGTTGAGGCTAGGGTGGAGCCACACTGAAGGAAGATTACTTAACCATGCAGGTGTGAGAGTGCAAGCCCTAAGGCTGATATACAGACCAGGTAAGAGACAGACAGGGCATGAAAGTATTACTGCAGAGTCATGACACCAGGTTCACTTTCCCAAAGGTATGGTGATCCTTGCTCAAAATATGACAAACATAAACTTAGAGACAAATTGTATTGAAATCTATAGAAGGGAGAGATCTACAGATCTTGTATTTAAATTCTGACCATTTTTAGAGCAAACTAATATATTAAAGGCAAACTATTGTAACACAAAAACTGGGCACTACCATGAAGGACTAATGCAAAAAAATAAAAAAATAAATAAAATAATTCAAAAAAGTACTGTACAGTGGGGAGAGGGTTCATCAATTCAAGGGCAGGGGCAAAATAAAACCTTTAAATATTATACTGTACCTGGTGATGTCTTAAAGCTGTTTGTGGTGTTGCGGAACAGTATGATTTTTACAGACAGTCTCGGCTAGAAATTATTTATTTTACAATTTGCTTTGCTTGCATAAAGTAGCAGCATCCCAATCTGTTTTTTTTTTTTTGTCTTAATAAAAAAATAGCTTTAAGCTTTTTTAGGTAGCTTTAGCAGCAGCACATGCTTTTTGATCAAATGATAATAGACCCACTTTGATTTGCAGATAGAAATTGGCCAGCAGCTTGCTGTGGTTGTCCTTGTTCTGTTAAAGCAAAGCTGTCCTACATCAGGCCAATTCCTATCAAACTCTCATTAAGAATTAAGAAACCGTACAGGAGATAGCAGTGTGAAATTGTCCGCCATCAGACATTTTTTAATGAAGTCGAATTGGCTGAAATGCACTATAGAAAAAGCATACAGGTTGGTGTTTTACTACAAGAATTAAGATACCATGGGTAACACGGCACTGTAAAATTGGCCAGCATCATGACAATTTTAAATAGCAAGGCCCAAATTTACTAGGGACAGCAAGCAGTCTGTGGCTTTAGTACAACAATTAAGATGCCACAGAGGATACAGCATTGAATGCAAACCAAATTGGCCTTTTTTATCTGATTTGATGTATAAAAGTCAGCGTTATGTATGAATTGCTTGGTTTTTCCTTTGCCACTTTTAAAGTGATATTAAAGTCTTGTTTTTTTTTGTTTTTTTTTGTTTAAAGATAACAAACATGTCATACTTACCTGCCATGTGCAGTGGTTTTGCACAGAGCAGCCCAGATCCTCCTCTTCTTGGATCCCTCGCAGGCACTCCTGGCCCCTCCCTCCTGCCGAGTGCCCCCCACAGCAAACAGCTTGCTATGGGGCACCAGAGCCGGGCCACTGCTCTGTGTGTTTATTCAGACACAGAGCTGCATCTCGGCCCCACCCTCATTGGCTCACTGAAGTAATCGATACAATAATTAATATTAAATCTGTATATTCATTTGTCTAGTCCCTATAGTTAGTTAGTCTATTAAAACTCTGAGCACATGTTACTGTTGATATCACAATAATACAAGGTTAGCTATGAAACCAAACACACTGTTAATGAGTAATCAAGTCTTATTTATTTCCCAAGGAAATAAGAAAGCTAACATCACACACTAAACAGCAGATTATACAGAGCATAATACAACATACAATACAAGAATATACTTATCACAAGGCCCTCCGTGAGGCTTTGTAGCATCGGCTAGGCTCAGATGACCAAGAGAGGGCCATCGCCATGAGGCTTAGGCCCAAGCCAGGATCCAAAGGGGAAGAGGCTATTTCTCTTCCTTGCTCAGTCTTTTATACTTTGATCATACACCATTCAAACCCAATCTCATTGCCATCCCATCTAGACTTTTGACGAATCACAGTATTTATGGGGCAGTCCTTCTCAAAAGTACTGTCTGTGCTGCTCCAGGAAGCATGCTGTATTGATCACTAGTGGCAGCGTTTGTCCATGAATCATCTCTATTAGCAAATTAGTCAAATCTCCATAGACATCTTGGCATCAGTGGCTCTCTTGGAAGCTTGTAATCACACATATCACAGCAGGTGGGCTTGAGCCAAGACATTGTTATTCTGATTACAAAGCTTTATGTTTCATTCCAACTGAGGCTACCTGGCTGTATCAACCAGGAAGTGAAATACCAGAAGTATGATACTAAACCATGTTGCTATCCAACACCCACTGACTTTGATTGACTGCAGTGGGAACCAATGGCACCCATTGTGTGTCTCAGCCAATCAGTAGAGAGAGTCCCGGACAGCTGAGTCTCTCATGCAATATCGCTGGATTGAGATGGGGCTCAGGTAAGTCTTATGCCTCGTACACACGTACGGACTTTTGCCGGCGGACCTAAGTCCAGCGGACAATCCGCTGGACTTTCCCGCTAGGTACGCTGGACTAAAAAGCGAACGGACTTGACCACACACGATCACGCAAAAAGTCCGGCGGTTCACGCGATGACGTACAGCACGTACGACGGGACTAGAAAAAGGAAGCTCGAGATCCCAAACGACACCCTTTGGGCCCCGTCAGCTAATCTCGTGTGTATCACGTGTTAGTTGACGTTTGGTTAGAGACGATTCGCGCTTCTCAGACTTCTGCTTAATTCGTTCGCTTCTGCCGTTCAGTTTGTGCTTGTGAGGTTTGTATCTGGCTTTCAGTGCGTGTGGATCAGTTCCTACCTGTTCTCAGGCCGTTCTGGTCCGCTCGTTCCTGTTTTTCAGGTCGTTCTTCATAGGCCTTGCTGTTCTTCAGTGCGTTCTGTTAAGTTGTTTGTTTGATCAGCCGACCGTTTTGAAGCCATGGAGTGTGGACGTACTCGGGAACGAGTTCGTGCTGTGCAGGGGCTCGGTGTTGCGGTTAACACCTTGGCACGAGCCCAGTCCATGAACAGGGTGAGGAGGAGTTCATGGACCAAGAATTGGTTGCGCCAGCGTGACCAATTCTCGCATATGCCTTTGCTCCGTGAGATCCGTGAGAATAATCCTGATGATTTCAGGAATTATCTCCGGATGACGGACCCCATTTTTCACCGTCTGTTGGCTTCGCTGTCCCCTTATATTACCAGGCAGAATACCTGCATGCGGCAAGCCATCAGTGCGGAGCAGAGGCTAGTCGCCACGTTGCGTTACTTGGCGACGGGGAGAAGCTTGCAGGACCTCAAGTTCACGACAGGCATCTCCCCCCAGGCTCTGGGGCTCATTATTCCAGAGACCTGTTCTGCCATTATCCACGTCCTGCAGGAGGAATACATTAAGGTAAGTCTTCTCTTTTAAAATTACCTATGTCTTGTATGTTTGCTAATGTAGTGCATCAATGTCATCATTAGCTAATTACCATGATAGGACTATTCTATGAATGTCCCCTATTCCTTTTTTTTTTTTATTTTGGTTTTTTGTCTAGTATTTTATGGTTGACTTATCGAAATAGCTTTAAGAATGTATTATTTAGTGGGTCACATGCATATTTGCTTGCACCAACCTCCCCAGCATGGAAGCTTGGCCCCCTAAACACCCCTAGCCTAGTCACTTTCTTTGGTTAAAAATGTATATTACCAGCTCCATTGTACAGCTTTACTCACCCCCCCTTTCACCCCTTTCACCCCCCTTGACCCTCAATTTTAAATTGATTGCATGTGGTTTTGGTCAGCTTGTAATTATCCCCACCCCCACACCCCCTGATAATTAATAGCATGTGGTTTTGGTCAGCTTGTAATTATCCCCCCCCCCACACCCCCACACCCCCTGATAATTAATAGCATGTGGTTTTGGTCAGCTTGTAATTATCCCCACCCCCACACCCCCACACCCCCTGATAATTAATAGCATGTGGTTTTGGTCAGCTTGTAATTATCCCCCCCCCACATCCCCACACCCCCTGATAATTAATAGCATGTGGTTTTGGTCAGCTTGTAATTATCCCCACCCCCACACCCCCACACCCCCTGATAATTAATAGCATGTGGTTTTGGTCAGCTTGTAATTATCCCCACCCCCACACCCCCCCACACCCCCTGATAATTAATAGCATGTGGTTTTGGTCAGCTTGTAATTATCCCCACCCCCACACCCCCTGATAATTAATAGCATGTGGTTTTGGTCAGCTTGTAATTATCCCCCCCCCCCACACCCCCACACCCCTGATAATTAATAGCATGTGGTTTTGGTCAGCTTGTAATTATCCCCACCCCCACACCCCCTGATAATTAATAGCATGTGGTTTTGGTCAGCTTGTAATTATCCCCCCCCCACACCCCCACACCCCCACACCCCCTGATAATTAATAGCATGTGGTTTTGGTCAGCTTGTAATTATCCCCACCCCCACACCCCCTGATAATTAATAGCATGTGGTTTTGGTCAGCTTGTAATTATCCCCCCCCCCACACCCCCCACACCCCCTGATAATTAATAGCATGTGGTTTTGGTCAGCTTGTAATTATCCCCCCCCCCCCCACACACACCTTTAATTAATTGCATGTGTATTGTGTGACCTTACAATTATTTACTCCCCACCCACATCCCCATTATTATCTTCTCTGGTCCATCAGAGGGGTCATCAATCAGAGATTTGTCCCTTTTATCCTTAATCTTTTGGCTTTATTTCAAGGATTTACAAAATAAATACATATGTTCTTCCAAATTGTTTGTTAATTTGTTGCATTTAGTTTGGTGTTTTGCCTGGTTTATAATTTAAATTGTATCTTTCTGTTTGACTTCACAGTGTCCCTCCACGCCACAGGAATGGCAGACTGTGGCTTCCCAGTTTGCTGCCCGTTGGGACTTTCCCAACTGCGGAGGGGCGATTGACGGCAAACATGTGCGAATTGTGCCCCCACCCCATTCGGGGTCATACTATTGGAATTATAAGGGGTTCCATAGTATCGTGTTGATGGCGGTGGTGTCGGCACAATATGACTTTCTGTATGTGGATGTGGGGAAAAACGGCCGGATGTCGGACGGAGGAGTCTTCAACCACACGGAGTTCGGTCATCGTCTCCAGACTGGTGGGCTGGAGCTGCCACCAGATGAAGATAATGTGGAGGGACTCCCCTTCGTCTTCATTGCCGACGAGGCGTTCGGTCTGGGTGACCATCTGATGAGGCCATTTCCCCAACGATCCCTCACCCCTGAGAGGAGGATTTTTAATTATCGGTTGGCCAGAGCAAGAAGGGTGGTGGAAAATGCCTTTGGTATTATGGCCAACCGTTTCAGATTGCTCCTTACATCCCTACATCTGGCAGAGTACAAACTCAATACTATTATTCTTGCATGCTGTGTCATGCACAATTATTTACGCAAACATTCAGGAACATACTCCTTACAATTGGCCCTGAGGCCGGAGTGGAAGGCAACATGACAGGGCTGGATAATCGCCCTCTTGGTTCGGCACCACAATCAGCCCAGCAAGTGCGGGACCTTTATTTACAGTATTTTAATGGTAGGGGGGCCATTGAAATGGCAGCAGACCCTTAAACCATCTATTTGATTTACAAAGAATAAATACAGTTATTTATGTTTGAAATATTGGTAGTTTCGTATTGTTTTGCTTTTAATTTGGCCTGTTTTATATGTTGTCCTAGTGCACATCTTAATAGTGGCAAACTTGTTTAGCGTTTAGTAAATAAGCCCCTTTGTCAATGAACCACAACATGTTTTTGTCAAACTGGTAGTATTTAAAAAGAAGAAGCCACACATTTTTTAATTTGTGCAAACATTTTTTTTTTATTATAGTGCACATCCAAAACTTATTTTTTGTTTTTTTTTTTTTTTTTTTTTTTTTTTTTTTTTTTTTTGGTATTTTTGGTTAATTTTTTTTTTTTTTTTTTTTTGAACAACATTTTTTTTTTTTTTTTTATGTTATCTTTTTTACATTTTTTTGGTGTTTTTCTCACAACATATTTTTTTTTTTTTTTTGTGATTGATTTTTTAAAACAACCATAAAAACATCTTTAAAAATGTTAAAAAATTTAGGCTTAGCATTTGAAATTATTTACACAATGTAAAAGTCCAGAACTTACAAAGTTCAACAGGTAACCCATGAACAGTAGAAGCCAAATTTTGAATATGCACACTAATTTAACTGGAAAATGGGTAATGTCAACATGTGCTATGTTCCATCATGGGGAATCAATGGACGTGTTTTGTGTGTGAAACCCCTTCCCTCTCACCTACTAGCATTAGGGGTTGCAAACACCAAATGCGTCCATTGAGATCCCCTGATGGCACATAGCACATGTTGACATACCGTGTGCATATTAAAAATTTGGCCTCTAAAATTAGTAAAACAGCGCATCAAAAGGGGAATGAAGGACATGATTGATGTTAAGAAATGTAAAAGGGGTCTTTAGATTCTCCCCAAAACATCAATCATGTCCTTCATTCCCTGCTGCATGGTGGCCATCTCCTTCTGCATATTTTCCAGCTGCAGATTCCAGGCCATGATCTGGCCAATAAGCCTGTGGGCACTGTCAGTGGAAAATGGCTCCGCAGCTTGTCCTTCCACAAACAGATCAGCATCACCTAAAAGTTGGGTAGATAAAACACAAGAAAAAAAGTGTCAAAAACATGCAGACCTTAATTAATTAGCTCAATCTGTGTTCTGAGACACTCACTTGGTGGGGTGCAGATTTGATCCACTTCAACGACCTGTTCCGCCACATCCACGCGCGGGCTTGGGCTAACTGCCCAATTAGTCTGGTGATGCCGGGAGGTCCTCGTAGGTTCGGACTGACGTCTGAGTCTTTTGCCCCCTATGGTAATGGAACACAAAAAGGTACACTTTGAATCACACTGATATTTGAGGGCCAAAATAGGATTAGTAAACATTGTTTAAAAGTCTTGCCAATTATTAGCAGTTTGTTAGAAGATCCTACTTGAAGACAGAATTGAAATGTCTATCTAATGAAACTCCAATACTTAAACCGCCCTTCAACCGTAAATTTGAACTTCCGCTCATTGGATCCCTGCACCCCTGTGGTGTCTTATTTTGAACCTTTTAGGGGGGATGGGTTGCAGATACCTGTGTAAGGCAGGTATTTGCACACACATCCGGCCCTAGACTCCCACAGAAGTATACGCCACATCCCGTCCCACCGTGCTGTCTGCTGGGACACACAGGGGTCCCCGAGCTCGCGCGGACCAGTCCTATTGCATTGCGCAACTGGCGCATGCCCAATAGTGACCCGGGAAGTGAAGCCGCAAACATTAATTTCATGATTGCAAGATCAGAGATTGTAGCTGCACCATCCAAGGGACAGGTGAGTGTACTTCTTTGAAAAGTCACCACCTACAGTATTTAGAGATGATGAGCATTTTTTGGGAATTGTGAGCATGAGACCCTGCTTAACATATTTATCCCCCCCCCCAAAACAGCCTCTGGAGTCCCTGTGTAAGTTACCCCTAAAACCCTTACTACAGCAGTAATTGTATAGATAGTGACAATAATAAAGAACCTTACAACTCCAACAACCCAAAGCCAGGTAAACTCAATAAACGTTATGAAGACAAACGGAACTTTCATCAAATATGCGCAAGTTTCACGGACGAATGGTAATTACATCTGCGCAAGTTTCACGTACGAATGGTAATTACATCTGCACAAGTTTCAGGTACGAATGGTAATTACATCTGCGCAAGTTTCAGGTACGAATGGTAATTACATCTGCGCAAGTTTCACGGACGAATGGTAATTACATCTGCGCAAGTTTCAGGTACGAATGGTAATTACATCTGCGCAAGTTTCACGTACGAATGGTAATTACATCTGCGCAAGTTTCACGGACGAATGGTAATTACATCTGCGCAAGTTTCACGGACGAATGGTAATTACATCTGCGCAAGTTTCACGTACGAATGGTAATTACATCTGCGCAAGTTTCACGGACGAATGGTAATTACATCTGCGCAAGTTTCAGGTACGAATGGTAATTACATCTGCGCAAGTTTCAGGTACGAATGGTAATTACATCTGCGCAAGTTTCACGGACGAATGGTAATTACATCTGCGCAAGTTTCACGGACGAATGGTAATTACATCTGCGCAAGATTAGACATATCAAGTATAACCATAGTAGCGCACGTGCTTGACTTACTTTTTTTGATGGCTTTTCGAATTCTCCTGTACTGATCGTGCTCCCTGGATTTGATGTCGGACCATCGCTTGCGCAGTTGATCCTTGCCCCTTCGTACGCCGAATTTCTGCTCCAGGGTGCTGACGATTGTAGTGAGAATCTTGTCCTTGCGCAAGTTGGGACGAGGGTACGGGCCATTTTCCCCGTCGTAATCTTCCCTTTGGAGGATGTCCACCATCTCCACCATCTCTTCAAAGGCCATATTGGTGGCCTTATATCTGCTGCTGGATGCAGATGTGTTGGCTTCTTGGCTTTCCTCCGCGCTACTGGCTGAGAATGTGTCCGCCATATTCATGAATTTATTCACCAGCAATGCAACGAGGGGAAGCGGGGCGGGGAATAATCGTCAGGAGGAACGTCATGGGCGGGCGACGCGGAGGACGCAGGCGGACTTCGACGCGTGCGCAGTGTATATAAGGCTGTTTGAGGGGCCCACGTGTTCCCGAACGGAAGTAGCGAGCGCTCTGTACGAAGGTAAGTGTTTTCTAGGATGCATTACTGTGTTTTTTTTGGGTTTTGGGCCAGCATTTTTTAAGGATATGTGTGTGTTGCTGCCTGTGTGTAGGGGTTGCTGCCTGTGTGTAGGGGTTGCTGCCTGTGTGTAGGGGTTGCTGCCTGTGTGTAGGGGTTGCTGCCTGTGTGGATGTGTTGCTGCCTGTGTGTAGGGGTTGCTGCCTGTGTGGATGTGTTGCTGCCTGTGTGTAGGGGTTGCTGCCTATGTGTAGGGGTTGCTGCCTGTGTGTAGGGGTTGCTGCCTGTGTGGATGTGTTGCTGCCTGTGTGTAGGGGTTGCTGCCTGTGTGTAGGGGTTGCTGCCTGTGTGTAGGGGTTGCTGCCTGTGTGTAGGGGTTGCTGCCTGTGTGTAGGGGTTGCTGCCTGTGTGTGGGTGTGTTGTGTAATGTTTGGTATGAAAAACTGGTTGTGCGTTTTAAGTAACATTTGTGTTTTTGGTCTTTTGTATTGCCATTACTAACAAAACAGAAACAAACATGTCAGCACCCCAGTTGAATCCATTCAAGGACCAGCAGTTCATGTCCGAATTCATTGCCCTGTACAGAAAAAAATACCAACCTGTGGCAGCTCAAGAACCCTTTATATGGCAATAGGGATGTCCGGAAGGCAACACTGGGGCCACTTGTGGCTTTTGTGAAGACTCAAGTCCCCAACGCAAACACCAAGTTTGTGGAAGCCAGAATTGCAAGTTTAAGGCACATGTACAAGCGGGAGCGCAAGAAGATTGAGGAATCAGTCAGATCAGGAGCAGCAGCAGAGAATGTTTATGTACCCAAGCTGTGGTACTACAACCAACTGACTTTTATAGGTGACCAGATGGAACCCAGGCAATCACTGTCCACTCTTCCCTCCACCCTTCCCTCCACTCTTCCCTCCACTCTTCCCTCCACCCCAGCTGAGGCTTCCACGGAAGGAGAAGACCCCTCCACCTTGGAGCAGGCTGATGCGCCCAGCTGGAGCCAGGTATATATTTAGTAGCCTAAATTGTGATTGTGTGAATATTAATGCTGTAAACGTTAAAATGTGAAACAATTAACACCCTGAACTCAGAATTGTGAAAAAAACTGACAAAAATTCAGCACACTTCTAAAAAGTGTTGGTGCAACATATCGATACATATATAGTGTATACATACATCCAGTAGTGGCAAAAAAAGCGTTAGACAACATTGGTGATCTGCTTGGAAAATGCAGGGGTCCAAATGATAGCCTTTTGGATCTTTTGGAAAATTTAGATGCTCGTTCCTAAGTTTACAATTGGATGATTGAGGAGGCCAGAAACCACAAAACAGGTGTTTGATTTTTGTTTTTATTTGCACACAGGATGAGCTGACCCAGGATGATGCCGGGACAAGTGGTATGGAGGAGGAGGACATGACCAGCGAGAGCCAGGAGGTGGCTGGGCCCAGCACGAGCCAGAGTGACAGCCAGACCCAATTAAGAAGTCTACCTCCACCCCTGCCCTTACCCCCAAGAAGGCCCAGGAGGATGACCATTGTTGAGGAGGAATCACTCCAACTGATTCGGAAGGCGAGTGCGATTCTCGACAAACCCCCCCTTCCAGAAGAGGCCTATGCCAGCTACTTGTCCAGCAGGTTGCTGGAAATGGAGAGGGGCCAACGGCACCTGTGTGAGGGCCTCATTTCTGAGGCAATTAGGGGGGGTTTGAGGGGTGAATTACGAGAATCCACCCGCCTGACCCATGAAGGCCCGACACCAACTTCTCCTCCTCCTCCTCCTCGTCTTCCTTCTTCTCCTCCTCCTCCTCCTCCCTACTCCTCCTCCTACCACAAGTCAGCCTCCAAGGAAGCGTGCAGGGAAGACTGCAGGGAAGAGTGCAGGGCAGCGTGGTGGGAAGAGTCGGAAGTGATTGCCTGGCTTCAGTCTGGTCTCACAGAAGACACAGGCTGTTGTAGTGCCACAGCTTGGGGACATAGATGTCATCTGCTGCTGTTCCTGGTCTGTCTGATTCCTGGTCAATCTTCTTGTGCTCCCTATATTGGATGAAATGTGCCCAAGCTTAATTTTTGGCTTCACAAACTTGGTGTCTGCCGTTGGGGCAAAAAGTCTTCACAAAATCTACAAGTGGCTCCAGTGTTGCCTTCCTATTTTGTTTTGCCTTGTTTGTTTTAACCAGAATAAATGGTCATTTAATTTTCATCAAATAATGATATACGTGCTTGTTATTCAAAAACATAGTTTCTTTAGGAGTAGGCAGGTACATGTCTAAACATTCATTTGACAATACAAGTGTAAAGTGCAACTTCAATGGAACTGCAAGTGCAGTCGCTGGAAAGGTGAGGGTTAAGATCTGAATTAAGGGCAAGCTCTGCTGACTCCACAATTGTATCATGTGTAATAACTAATCCTTTTGATAACCAACAAATAATAAAAAATATCTATATAGAGATATATGTACATATATAATTTATATATATATATATATATATATATATATATATATTTTTTTTTTTTTTATACACGTATAGATCTATATATCTATATATATTAATATATATATATATATATATGTAGATATCGATATATATTTTTTTGGGCTTATTGAGAAATATAGATATATTTTTCATTTGGTGATTTGGATATCTATATCTATATCTATATCTATATATATATATATATATATATATATATATATATATATATATATATATATAGAGAGAGATAGAGATATAGATATAGATATATATATATATATATATATATACAAATATATAACTTCACTAAAGAATGCTGAAGAAAAAACGTTCGGGAGTACTCTGCGTGAATATACAAGCAGCAAGGCAAAATCATTCTTCAAGTACGATAACATACAAATCCCGCTGTCAGAAAAAAAAAAAAAAAAAAAAATTCAGCAGCGTGACGATTGTGCGAGCTTCAAAACGAAGGCTAGTTTTACCAGACCGAGCGAGTCCGTGACATAATAGCTACTGAGCATGCGTCCTTTTTGGTACGCCGGACCATACTACACACGACCGGATTATCCGCTGGACTGCCAAGTCCAGCGGATAATTTGAGAACAAAACCTGAAACTTTAGTCCGCCGTACTTTGGCCAAAAAAAGTCCGCCGGCGCCCACACACGAGGGGATTATCCGCTGGACTTCGGTCCAGCGGATAATCCCGCGGGATAGTCCCTTCGTGTGTACGCGGCATTAGGGGGGCTGAGGGGCGCTGCTGAACACAGAAGCTTTTTTTTCTTAGTGCATAGAATGCATGAAGATAAAAAAAAATACCTTTGCAACCACTTTAAAACTACATCATTCTATAGCTTTGATCCTGCTGGTGATTTATTTTGTTTTGTTTGTAATTAATTCAAAGGGAAGCAAACAACTGATTTAAGTTTATGTTATATTTATAATTTTTTACTTATATTTATTCATATTTTTCATTAGATTTTTACCTAAAGTGCAAATAAATTTGCCAAAATAATTTATGTAAAATGATTAAAGAGTAACTCAATTTATTTAATAGATAAGGGTGCTTTCAGTGCATTAAATAATACTATAGAAAGTTAAATAGGATAATGAAATTCCACAAAAGAAAAAACGCAATCTAATGCTCACATGTACACAAGCTAGTATTATTTAACCTCTTTCAACTGGACTTGTTCTGTACATTGAAGATGTTTTGCAGGTTATTCAAACTCTTTCTTTAGTTCTAATGAGTGTCAGTAAAATAATTACTTACAAGTCATAGCCATGTAAGTAAATCAGGTACTTCAATCTACTGTGGAATGAGTCAAGTAGAAGTTGTATATAGAAAACGAAGAAGGGGGGTTTTTAGCCAACCTAACGGACTATCACGGTACCTGAACGGATGTATGTCTTAATACAAAAGATTGATTCTAAATAGTTTTATTAACACATAGTATACAAAAAACATGTCACATATAAAAAAAGGGGGGTTCATTGCAATCCAAAAGTGTACATATACATATAGCTATTGATAAATCAGAATGTTGAGACAAACTCGCTGATAGAGTGCTGGTTGACGCGTTTCGCTTAAAGCTTCTTCAGAACCAGAGTATAGCAGTTCGTATATCTTCCAATTCTTGTTGATAAGGTAGAAACTAGTATATGTCAGCAGTACCCGGTTAGTTATCTAAAAGTGAGTCTCTCGGGAAAACCGTCGAGAACTCGCCGAGTTTGGGGTCTGGAGCCAGCAAACAAGGCATGAGATAAAAATTAGAAAGAGAGAAGATTAACAGTAGTAGAGCTTGGGTGTGCCGGAACCGGCCAATGGCGTAGTGGTATTATATAGATAGATCTGTAGGCACTACAGATCTATCTATATAGTACCACTACGCCATTGGCCGGTTCCGGCACACCCAAGCTCTACTACTGTTAATCTTCTCTCTTTCTAATTTTTATCTCATGCCTTGTTTGCTGGCTCCAGACCCCAAACTCGGCGAGTTCTCGACGGTTTTCCCGAGAGACTCACTTTTAGATAACTAACCGGGTACTGCTGACATATACTAGTTTCTACCTTATCAACAAAAATTGGAAGATATACGAACTGCTATACTCTGGTTCTGAAGAAGCTTTAAGCGAAACGCGTCAACCAGCACTCTATCAGCGAGTTTGTCTCAACATTCTGATTTATCAATAGCTATATGTATATGTACACTTTTGGATTGCAATGAACCCCCCCTTTTTTTATATGTGACATGTTTTTTGTATACTATGTGTTAATAAAACTATTTAGAATCAATCTTTTGTATTAAGACATACATCCGTTCAGGTACCGTGATAGTCCGTTAGGTTGGCTAAAAACCCCCCTTCTTCGTTTTCTATATATAATTTCAGGACGAGGTACCCCCCTGAGCTTCTCCATATCCCTTTATCAAGTAGAAGTTGTTCGACCAATAAGATGATGGGGAGTGTAAACGTTTTTGTTCCCCAAGACATCTGGTGGCCGTGTGATCTCTTCCCTACCCATAACCCCAACCAACTCTGCCCTTACTTCCGGGCACCGTTCTTTTACAAATTTCCTATATATCCAGCCTTTGTCCATGCCACTAATAATTGTATTACTAGCTGTATTATATGGATTACTTAAAAAAAAAATTCAACTCTTACATTACATATGCTTTTCTTCACACACAGATGAAGAGCTAAGACCTTGGGGGTTATTTACTAAAGGAAAATCCACTTTGCACTGAAAGTGCACTTGGAAATAAAGTCACTGTAGATCCGAGGGGGACATGCAAGGAAAATAAAAAACAGCATTTTAGCTTGCACATGATTGGGTGATAAAATCAGCAGAGCTTCCACTCATTTCAGATCTACCCCTTAGATTTAGGGCGACTGCACTTTCAAGTGCACTTGCAGTGCAAAGTGGATTTGCCTTTCGTAAATAACCCCCCTTGCAGGGGCGGACTGACCATTCGGCCACTCGGGCACTTCCCGAGGGCTCCGGGCCACTAGGGGGCCCCATCAGAGTTGCCAGTCTCAGTTAAACCAGGGACAGTATGTAAAAATCTATGTTTTTTTTTTACAACTGTTTCTGAAATGTCCCTTACCGACATCCTTTTGGTCTAAAAATACTGAGATTATAGCTGCCCCACCTCTCCAGTACCTTCTCAGTCAATAGAAAAATGTCTGTGTATACTGTGTGTACATGTATGTGTATACTGTGTGATTGTATACTGTGTGTGTATATTGTGTGGCCCCATAATCTCTGATTGCCTGGGGGCCCCATAATCTCCTATTTCCCGGGGGCCCCATGAGTTGTCAGTCCGCCCCTGCCCCCTTGTGTATGTCTATCTTAAAGAAGCCTTTTATTCAAATTTAAGTTGGGGAATACCTTTTTTAAGCTCTGTTAAAACAATAAATACTATAAGTATGTAATGTACAAGATCGCATACAGAGTGCAATGTTCAGGATATGTAACAGTGTTCCTTACATTGCTGGAAAGTATGTGAAAAAAAAAAATGTTGCATTACTGGTGTCATTGGGAGTGTCCCCCAGTGGGAGAATAGCTCCCAACCAGTGAGATAATGGTCCACAGTGGGAAAATAGCTCCAATATATTGGTGTCAGTGGGATAAGAGGTGGACCAAATATTGCCCTCAGATGAGGAGCCAGAATTCCACTGCCCAACAATCCCTCTTCTCTTCTTGTTTTTAGATATCAAGTTCCATTCTGAACTCAAGTCAGCTTTTTTCCTATGAGCCAGGTAAAATTGTAATTCTAAGTGAAGAATATAGCTTCATAGAAATTTGAAATGTTGTCTATACCTCGAATTTTTTGATTAGTATTCTCTGTAATTTCACTATACATTTACTGTATATACACTATATTGTCAAAAGTATTGGGACACCTGCTTTTACGCGCACATAAACTTTAACGTCAATTTACGCAGCGCTTTACATATACAATGACTGATGTGAATGTACAACATAAATATGTAAAGTGCTGTGTAAATTGAGGGGGCTATATAAGTACCTGTGATAATAATGGCCTCCCAGTCTAAAGCCACGTACACGCGATCGGATTTTCCGACAGGAATTGTGTGATGACACGCTGTTGTCAGAAAATCCGACCATTTGTTGTCGAATTTTCCACGGACAAATGTTGGATGGCAGGCTTTAAAATTTTCCGCCGACAAATGTCTGTTGTCGGATTTTCTGAGCGTGTGTCTGTGGGGTTCAATATTGAGTTGACCCACCCTTTGCAGCTATAACAGCTTCAACTCTTCTGGGAAGGCTGTCCACAAGGTTTAGGAGTGTGTCTATGGGAATGTTTGACCATTCTTCCATAAGCGCATTTGTGAGGTCAGGCACTGATGTTGGACAAGAATCCCTGGTTCGCAGTCTCCTCTCTAATTCGTCCCAAAGGTGTTATATCGGCCAGTCAAGTTCCCCAAACTCACACACCCATGTCTTTACGGACCTTGCTTTGTGCGCTGGTCCAAATCATTTGGTGGAGGGGGGGTTATGGTGTGGGGTTGTTTTTCAGGGGTTGGACTTGGCTCCTTAGTTCCAAGGGATCTCTTAAGGCATCAGCATACCAAGACATTTTGGACAATTTCATGCTCCCAACTTTGTGGGAACAATTTGGGGATGGCCCCTTCACATTCCAACATGACTGCACACTCCTCACCCGATCTTGAATCCTGAGTTTGTCTTGTCGCTTGTTCCTGACCCGGCTTGTTCCTGACTTCGGCTCTGCTCATGATTCAGTACCTCGCTGCCCTTCTGATCCTGTGACCATGCTTCTGTCTCTGATCTGCCTGGTTGTTTGCTGTTACAGTTCTGCACCTCGCTAAGTTTTCCAGCTGCAAGTCTGCTGAGAGCTCTGACCAGCCACGCATCCCGGGCCAGCAGCGCAAGTGGAGTGCTTCCTTAACTTCGGCTGAACTACTGTGCATGGCTGCTGTTCCTGACCTAATAGTTCTCCTGTTCCTGTGACCCACATCTCCTGCTGCAATCTACATCTGCAGGCCCTCGTGTTCCTCCTGTCCCTCAGCACCCTCTGTTCCACTTCCAGTGGGGCCAGTGGGGCCTGGGCTGGAGATACAAGAGAGGTAAACCTCGTCATTTCAGTCTCCTTTTGTGAGATACTGTGTATATATATATATATATATATATATATACAGTGCCTTGCGAAAGTATTCGACCCCCTTGAACTTTTCAACCTTTTGCCACATTTCAGGCTTCAAACATAAAGATATAAAATTTTAATTTTTTGTGAAGAATCACCAACAAGTGGGACACAATTGTGAAGTGGAACGAAATCTATTGGATATTTTAAACTTTTTTAGCAAATAAAAAACTGAAAAGTGGTGCGTGCAAAATTATTCGGCCCCTTTACTTTCAGTGCAGCAAACTCACTCCAGAAGTTCAGCGAGGATCTCTGAATGATCCAATGTTGTCCTAAATGACTGATGGTGATAAATAGAATCCACCTGTGTGTAATCAAGTCTCTGTATAACCTGCTCTGTGATAGTCTCAGGGTTCTGTTGAAAGCGCAGAGAGCATCATGAAGACCAAGGAACACACCAGGCAGGTCCGTAATACTGTTGTGGAGAAGTTTAAAGCCGGATTTGGATACAAAAAGATTTCCCAAGCTTTAAACATCCCAAGGAGCACTGTGCAAGCGATCATTTTGAAATGGAAGGAGTATCAGACCACTGCAAATCTACCAAGACCTGGCTGTCCCTCTAAACTTTCAGCTCAGACAAGGAGAAGACTGATCAGAGATGCAGCCAAGAGGCCCATGATCACTCTGGATGAACTGCAGAGAACTACAGCTGAGGTGGGAGAGTCTGTCCATAGGACAACCATCAGTCGTACACTGCACAAATCTGGCCTTTATGGAAGAGTGGCAAGAAGAAAGCCATTTCTCAAAGATATCCATAAAAAAGTCTTGTCTAAAGTTTGCCACAAGCCACCTGGGAGACACACCAAACATGTGAAAGAAGGTGCTCTGGTCCCATGAAACCAAAATCAAACTTTTTGGCCACAATGCAAAACGATATGTTTGGCGTAAAAGCAACACAGCTCATCACCCTCAACACACAATCCCCACTGTGAAACATGGTGGTGGCAGCATCATGGTTTGGGCCTGCTTTTCTTCAGCAGGGACAGGGAAGATGGTTAAAATTGAGGGGAAGATGGATGCAGCCAAATACAGGACCATTCTGGATGAAAACCTGTTGGAGTCTGCAAAAGACCTGAAACTGGGACGGAGATTTATCTTCCAACAAGACAATGATCCCAAACATACAGAAAAATCTACAAAGGAATGGTTCACAAATAAACTTATCCAGGTGTTAGAATGGCCAAGTCAAAGTCCAGACCTGAATCCAATCGAGAATCTGTGGAAAGAGCTGAAAACTGCTGTTCACAAACGCTCTCCATCCAACCTCACTGAGCTTGATCTGTTTTGCAAGGAAGAATGGGCAAGAATTTCAGTCTCTCGATGTGCAAAACTGATAGAGACATACCCCAAGCGACTTGCAGCTGTAATCGCAGCAAAAGGTGGCACTACAAAGTATTAACGCAAGGGGGGCGAATAATTTTGCACGCCCCACTTTTCATTTTTTTATTAGTTAAAAAAGTTTCAAAAATCCAATAGATTTCGTTCCACTTCACAATTGTGTCCCACTTGTTGGTGATTCTTTACAAAAAATAAAAATTTTATATCTTTATGTTTGAAGCCTGAAATGTGGCAAAAGGTTGAAAAGTTCAAGGGGGCCGAATACTTTCGCAAGGCACTGTATATATATAAATAATTTTTTTTTAATTATTTACAGTATCTCACAAAAGTTGCTACAGCAGGTTCTGGAGTGGCCATCTCAGTCTCCTGACCGCAATATCATTGTGCCACTCTGGGGAGATCTCCAACAATGTTATGGAGTGAGTAACACTGAACATTCATTGGTTATTCTGTATCTTATGTACAGTTAGATAACTCTATTGCTTATTTTTTTTATTAGTCTCCTGATTTCCTGCCTGGGCCTACTTGGGGCATCAGGGGGACTTTCAAGGGTTTTTACAATGTATTTTCTTTACACTACTAATGAGTAGGGTCAACTTCCTGGCTTTCAAAAATAGAGGATATCATTATGTAATATGAAAAACTTTGCTCTCTGATTTGTGTTGAATTTTGTTGAACAATGTTGAGATGACAACAGAAAAGAGGAAGGAGGTTTTTGTACAGCTCTGTATCACTGTGTGATGGGGAAGCCATAATCACTGGAGCAGTAATAATCTCCTGCATCACCTTCCTCCACCCCATCAATCGTTAGAGAGAAATCATTCCCTGATCCAGTAGCACTGAACCGAGCTGGTGTCCCAGAGTGCAAAGTGGTGGCAAAATATATGAGAAGGTTTGGAAGATGTCCTTCTTTAAGTTGATACCAGTTGACTTCATATTTGGAAATGTCAGAATAATAGGTGCTGGAACTGGAAGTACACAAGATAATGACTTTTTCTCCAGGAAACACTGAGATATGACTTGGTTTCTGTGTCATCACAACCTCACCACTGGAAGCTTAACAACAAAAAATAAACACTATTTAGTAAAATAAAGAAAAAAAATAAAGAAAAAAGCATTTCATTGTAATTTTGGAAAAGAGCAGTGCTCATATCACCATACCTTGAATATAAAGGTAGAGAACGCAGAACAGATATGTCATAGGATCCATTCTGAAACTTGGAAATACAGATTGCTGACTTTCAAATCAAATCTTTATATTATATAACATTTGGGGGCAATAACCTCAGAGATTATGTAAAACAAGAAGTATGCAAATTAATTTGCTTACACTTGAGGCAATCCATTGAAAAAATCTATAAATGTAATCACTGGAGTCTCTTGCACAGTAATGGGAAGAACTGTTTTAGTGTTTTTGTATACATGTGTGCCATCCTTAATTCTGTTTTCCCTCTTAGGGCTCATTCACATGGGTGCTCAGCCCCATGCAGTGTAAGATGACCAAATTTTCAAAATGAAACACACCCACAAAACCAGTGGTGGCTGGGGAAGTTTAAGGGTGGGGGGGCGAGAGGACTGAAGGTATAGTGGGGTTGGAGATCCCAGCTGATTAGGAGCAAGGAGAGGTCCACTTTGTTCTTTGGTGTGGGTCTTTTAGGTACGCTTGCCAACGAACTGCATGGCAGGTCGACATATGTCTGGTCAAGCATGTGGTGCCCAAGCGGCTGATGTTTTGGCCATGCGAGATACGCTTGAGACATATGTTGCAAATAGCAGCGCTGCGATCTGATGCACTCGTCTCAAAAAAGGCCCACACCAAACAACTTTTGGAATAACACTCAGAGGCAGCGTCCTACACATGCGCAGCTGTGCGGTGTGATGCAGTCGGTTTGCTGCCCTTAAGCTGGCCCCTGGAGGGCATCCTGCCTCGTTGGAGATGTGCCTCCTCCTCCTCCTCCTCTCTCCTATCAGGCACCCACGTGGAGTCAGTGACCTCATCATCCACTCCCTCTTCATCACTGGAGCAAGCCTGGCAGTATTCTGCAGCTGGGGGAACATGATGGCCAGATTGCTGTCCTTCTTGGGCATACCCTCTCTATGGGCTCACGTTACTGCCTTCCTCTAGCTGGGTATCATCATCAGAGCCTTCAAAACACTGGGCATCCTCATGGAGCATATACCCAACACTGTGCTCAAACAGTTCGGGGGACTCCTCAGGAGGACATGGTGGGCCTAGGGAAGAAGTGACTGATGTCATTGAGCCTAGGGAAGAGGCCGCATTGGCAGCTGCTTTCCAGTACCCTGAGCCTGGGTGAAAGAGGATGAGGAGGATGAGGACAGCTTGGTCATCCACTCTACCAAGTCTTCGGCATGTTGCGGCTCAACATGTCCAGCTGCCGAAAAAAAGGATGAGCGTGTCCCATGGCCACGTTCTGATGAGAATTCACTGTGACCAGCACTGTTCCCTTTAGACACAGAGCCTGCTTGCCCTCATTTATTGCCTCGTGACTGTCTGCCTCTCCTTGTTGGCCTTCCAGACATACTAATGGCCTGCAGGGAGATGTAGTTGCACAAAGCTGCGATGTATATACTGATATACTGCAGCTAGCAGAATCAACTGCCTGCCAGTTGTATTATTATTATCAGAACACCAGCAATTGGGGTAGCTTTAGGCGTACACTGTGCAGATGGCAAGATTCACCTACTGTAATTGCTACAGCTGCCTGCGGATAGGATCAGCAGAACACCAGCAATTGGGGTAGCTTCAGGCGTGTACACTGTGCAGATGGCACAATACACTGACTGTAATTGCTACAGCTTCCTACGGATAGGATGCACAGAACAACAGTAATTGGAGTAGCTTCCGGTGTGTAAACTGTGCAGATGGCACAATACACCCACTGTATTTGCAACACCTGCCTACGGATAGGATGCACAGAACAACAGCAATTGGGGTAGCTTCAGGAGTGTAAACTGTGCAGATGGCACAATACACCCACTGTATTTGCAACAGCTGCCTACGCATAGGATGCGCAGAACAACAGCAATTGGGGCAGCTTCAGGCGTGTACACTGTGCAGATGGCACAATACACCCACTGTATTTGCAACAGTTGCCTACGGATAGGATGCGCAGAGCAACAGCAATTGGGGTAGCTTCAGGCGTGTAAACTGTGCAGATGGCACAATACACCCACTGTATTTTCAACAGCTGCCTACGGATAGGATGCGCAGAACAGCAATTGGGGTAGCTTCAGGCGTGTACACTGTGCAGATGGCACAATACACCCACTGTATTTACAACAGCTGCCTACGAATAGGATGCGCAGAACAGCAATTGGGGTAGCTTCAGGCGTGTACAATGTGCAGATGGCACAATACGCCGACTGTAATTGCTAAAGCTGCCTACAGATAGGATGTGCAAAACAGCAATTGGGGTAGCTTCCGGTATGTACACTGTGCAGATGGCACAATACACCCACTGTATTTGCAATAGCTGCCTACGGATAGGATGTGCAGAACAACAGCAATTGGGGTAGCTTCAGGCGTGTACACTGTCCAGATGGCACAATACACCCACTGTATTTGCTACAGCTGCCTACGGATAGGATGCGCAGAACAACAGCAATTGGGGTAGCTTCAGGCGTGTACACTGTGCAGATGGCACAATACACCCACTGTATTTGCTACAGCTGCCTATGGATAGGATGCGCAGAACAACAGCAATTGGGGTAGCTTCAGGTGTACACTGTGCAGATGGCACAATACACCCACTGTATTTGAAACAGCTGCCTACGGATAGGATGCGCAGAACAACAGCAATTGGGGTAGCTTCAGGTGTACACTGTGCAGATGGCACAATACACCCACTGTATTTGCAACAGCTTCAAAATTAAATTGAATCACACTGTCTCTCTGTGTATATCTCTCTGGCCGCAGCAACACTCTACACAAGGCCGCCGCGCCGGCGGCCTTATATAGTGTGGGTCGTGTACTAAACCCACCGAGCCATAATTGGCCAAAGCCACCCTGGCTTTGGCCAATTACGGCTCGCTAGACAGACGACGCTGTGATTGGCCAAGCATGCGGGTCATAGTGCACGCTTGGCCAATCATCAACCAGCAATGCACTGCGATGCCGCAGTGAATTATGGGCCGTGATGTGCCACTCAAACTTGGCGCAAACGGACCATAACAATCGGGATTCGCCGAACGGGCGAACAGACGATGTTCGACTCGAACACGAAGCTCATCCCTAACTGTAAGTTACACAGCTTTATTTTGAGAGATTGTTCTCCATTTAAAGTGTTGTGCTTTTTTAAGGAAAGTTTCCCGCACATTTTTATTAAGTAATTTTTAACGAAGATATTTTTAAGATACAAGATCAATCGATACGACACAGTCTATATATGCGAAACTGGTTCACGGAGACGAGTGATCATACTTAATAGTCACATTTATTGGTTGACAGAAAACAAATATTTACATGAAATAAAAATACAGATTGCATTATTTGAACATTTGACAATTAATGGAAATACCCTCAAAATGGGCGTAATAGTACCTTGGACACAATATCACCATGATAACTTCTTCAGTAGAATCAATAACCTTATACTTGACAATTTAACAGAATGTCTGTATTTCACACACCCAGCCGTTGCTATGCTGCAGGTAAGCAACGTTGAACAATGCGAAATACTTTAGACATTTGTTTGTCAATAAAAAAGCAACTATGCAAAAAGTAATATATAATAAAAATTGAATATTAGAGAAAAATCTATGAAAAGGCGATTATTGATTCTGGAGAATGATTATCAATACTAGAATATTCAATACATCAATATTTAAGAGAACATACAAGATAAAATCAACATGGCATATTTACCCATTCCAAAATGGCTATTAGTCTGGATTTAAGATAGCTACCGGGTTCAGGAATCTCCTTGGAGGTTAAAGTATATTTCCAGGTATGGCTGTCAGTCTATCTGGGAAGATGTTTCTCTCCCAGTGTCCCTTCCCCAGGGTGGGTCCCTGAGCTCTCAGGTTCCCCTGAGCTCTCTCTTCTCACTATCTATCTAGCTTCTTAAATACCATCTCACACAATAAGATCATAAAATTTGTAATATGTTCAGCCCAAAAGATATGTGTCTCTTTCCTATAGGCCTAACTGTTGTAAATGTAATTGCGCCTTCAACCACCAGGGGTCTCACATGTGTTTTGGGGCTGCTCTGTAAAGTAATATATTTTATTTTATACTGTATATTTTACTTTAGTGGAAATAACTATATCTTTAATATTTGGGAATTCTACTAACCCCATACTATCAAATACGCTTAGCATAATTATTGATCAATCACTTTGCATAAAATGGTGATATATATGCATATCATTGTATATCTGTAAACATTTAGTCCATTTAAAAAGGACACAAGTCATACGTACATACACATATATATATATATACACATATACATACATATATATATACATACATATATATATATATATATACACACACATACACACACATATATATATTAATCAACATCACATACAGTTTTTATCTATCTGGATACCTGTATAATTTGGGTATCCAATCAATATTTGTTTATCTAAGCATTTCAATTCTAATACATTCATATAATAATCATATATTTGTCTTAATACTAATTTGTTCCTAAAACAATTCTATTAATAATCACCCTTTATTTATTATGTTTTCTTTATAACCGATTTCATCAATTCATCGGATACTTATACAGATATCATATATACTATGAATTGACTGGTAACGTCATGTTTTGAGATGAACTTTAGACATTCGGGTGAACAATCTCATGTTCTCATTATTTGTCCTGTTGAAAAACAAACCTCACTTGGTATCCTAGTCATTGTCTTATGAGAAGTGAGGACTCCTTAGCTTTATTTATCTCTCACTTTCTGAGCCCACATTGAGACAATCAATTTATTTGCTCAACCTTCCCTTGAACCAAGGAACTTGTAGTTGTATTTACTATCACACATATAGGAACTCATCTCTTTTGTTTTCGGAATTGTCTCATTGTCCTACAGTTTCTGTCTAAATACAGGCTTGTAAACTTTATATATTTGAGACTTGTAAAATGGGCAACCAGTTCATCTGCTTTTCAGGAACAAAAGTTCATTTCAATTTTTTTTTTGTTATGCCTACTGAATTAGATATATTTCTTCATAATTCACAACAAAGCCCCCCTTGGAAATTTGTCAGTTGCCGGAAATCATCTGACAGATTTTCCCAATGCAACTTGTTGAAGAAATATGGCTTCGTTTGGGCCTTGTAAGTCGAGTTGTGAAAATGGATCCGGATTGTGGATATATTTAAAAGGTATAGACACCTGCAGATGGGTGTAATTTTTTGTAAAACAAAACTGGGTTTGTGATCGATGTGTGCATCTCAGGGCCGTCATCCGTTCTTTGGCGGGAAATGGATCACTCCGGGCACCTTTTGGTTCTTGGCTGTCCTGGTGGGTTTTGTCCCTGTAGACTGGCCATCAATGATGTCCCTGGATTCCACATACGGTTCCTTCTCTGGATGTTTCACACATGTTGGACTCTCGGTTCTGTTGACCGGCTCATGGACATATTGGTTCTGTAAAGGAAAATAGATTCCATGAGAAAAACATATATGTCCTTTTTCTTTTTATATGATTTTGAGATATCCATGTCAAGCAGGTATCCTGGGCTTCCTCAGAGCCCCCCTCTTTCCCATTGTGTTATCAGTCCTTTAACTAAACACCTTGGATATAAAGACAATGTATGACGCATTTGCTATGGGAGACCAAGCTCCAGGGCTCATTATCATGAGGACATTTATTAATAGCTGTGGATACCAGACATTTATGACTGACTTATGTTCTTCAGAACCATTTTTTTTTTTTTTAGCTTAATTGGTTCTGGAGTAACAATAAAAGCATTTCAGTTTGACATGTAAGTGACAACTCACTGTCAGTAATAAGATATTTGGCATTATAGTCAACCTTCTACTTGTGAGGAATAAAACAAATAAATTCTCCCCCCTTTGGGGTGTCAATATAACTCATTTGAGGCAATCAAACTACCTTATGCGGGTGACTCCTCATCTTTTACCAAAATATCAAACCATTTAGGCCTCCTGATATTAATGTCTTTAGGATTCGGTCTTCCTCTGGAATTACCGTCTTCGTCGACTTCTTGAAATTAGGCTGTTTGGAGCGACCTGTTTATGTCAGAGGAATGAAGTGACCACTGAAAAATAGGAGAATAATTAATATCTAACAACCACAATCCCCCGGAAGGGATTTCAGGATCCTCATTACTGTGACCTGGGAGAAACATAGTGTTAGAACCTCTACTTCCTATATCTTTATTCAGTGCATTCCTCTGATTTATTTTAACATAGGCGCTTAAAAGGCTCTGTGGCCCTTGGCTGGCCACATGATTTGCCCCTTGAAGAATTGCTATTCATGTTCATTTTAGCAATGAAACCATTGATACACTCGTGGTTTTTAATCTATTCAATTAATTAAGTCAATCTATTTATTTATTTCACAAATTGGCACAACACACTGAACTAAAGTAACTAACTGGTCCACACCATTTGCCGGTGTACTATAGAAAGTTCAACATTTTAGACCCTATATATCTGTTCCTAATTTTACCAAGCTTTGGTTTGCACGAATTATCAAACCATATATTGTATGAGGTTTATGCGCACTGCAGCCATCTATACCTCAGCAAATTCACCTTTTGAAGGAAGTTTTAATACACTTAACACTGTTTTATTTCTTTTATCACGTATTCATATATCACATATTATTCACGTTTTGCGCAGAGGTCTCCTAGATAACTTATTTTAAACAATCTATTGAGTTTTTAAGGTTGATTTAAGCGCACCTATTACACAAAAATGTGTACTTGTCTTTAACTTATTTTACGTGTGGGGACACTATTATATGGGTTGCAGCTACATCATTTGGTTATCTTAAATATCGGTTGCATCTCTGATTTTAAATTCATAGTAGCGCTTGAGTACATGCATTCAGTACTTATTCAAACCGTGTAACATATCCGTAATTTTGTCTATTTTGGTTTCTGTATTGCTTATAAACTGATCAGAATTAGGTTGTGGGACCCGGTTTCTGTACTTTCTGGGGACTACTGGCTCAGTTTGATCAGACATATCACCATCAGAAACATTGTCTTGATTTTGGGATAGTTGTCTGGGCCTTAGTTGTTCCCTATTGTTCTGGGGATTTTGAGGTGTCCTACCCTGTAGTTTCTCCCTATTTACCCGTGTAGGCCCCCGAAGCCAATTACATCGGTAAAGGTGAGGGTGTCTACCCTTAGGTTTAAATCTGACCCGTTGGAGATATACCCTATAGTTTCTCCTAAATCTCGGGTCTGGATCCTTTGGATGAGACTCCTGAGGTGGTCTTTGAACTCCCCCTCTAAAGGGTACTCTCTGCTCCCCCCTTCTGATGGGTGGGGACATTGGTCTCCCACTGGGGAAACTCGGTAGCATCTCTCCTCTGACTATATCAGCGCATCTCTTTTTCTTGGTTTTGGACTGTAATGATTGAGGAGATACATAAAATTCATCCACAAATTTCATTATAGGGCTTTCAGGCCTTCCATTGTTTTCACCAGTCTGTTGGATAGAGTACAAATTGTTACTCTCTTTTACCAAAGACTCCAGTGAACACCCCCCTTTGTAATCTTTCGCTAAATTTACTTTTATGTGGGTAGGCGGGGCCTCGAAGAACATGGGTTTGAACCCAGGTTTATCATAACCTGGCTCCTTTTCTGCTAAGTGGTCATCACTTTTGAGAACATCCATAAATTCGGTGGGGCTTTTATTATTGGTACATGTGATATTGTGTATATCCGCGCTAGCCGCATTAACATTTTTGTGCGGGACAAATCCTAGATGACAGCCGTTTTTAATTTCTTTCCAGGCAGTACCCAACAGACTTTTTAAATCTTCGCAAAATGGACGGTGTTTGGTTTCAAATACCCACGGTAAGAAATTAATCCTAGATTGGTCATCATTTAGGCCTAAAGCTGATAAAGCATTTTCATAGGCCTCAATGTGGTCAATAATGCATACGGATCCCTCTTCCTTAAACACTGGGACAGCATCTTTTAAAAATTCTATTATTTCTGAGGCGTCCTGTTTAGGGGTGCCTGTAGTTTTCTCTGATCCCAAAGAAAACTGATTAGACCTATTTTCATGTGGTGGTTCAATTTTTACCCCCCTTTGCTCTACAGTTGGCTTGGGGTAGAACATGGTTGTTTTTTCTAATTCCTCTTCATTATGTAACTCCCAAACTTTAGGTTGAGAGTCAAATTTTGGAATATTATCAAATTCTATACTTTCAGGGCTAAGCATCTGAGCATTATTCTGGGGCATAAACTTCCCTTGTTCTTTTAATTCTTCTTGTTGCTTAATTAGGGATTCCTGTCCTGACCTAAGCTGATTTGTTTCTTCTTTTAAATTGCCACTGCTTATTACTCGGCAACTTTCTAAATTTCCACTGCCTATTACTCTGCAATTTTTTAAATTTCCACTGCCTATTACTCGGCAACTTTCTAAATTTCCACTGCCTATTACTCTGCAACTTTCGTCAGGAGACTCGTTTTCCTGCAGAAAACTCTCCTTCTTTCTTAATTGTTTATACTCTTTATTTAATTGGTGACATTCTTCCAGTATTATTATTGCATTCTTTTGCATCTGTTTTATTTCATATTTCATCATTGTCACTGTAGACTCATCATAACAATCTGCCTTGTCATTAATTTCCTTTAGCTTTTTAGTAAGCTCATATTCCCCTTCTATTAAATGGGACTGGGGTTCTAAGATATCACTCTCCTGTTGGGTATATTGACTTTTAAACTCACTATAAAGATACATCAGGTTATCGCTTAATTCAAAATGCATGGGATCAGGCCTTTCTATTTCCTTTGTCTCAGAGGAGCTGTCTGTGAGTTCATCGCTTTGACCTTCCACGTTCCACACGTCTTTTATTAACTGACGGGCGTGGTTTATAAGGTCTTCAATGCCTGCTTCTAGACTAGTCTCGTTAGACAAACTTTTTTCGGCATGATTTGTCATGTTAATTTTTGAAAACCTATCCAACATTTCCTTTACTTCCCTATCAACATAAAATTCCCTTTGACCAGACATTTTTCTTGGCAAAAATATATATATATTTTTTTTTAAAAATTAATAATTAATAATTTCATGCAAAATATTATTTCTGTCACCACCGTAACTATGACTGATCCTGTACAAAATATCGACGTTATCTCACGCAGTGCCTCCATTTAATATGTTGTGCTTTTTTAAGGAAAGTTTCCCGCACATTTTTATTAAGTAATTTTTAACGAAGATATTTTTAAGATACAAGATCAATCGATACGACACAGTCTATATATGCGAAACTGGTTCACGGAGACGAGTGATCATACTTAATAGTCACATTTATTGGTTGACAGAAAACAAATATTTACATGAAATAAAAATACAGATTGCATTATTTGAACATTTGACAATTAATGGAAATACCCTCAAAATGGGCGTAATAGTACCTTGGACACAATATCACCATGATAACTTCTTCAGTAGAATCAATAACCTTATACTTGACAATTTAACAGAATGTCTGTATTTCACACACCCAGCCGTTGCTATGCTGCAGGTAAGCAACGTTGAACAATGCGAAATACTTTAGACATTTGTTTGTCAATAAAAAGCAACTATGCAAAAAGTAATATATAATAAAAATTGAATATTAGAGAAAAATCTATGAAAAGGCGATTATTGATTCTGGAGAATGATTATCAATACTAGAATATTCAATACATCAATATTTAAGAGAACATACAAGATAAAATCAACATGGCATATTTACCCATTCCAAAATGGCTATTAGTCTGGATTTAAGATAGCTACCGGGTTCAGGAATCTCCTTGGAGGTTAAAGTATATTTCCAGGTATGGCTGTCAGTCTATCTGGGAAGATGTTTCTCTCCCAGTGTCCCTTCCCCAGGGTGGGTCCCTGAGCTCTCAGGTTCCCCTGAGCTCTCTCGTCTCACTATCTATCTAGCTTCTTAAATACCATCTCACACAATAAGATCATAAAATTTGTAATATGTTCAGCCCAAAAGATATGTGTCTCTTTCCTATAGGCCTAACTGTTGTAAATGTAATTGCGCCTTCAACCACCAGGGGTCTCACATGTGTTTTTGGGGCTGCTCTGTAAAGTAATATATTTTATTTTATACTGTATATTTTACTTTAGTGGAAATAACTATATCTTTAATATTTGGGAATTCTACTAACCCCATACTATCAAATACGCTTAGCATAATTATTGATCAATCACTTTGCATAAAATGGTGATATATATATGCATATCATTGTATATCTGTAAACATTTAGTCCATTTAAAAAGGACACAAGTCATACGTACATACACATATATATATATATACACATATACATACATATATATATACATACATATATATATATATATATATACACACACATACACACACATATATATATTAATCAACATCACATACAGTTTTTATCTATCTGGATACCTGTATAATTTGGGTATCCAATCAATATTTGTTTATCTAAGCATTTCAATTCTAATACATTCATATAATAATCATATATTTGTCTTAATACTAATTTGTTCCTAAAACAATTCTATTAATAATCACCCTTTATTTATTATGTTTTCTTTATAACCGATTTCATCAATTCATCGGATACTTATACAGATATCATATATACTATGAATTGACTGGTAACGTCATGTTTTGAGATGAACTTTAGACATTCGGGTGAACAATCTCATGTTCTCATTATTTGTCCTGTTGAAAAACAAACCTCACTTGGTATCCTAGTCATTGTCTTATGAGAAGTGAGGACTCCTTAGCTTTATTTATCTCTCACTTTCTGAGCCCACATTGAGACAATCAATTTATTTGCTCAACCTTCCCTTGAACCAAGGAACTTGTAGTTGTATTTACTATCACACATATAGGAACTCATCTCTTTTGTTTTCGGAATTGTCTCATTGTCCTACAGTTTCTGTCTAAATACAGGCTTGTAAACTTTATATATTTGAGACTTGTAAAATGGGCAACCAGTTCATCTGCTTTTCAGGAACAAAAGTTCATTTCAATTTTTTTTTTGTTATGCCTACTGAATTAGATATATTTCTTCATAATTCACAACAAAAGGATATGCTATACTTATAGATATCACTGATTTAATTTCAGAACATTTTACTCCTGATGATTGGCCATGAAAAGTGCATCGAGTTACATCGAACTGATGCTTAGACAATTTTGGCTCACCATGAACAATCGATTATGTTCATTGAACTTTTATGAATGAATGAGTGTCTTTTTGTAACTATAATGCTTATTATGTTTTATCTTACTCTGTAAAACTATTATGCAAATGTATTATATTATATTGTGTCCTGTACTACAGATTGACACTCTCTATAACGTGATTTGTTATTAATAAATCTTTTTATAAATGATTTGAATAGGGGAAGCATTCAGTGACTTTCCTTTTGTTGTATGAATGCAGTATATTATCAAAAAATACTGGAGGAACATTTGCATTCATCAGCCAGGAAGCTGCGCATGGGACGTACTTGGACATTCCAACATGACAATGATCCAAAACACAAGGCCAAGTCGACCTGTCATTGGCTACAGCAGAATAAAGTGAAGGTTCTGGAGTGGTCATCTCAGTCTCCTGACCTCAATATCTTTGAGCCACTCTGGGGAGATCTCCAATGTGCCGTTCATGCAAGACAGCCCAAGAATTTACAGGAGCTGGAGGCTTTTTGCCAAGAGGAATGGGCAGCTTTACCATCTGAGAAGATAAAAAGCCTCATCCAAAAAAACACAAAAGACTTCAAGCTGTCATTGATGTTAAAGGGGGCAATACACAGTATTAGGAACTGGCGTATGTAAACTTTTGATCAGGGTCATTTGGGTAGCTTTTGTTTTGATTATGATTTAAAAGGAGTAAACACAGTTGATTGATAATAAATGGCTTCAGCCAAACACCAACCATGAGTGAAGGAAAAGTTTTTGTGTTATCATTCATATTCTCTGAAAAATAAGGAAATAAATGCTGCCAGGGTATGTAAACTTATGAGCACAACTGTGTGTATATATATATATAGTTATGGAGTAACACTGAACATTCATTAGTTATTCGGTATCTTATATACAGTTAGATAACTCTATTGCTTATTTTTATTTCATTTATTAGTCTCCTGATTCCCTGTCTGGGCCTACTTGGAGCATCAGGGGGGCTTTCAAGGTTTTTTTTTGCACTACTAATGAGTAGGGTCAACTTTTTGGCTTTCAAAAATAGAGGCTATCATCATGTAATATGAAAGACTTTGCTCTCTGATTTGTGTTGAATTTTGTTGAACAATGTTGAGATGACAACAGAAAAGAGGAAGGAGGTTTTTGTACAGCTCGGTATCACTGTGTGATGGGGATACCATAATCACTGGAGCAGTAATAATCTCCTGCATCATCTTCCTCCACCCCATCAATCGTTAGAGAGAAATCATTCCCTGATCCAGTAGCACTGAACCGAGCTGGTGTCCCAGAGTGCAAAGTGGTGGCAAAATATATGAGAACCTTTGGAAGATGTCCTTCTTTAAGTTGATACCAGTTGACTTCATATTTGGAAATGGCAGAATAATAGGTGCTGGAACTGGAAGTACACAAGATAATGACCTTTTCTCCAGGAAACACTGAGATATGACTTGGTTTCTGTGTCATCACAACCTCACCACTGGAAGCTTAAAGCGGGATTCCACCCTAAAGTGGAACTCCCGCTTTTCGGAACCCTCCCCCCTCCGGTGTCACATTTGGCACCTTTCAGGGGGGAGGGGGGTGCAGATACCTGTCTAAGACAGGTATCTGCACCCACTTCCGGGCATAAACTCCCACGGGAGTTTACGTCACCTCCTGTCCCGGCGCGCTGTCTGCCGGGACACACACGTGACCCGGCAGACGGCGCTGAAGATTCTCATTGCGCCGCGCGACTCGCGCATGCGCAGTAGGGAATCGGGAAGTGAAGCCACTTCCTGATTCCCTCACCGAGAATGGCGCCGGCTACAGCAGGGAGCCGAGCGATCGATCGGCCTCTGCTGCCGACACCGCTGGACCCTGGAACAGGTAAGTGTCCATTTTTTAAAAGTCAGCAGCTGCAGTATTTGTAGCTGCTGGCTTTTAATTTTTTTTTTTTCAGTACAGTCCCGCTTTAACAACAAAAAATAAACACTATTTAGTAAAATAAAGAAAAAAATAAAGAAAAAAGCATTTCATTGTAATTTTGTAAAAGAGCAGTGCTCATATCACCATACCTTGAATATAAAGGTAGAGAACACAGAACAGATATGTCATAGGATCCATTCTGAAATTGGGAAATACAGATTGCTGACTTTCAAATCAAATCTTTATATTATATAACATTTGGGGGCAATAACCTCAGAGATTATGTAAAACAAAAAGTATGCAAATTAATTTGCTTACACTTGCGGCAATCCATAGATAAAATCTATAAATGTATATATATGTAAGGGTCTCTTGCACAGTAATGGGAAGAACTGTTTTAGTGTCTGTGCATACATGTGTGCCATCCTTAATTCTGTTTTCCCTCTTAGGGCTCATTCACATGGGCGCTCAGCCTCATGCAGTGTAAGATGACCAGATTTTCAAAATGAAACACACCCACAAAACCAGTGATGGCTGGTGATGTTTTAGGATGGGGGGGCGCCAGACCTCGTCCTTCCTTTTAGCTTATTAGAGTCCCATTTCTAATAAGCCCCACTTCTTATAGAATCCACCCACTCCATCCCCTGTATTCCACCCATAGTGTCAGGGGTATACAGAACAGCCTCACAGGACAGAGTATACAGCTCAGCCTCACAGATCAGAGGATACAGCGCAGCCTCACAGGACAGAGTATACAGCTCAGCCTCACAGGACAGAGTTTACAGCGCAGCCTCACAGTACAGAGTATACAGCGCAGCCTCACAGGACAGAGTATACAGCTCAGCCTCACAGATCAGAGGATACAGCGCAGCCTCACAGGACAGAGTAGACAGCTCAGCCTCACAGGACAGAGTATACAGCTCAGCCTCACAGGACAGAGTTTACAGCGCAGCCTCACAGGACAGAGT
Organism: Lithobates sylvaticus; assembly: GCA_028564925.1. Lineage (NCBI taxonomy): Eukaryota > Metazoa > Chordata > Amphibia > Anura > Ranidae > Lithobates > Lithobates sylvaticus. The sequence continues at coordinate 728,031,642 of CM053026.1, forward strand.
ATACAGCGCAGCCTCACAGGACAGAGTATACAGCTCAGCCTCACAGGACAGAGTATACAGCTCAGCCTCACAGGACAGAGTATACAGCTCAGCCTCACAGGACAGAGTATACAGCTCAGCCTCACAGGACAGAGTATACAGCTCAGCCTCACAGGACAGAGTATACAGCTCAGCCTCACAGGACAGAGTTTACAGCGCAGCCTCACAGGACAGAATATACAGTGCAGCCTCACAGGACAGAATATACAGCGCAGCCTCACAGGACAGAATATACAGCGCAGCCTCACAGAACAGAGTATACAGCTCACAAGAGCCAGAGGCAAATCAGTGTAGAGTGGGGGTGTTTGCGGGTGCATCTCTTGCGCCCAAAACATGTCCTAAACATGGGCAAATCAGCTTCCCATAGACCGCCGCGTGTGCGGCGCCTGGAAAGTCTTAAAGTGATTTTTTTTTCTTTTTTGTGAAACATTTGGGGGGGGGGGGGCGGCACCATGCCACCATTTGGTAAACTGAAAAAAAATGGGCAGAAGGAAATTCTTGCAGTGAACAAAGCGTGCCCAAGGAATGGTTTAATACACCGGAGACTGAAAAGCATAATGTGCAGGTGTCAGAATTAGGTAACATACACCAGCGTTTCTCAACCTTTTTTGAATCAAGGCCCCCTTTATAATTCCGCACAATCTCGAGGCACCCTATTCTAAAATTTAAAAAAATTTAAGGGTAAAAATAGAAAATAAAGAAAAAAATAATATAGCACATATAATTGCAACACTAATGATATTGTAATTGAATTTTATTAAAAATTGCCTTTCATTTTCAATCTGCAGCCTCTGTAATTTTCTGAGAATGCATTGCAATATGGCTACCTAGAGTTTTTCTGACCACTCCCCAGAAACATCATTTCCTGCCTGTGTGATTGGCTCACCAGTTTTCCCAGAAGTCTGCCTAAGACACAAGTCAGATTTCAGGCATCCCCTGGAACAAAAATGTCATTTTTGGAGAGATACTTTAGGAGCACGTCTAAAGCAATGCAGACCCAGCTTATTTCCTTATTAGTGCCCTGAAGCTGCACACCTGACAGATAATTATGAAACCACTCCCATTAGACCCACTTAGAACAGGGACACAGAGAAACACAGAGGGATTTCTTCAGAATAACAAAATCTGCATCAAAGTTAGTTATAATCCTTGCAATGTACATCGATCACCCAGAGGGGAATTTACTTAGTAGGGTTAGAGCCATATGTACTGTATGCTCAGTGGGAAGAGGAACTGGTGGGGTAATTTTCACTGCAAAGCTTGTGTGTTTCTAGGCCTGGCCACACAGTGAAGTTTGTTGTAACTGGAAGGAAGGTAAGTATTTTATCAGGTGGGCTGTATTTGGAAAATGGATTAATTAAAGAGGTAGTAAAGTCTTCCACCCCCAGCAGTGTTATGGCATAATGTGCTTGTGACAGACCTAGCCGGGACAGAGGCTGTTGGAGGGGACGGAATGCCAGCCTCTTGCCTTGCGATTATGGGCCCTGGCATTTGGTGGAACTTTTCCCTGGTGACGCCGCTCAGAGTCCGCAGCGGATAGAATCAAACCATCCCAGCAGGACCTGCTCTGATACTGGTCCTCTGTGCTGTAGCTGCATCTCTCGCAACCTCCTTCTGAATTCCTCTTCCATGGTGGCTGGTATCTGTACCTCTTCTCTCCTGCTATCCGGAACTTGGATCCAGGTGGAGGTTTGGATGTCCCAGACTGCAGGAAGCGTCCCACTGCTGCCATCAATGTGACGAAACGTCCCTACACTCCGCTTGAGTGTTTCCGTCTATATACCGCTTCCTAAGTCCTGGAACATGAGTCCAATGGATCTGGCTATAGGAACCCCCAAGAACTAGACAACACCAGTCTTGGAGTACATCAGGAATAATCTTTTATTTGAGATCTCCCACAAATATATACAGCAGGATGACTAAAACCTATGTGATAACAAAAACACGCCACCGCCCCCATCTACAGCTGGCTATCGCAGTAAGAGGCATTGGAAGGCTAAAGCAGATAACAACAAGGCCTGGGGAATGCCCAGGAAAAAACCAAGCCTACTTACCACCAGCTTGCAGACAACCAAATTAACCTGTCTAACAGTATGCGTTAAAAACAGGGGTTTAGTCCGCACGCATTTGCAAACGCATGCGTAAGCCACAGAGCCTCGTCAAGACACCCTGATATCTGTGGTCCTAACACTAAACTAAGAGTGTCCCCACAGTGGAGGCACATACATTCTAATGGGTAGATGAGGGAAGGTGGACTGAAGGGGAGCCACCCCTTCTTAAAGGTACAGGAGCACACCAAACCCCCAGCAGATAGCACAATGGCTACAAAGGTGTTGGTGCGTTGCTGGACCAATACAAACACTATGTGATAACAAAAACACGCCACCGCCCCCATCTACAGCTGGCTATCGCAGTAAGAGGCATTGGAAGGCTAAAGCAGATAACAACAAGGCCTGGCTTGGCCTGACTAAAACCTAACCTAATTAGCATGAGCTAATTGTCTAATCATATCCCCAGACACCAGTTGCAGAGACAGGGGATTTGATAGACTTTTCTGCCGAGGAAAAACAACCTGATGAGCCTCCAGCAGAAGAGCTGGTATTAGGGCCAAACTTCACTGTGCTCTGCCCAGCACCAACAGCAGTATCCGTGGAGTTACAAGGAACTTCCCCAGCTGAAGCGCTGGTCACCGGACAGAGGGTCCAAGACCTCTGCCCCACACCTGTGGCAGCTCCGGAGGCTCAGGGTGAGAAGGTGGCAATCACTTCCCAGCAGCAGATACAGGGGGAGAAGGGAGAGGAGGTGTTTGCCGTCCTTCCCCAACAGTTGGCCAGGGTGGAGAAAGCGGTCTTTCCTCCCCAGCAAAGATTTGTGCACCTGGGGGACAGTACCACAGACATGTTGTCCCAGCAGCCAGATGAGGGAATGGAAAAGGAAGCAGCCAGCTCACCTCCCCAATGGCAGCTAGACAGTTTGGGAGTGGAGAAAGACAGCCTCCTGCCACAATGGTTAACCAGAGCAGAGGATGTGGAGGCCCCAGCAGAAGTGCTGCCACTGGGGCAGAGTGTTACCAACCTCTGCCAAGCACCGGCAACAACTGTGGAGTTCCAGGAAGCCAGGGGAGTTGGCCCCTCTCTCCGGCGACAAGCCAATGTAGTGAAGTTGCTACTCCCAGCTGACTCACGGTCAACAGTGCAGAGCGCCGGAATGCCAGCCTCTTGCCTTGCTATAATGGGCCCTGGCATTTGGGGGCACGGTGTTCTTTGTGAGCTGTATGCCTGGGGACCCCTGAGCTGGTGTTACTTGGATTCAGGTCCATGCCACCCCCCCCCCCCCCCCCCTCCCCAAGACACATAGACTCTGGATATGTATATGCCATATTAGCAATAGACTGAATCACGCTGTTGGGACACAAGCTGTTAGATGCTAATGTCATCAACTCCAGCCACCTGTCTGTTGTGTAAATGAGTCTAGTCTGGCTTGTAAGAATATTCCACACAAAGTTGTTGTGCTAATTAACCCTGTGTTGATGTTTATGGTAATATGGTAATGTGTATTGAATAGTCAGTCAGTGAGCTAGGAGACGTACCCTGAAAAGTCTTATCTCTCAGTTAACTAGTCTGGGTCAATGATTAGATAATTAGCTCATGCTAATTAGGTTAGGTTTTAGTCATCCTGCTGTATATATTTGTGGGAGATCTCAAATAAAAGATTATTCCTGATGTACTCCAAGACTGGTGTTGTCTAGTTCTAGGGGGTTCCTATAGCCAGATCCATTGGACTCATGTTCCAGGACTTAGGAAGCGGTATATAGATGGAAACCCCCAAGCGGAGTGTAGGGACGTTTCGTCACAGTGCTAATATGCATACTAGCACATTATGGCAGACTTACCTTAATACAGAGCCTTCCAGCGCTGTGCTGTCACTGCTGCTGGCGATCCCGTCTTTGCCTGGTCTACATTCCAGGTTTGCATTCTACAGCCATTTCAATGGCCAGGCAGTGATGATGTCACACACGAGTCCAGATCGTGGCACAGTGCTCTGCATTCAGAGCAAGAATATACAGCGTCACAGCGCTTGCGCAGTGACATCATCGGCTAGTGCTGATGTGAATATTTCCTAAGCTTACCTGTAGGTACAGGTATGAAATGAAAGTTTATTGAGAGTTTATTACATTTAAAGTACATTTCTCTAAAAGTACAGTTGTCCTTTAAAGTTTTTGATATGTTTGCTAGAGCAATTTGACTTTATTATAAATGAGCTAAGCCTGTCATCTACTGGTAGTTTGAGGAAAATCAAACATATTGCATTCTGTGCATTTATGAAAAAAGTGCTGCGCTGAAATCAAACATACAGTATCTCACAAAAGTGAGTACACCCCTCACATTTTTGCAAATATGTTATTATATCTTTTCATGGGACAACACTGAAGAAATTACACTTTGCTACCATGTAAAGTAGTGAGTGTACAGCTTGTATAACAGTGTAACTTTGCTGTTCCCTCAAAATAACTCAACACACAGCCATTAATCTCTAAACCGCTGGCAACAAAAGTGAGAACACCCCTAAGTGAAAATGTCCAAATTGGGCCCAATTTTCCCTCCCCTGTGTCATGTGCCTCGTTAGTCTCAGGTGTGAATGGGGAGCAATTTGGTGTTATTGCTCTCACTCTTTCATACTGGTCACTGGAAGTTCAACATGGCATCTCGTGGCAAGGAACTCTCTGAGGATCTGAAAAAAAGAATTGTTGCTCTACATAGATTGCCTATTTTTCAGCACTGCCCTAACCCTCTTGGGCATGGAGTTCACCAGAGCTTCACAGGTTGCCACTGGAGTCCTCAATGATGACATCACGGAGCTGGTGGATGTTAGAGACCTTGCACTCTTCCACCTTCCGTTTGAGGATGCCCCACAGATGCTCAATAGGGTTTAGGTCTGGAGACATGCTTGGCCAGTCCATCACCTTTACCCTCAGCTTCTTTAGCAAGGCAGTGGTCGTCTTGGAGGTGTTTTTGGGGTCGTTATCATGTTGGAATGCTGCCCTGCGGCCCAGTCTCCGAAGGGTGGGGATAATGCTCTGCCTCAGTATGTTACAGTACATGTTGCCATTCATGGTTCCCTCAACGAACTGTAGCTCCCCAGTGCTGGCAGCACTCATGCAGCCCCAGACCATGACACTCCCACCACCATGCTTGACTGTACTCCTCACCTGGTTGGCGCCACACACGCTTGGCACCATCTGAACCAAATAAGTTTATCTTGGTCTCATCAGACCACAGGACATGGTTCCAGTAATCCATGTCCTTAGTCTGCTTGTCTTCAGTAAACTGTTTGTGGGCTTTCTTGTGCATCATCTTTAGAAGAGGCTTTCTTTTAGGATGACACAGCCATGCTGACCAATTTGATGCAGTGTGCAGCATATGGTCTGAGCACTGACAGGCTGACCCCCCACCCCTTCAACCCCTGCAGCAATGCTGGCAGCATTAATTTGTCTATTTCCCAAAGACAACCTCTGCGTATGATGCTAAGCATGTGCACTCAACATCTTCGGTTGATCATGGCGAGGCCTGTTCGGAGTGGAACCTGTCCTGTTAAACCGCTGTATGGTCTTGGCCACTGTGCTGCAGCTCAGTTTCAGGATCTTGGCAATTTTCTTATAGCCTAGGCCAGGGGTCTCCGCACTACGGCCCTCCAGTTGTTCAGGAACTACAATTCCCATCATGCCTTGTCATGTCTTTAAATGTCAGTGTGTTACAATGCCTCATGGGATATGTAGTTCCGCAACAGCTGGAGGGCCGTAGTTTGGAGATCCCTGGCCTATGCCATCTTTATGTAGAGCAACAATTCTTTTTCTCAGATCCTCAGAGTTCTTTGCCATGAGGTGCCATGTTGAACTTCCAGTGACCAGTATGAAAGATTGAGAGCGATAACACCAAATTTAACACACCTGCTCTCCATTCACACCTGAGACCTTGTAACACTAACGAGTCACATGACACCGGGGAGGGAAAATGGCAAATTGGGCCCAATTTGGACATTTTCACTTAGGGGTGTTATCACATTTGTTGCCAGTGGTTTAGACATTAATGGTTGTGTGTTGAGTTATTTTGAGGGGACAGTAACTTTACAGTTATACAAGCTGTACACTCACTACTTTACATTGTAGCAAAGTGTCATTTCTTCAACGTTGTCCCATGAAAAGATATAATAAAATGTTTACAAAAATGTGAGGGGTGTACTCGCTTTTGTGAGATCCTGTACATAGAACGTATTCTATGTATACTGTATTTAACTTTCTATGTATATTTGGTTTCCATGCAGCACTTTTTTTTATATATGCACATTTAGTGGGAAGGATACTATTTCATATGTGTCTGCAGCTTAAAATACATTTAAACGTGGAATCAGAAACATCACTTCAGATGGAGTTCAGTTGCAGATCTATCCAGACATCTCGCAAGCAGCACTAGACAGACGCAGGAAAATTAAAGAAATCACTTCTGTGCTCTCCACAGCAAGGATCCGGTACAGATGGGGTTTCCCATTCAAACTTATTATCCCCCATAATGGCACAACCTACATCGCCACCACTATCCCTGAAGGTCAGGACATTCTGACTAAATTAGGCCTTCTTGATCCCAATTGGGCCCAATTGGCAACCTCCCACGCACTCCTACACCGCATCCAGCTCCCATTTGGAACACCCCAGCCTCACGATGTGGCAGACGCAGAACCAGGCATGAACCCGGTCAATGGAACTAAGAAGAATTACATATTTTTTATGAAGGATACCCAGAAGACCATTCCTCTTTGCCTTTTTTACACCTTTTCGTTTTTTTTTTTTTTTGCTTTTTCTTTTTTACCTATTTTTCTTTATTTGTTTGTTTTTCTTTCTTTTACTTCAAAAATGTTCTTTAACAGATTTATATCCACTCACCCTGACTCACTTGAGAGACCTCATGGTTATAAACCTGTTTCAAAAACACCAGAATATATTTGTAGCGGACCCCACGCTTGGATAGGTGCTTAGTATGGGTTCTTTTTGTAAGTGTAGGTTAGATGTAGGTAAAATTGGACAGGGCCTTGTTCTTTTCCTAGGCCTGGTTGTTTATTTGGGGATGGGAGTATTAGTGTAGAATGGGGTGTGACCGCCTACACTTGGGCTCAGGGATACCGCCTCTGCTGGACAGTGGGTATGACTGGAAAGAGAGGAAGGACTGAGGCCTGAGTGGCAAGAACCCCATGTGAGAGAACTGACCAATGGTTAATTTCTTTGGTAAGTGGGTGTCTCTCATATAAAAAGGGGGGTCACATGCTCAAAGAGAGAGAAGAGAAACCAGAGGGCCGGAGGGCTGGGGATTCAGAGACCCTGGAGCCTCCGGGTGGAGGTTTGAAGGCCTAGGGGTTCAGAGACTCCAGAGCTGGATAACCGGAGGAGTAGAAGTCCAGGGCGGCCCACATCTGGCCCCTGGAATAACAGCAACCATGTAGAAACCTAATGAGGACCGGGCGTCCCATGCAGGGATGTACCGGACATCAGAGGAGGAGAAAGTAGGAGTCAAGCGGACGGAGGAAACTGGGAATCGGCTTTCTGAGGATTTCTGAGTAACATGGACTGTTGATTGGGAGTGAGCAAAGGGAGTGCAACCCAGTAGTGCTATTCCGTGAACACGCTGTGTGTCCAAGGACTGCACTGATACACAAATTCCAGGACATGACAGAGATATGGCAACAAGAGTCATGGAAAAAGGCAGTGTGGCCTGTGACTTTGTAGTTTAATCTCAAGGCATTATTCAGAGTGAGAGGAAGAAAGAAAGAAAATTGCGCTAATCGTGAAAAGTAAAGCTGCTGCTCAAAATGTTATACTACATCAAACAATCATAAATGGACAGGGAGCTGCGCTAAAATAAACTAAAAATAAAAAACGTGAATAATCGATAATATTAAACCGTGATAGTATACTGATGTGTGTATAAATAATTGGATATACAAACTGTGCATCTGTATTACCCCAATAGTGATAACATTAAATGTCATAAACAGAAATATATGCACAAAAAATACCACTAAATGATCACATGAAGACACTTGATATTGGTAAACCCAAAAAGAAATTTAAAGAGTGCGCCAAAAAGAGCATAAATAAGTGAAAAGTCCACAGCCAAAATTGTCCCAAGGTATAGAAATATATTCCAAAATCTTCAGGGCCTTCAGATGTGAGTCTAGGGCTTGCTGCTGCCTTGGTAAGTGAGAGAACAAAGCTCCAAGCAGTGTGGAATATCTGTGGCCTGCAGCTTCAGAAAATGCTGGCAATGACCCTCAAGGCAAAAGTATGGCAACACTGTGCTGTTTGAGAGTCATCTGAGAGATCCACACTGTGCTCTACTGATCCCGATCCTGAGCTGTCCCTGAGTTTGGTCCACTTCCTGGTAGCCAGCAACGGTCTAAGAGAAGTTCCATCTATCCCCTGAAGTATCCAGGACCGGGTTATGCTGTATCCCTGGCTGGGGTTAAGGCCATCTGCGCATAGGGGTCCCCTGTAATAAGGGACCACCTGGCTCTGGTAAGCAGGCAGCGTGTCTCTGTGGTGGCGGTATATTCACCCTTCAGTATGCTGTGAAGTCACTGGTTATGCTTTGGAATAGAAGATTTTGGAATATATTTCTATACCTTGGGACAATTTTGGCTGTGGACTTTTCACTTATTTATGCTCTTTTTGGCGCACTCTTTAAATTTCTTTTTGGGTTTACCAATATCAAGTGTCTTCATGTGATCATTTAGATGTGGTATTTTTTTGCGCATATATTTCTGTTTATGACATTTAATGTTATCACTATTGGGGTAATACAGATGCACAGTTTGTATATCCGATTATTTATACACACATCAGTATATTATTCAGAGTGATGCTGGTCGGTCCATACTGGAAATGTTAAGTTCTAACAGAGCAAAAAGTTGAGAGCAGGAGGGGAGTCACCAGTAGTAAATTGCAACATGCCAATATGATTAAAGATAACGGGGCATCTCATATCATCTATTTCATCATTCATTGATTTACCCCTGAATAAAGCATTGTCAACTTTAACCACCTGAGATCCGCGCTATAGCCAAATGATGGCTACAGCGCGGATCTGATGTGCCGGGACAACGTCTATTGACGTTGTCCCGGCAACGAGCTGCCTGCGCGACCTCTGAAGGGCGCGCGCGGCACGCTCTGTGATCCGCGAGTCTGTGAGACTCGCTGGATCACAGATCCGAGTAAGGGGTCGATCCCGACCCCTTACCACATGATCAGCTGTCAGCCAATGACAGCTGATCATGTGATAATAACCGAGCCGGTAATCAGCTTTTTTTCCTGCTCGCGCTGACAGAGCGAGGAGAAAAAAAAAAAAGCCGATCACCGGCGGCAGTGAAAAGGGACATCAGTCCCTCTCACTGCAATATGCCCAGGGTCCATGGTGCTCACCTTTGCTAATAAAAGTGCCCCCAGTGCCATCTGTCAGTGCCCCCAGTGCCATCTGTCAGTGCCCACAGTGCCATATGTCAGTGCCCACAGTGCCAGTGCTGCACATCAGTGTCACCTACCAGTGCTCATCAGTGTCCCCTACCAGTGCTCATCAGTGTCCCCTACCAGTGCCCAGTGCCACCTATCAGTGCCCATCAGTGCCACCTATCAGTGCCCATCAGTTCCATCTATCAGTGCCACCTATCAGTGCCATCTATCAGTGCCCATCAGTGCCATCTATCAGTGCCATCCATCAGTGCCCACCCGTGCCACCCATCCGTGCCACCCATCCGTGCCCATCAGTGCCATCTTTGCTGTGCCCATCAGTACCGACTTATCTGTCCCCACCAGTGCAGCCTATCAGTGCCCACCAGTGCAGCCTATCAGTGCCCACCAGTGCCGCCTCATCAGCGCATATCAATGAAGCAGAAAAATTACCTGTTTGCAAAATTTTATAACAAACTATTAAACATGATTTTATTTTTATTTTTAATTTTCCATCTTAATTTATTTGTTTAGCAAAAAATAAAAATCCCAGCTGTGATTAAATACCACCAAAAGAAATCTCTATTTGTGGGGAAAAAATGGTAAAAATTTCATTTGGGTACATTGTTGTATGACCGCGCAATTGTCATTCCAAGTGCGTCAGTGCCGAAAGCTGAAAATTGGTCTGGTCACGAGGGGGGTTTAAGTGCAAAGTAATCAGGTGGTTAAAGTCGTCCGGTGTTTGAAATTGCATGGGACAGGAAGATAACGGGGCTAACTGACAAAAAGGTACTAAACAACACTGCAGCTCCCAAGGGGGTAGTGCGCTACATGTACTAACTGCAATATTAGCCCTAAGTACTAATTTGGTGTAAAGTATTTTTTTACAACATGAATGGCTAAACCAAATGATGAAGACACACTGACATCTACTGCTGTAAAGTGGTACAACAAGCCTTAACACATCATTTTTCCCCATTACTTTAATAGATTCAGAACAGTTTTTCTTATAATCTATTATAATCCAACACTGTCATCTTTTGCCCTATAATGGCAATGCGGACTCCATTGCAAAGACTAAAGATATGTTTTCTTTCAGCTACTCTTTATGGTTGTTTATCACATGCCATACACCTATATAGCAGTACCATTCGCAACAGTGGACATTTCTCCTTTTTTTTCCTGTGACATACCTTGTGTTAACCACAATATATAATGATGATGACTTCCCAAAATTGGTACTAAAACCATGACCATCACTGTTATACCACATAATGTCCAAGGATTTAATTTCCCGTACAAAAGGAAAAAAGCCTTCTTACAATATAAAGAACTAAATGCTAAAATAGTAATGGTAAAAGAAACACAATTCATGAAAAACAGCCACCCTGCATTTTTTCACAAAGCCTTTAATCAATCCTTTTATACCTCAACCTCCTCCAAAACCGGGAGTGGCTGTCTTTATCCATCAATCTTTCCCATTAGCGGTTCAACAGGTTAATAAGGACCAAGATCGTAGGTTCATCATTATCAAAGGCACTTTATCAGGTAGAGAATTAACGATTGCCAATGTATATGCACCAAATGAGACACAAACCACTTTCTCCACAAAATTTTTTAATACATTACAACAATAACACTCACCACATTGTATTTTGGGAGGAGACTTTAACTCCTCCATCCTAACCTTGATCGTAGTAAACAAAACCAAAAATTCAAATACAACTATTACACACATAAATGATTTACAACTGATATGCCGCGTACACACGACTGGACTTTTCGTCGGACTGAACTCCGAAGGACTTTTTGGTGGAGTTCCGCCGAAACGGACTTGCCCACACACGATCACACAAAAGTCCGACCGTCTAGTACGTGGTGACGTACACCAGGTCCGACGAGACTATAAAATGGAAGTTCAATACAGTAGCTTGTGCGCCACCCTTTGGCCTCCTTCTGCTAATTTCGTGTTTACCTCGTGTTAATAGAAGTTTGGGGAGAGACTATTTGTGCTTTTCAGACTCGTGTTTTTTCGGTGTTGTTAAGTTTGTGCTTGTGAGGTTTTTATCTGCTTTTCAGTGCTTGTAGTCAGTTCGCATTGGTTTATTAAGTGTGTTCTTGTCTGCTCGCTCTTCACAGGCCTTGCTGTTCTTCAGTGCATTCTGTTAAGTTTCTTTCTGACCAGTCGACCGTTTTGAAGTCATGTTGCGTGTACGTACTCGTCGCAGAGTTTGTGCTTTGCTTGGGCTTGGTGTTGTAGTTCATTCTTCAACCCAAGCCCAGTCCATGAACAGGGTGGGGAGGAGTTCATGGACAAAGAATTGGTTGCTCCAGCGTGACCAATTCTCTCACATGCCTTTGCTTCGTGAGATCCGTGAGAATAATCCTGACGATTTCAGGAACTTTCTCAGGATGACGGACCCCGTTTTTCACCGTCTGTTGCCTTTGCTGACCCCTTATATCAGCAGGCAAGATACCTGCATGAGACAAGCCATCACTCCAGAGCAGAGGCTTGTTGCCACGTTGCGGTACTTGGCGACTGGGAGAAGCCTTCAGGATCTCAAGTTCTCAACTTCAGTTCTCTGCCCAGGCTCTGGGTATCATTATCCCAGAGACCTGTTTTGCTATCATTCAGGTCCTGCAGAAGGACTATATTAAGGTAAGATTTATCCTTTAACATCACATTTTATTGTATTTAATGTTTGCTAATGTATTGTATTTCTTTCCTCAATCCCTAATTACCATGATTGTAATATGCTGTGAATGTCCCCGTTGTCCTCATGCATGCTGTAATCTTTTAATGCTCCTTTTTTGTCCTTCATGCATATTTGCCTTCACTAACCTCTCCAGTATGCTATGCTGGGCCCATATCCACCTAGTCTAGTCACCTAACAATGTATTTTGTCCGCTCCATTGTAGTGCTTTAGCCTAAACACCCCCTAATAATGTGTCCAAATGGTTTGTGTGTCCTTAAATTAATTCATCAGCCCCCCCTTAAAATGTGTCCAAATGGTTCTTTAGTGTCCTTAAATTAATCCCTCCCCCCTTAAAATATGTCCAAATGGTCTGTGTGTCCTTAAAGGGAGGGAGTCCCACAAAAAAAAAAAAATTAAAGTCAGCAGCTACAAATACTGCAGCTGCTGACTTTTAAAATAAAGACACTCACCTGTCACAGGGTCCAGCAATGTCGGCACCCGAGGCCGAACCGTCCCTCGGAAGCTGCCGCCGCCATCATGGGTATGGGAATCAGGAAATGAAGCCTTGCGGCTTCACTTCCCGGTTCCCTACTGCGCATGCACGAGTTGCACAATGCAATAGGAGTGCTGTGTGTGTGTCCCAGCAGACATTGCAGCGGGACAGGAAAAGGCATAGACTCCCGTGGTAGTCTATGCCCGGAAGTGGGTGCAAATACCTGTCTTAGACAGGTATCTGCACCCCCCTCCCCCCTGAAAGGTGCCAAATGTGACACCGGAGGGGGGGGGGGTTTCCAATGAGCGGAAGTTCCACTTTAAGGTGGAAACTCGCTTTAAATTAATTTATAAGCCCCCCCCCTTAAAATGTGTCCAAATGGTCTGTGTGTTCTTAAATTAATTTATAAGCCCCACCCCCCTTAAAATGTGTCCAAATGGTCTGTGTGTCCTTAAATTGATTTATCCCCCCCCCCTTAAAATGTGTTCAAATGGTCTGTGTCCTTAAATTAATTTATAAGCCCCCCCCCCTTAAAATGTGTCCAAATGGTCTGTGTGTCCTTTAGTCTTTAAATAATACTTAAAATAAATGCTATACTGATGTTGGGCAAGAATGTTTTTTGTGTAATGTGCTTGCAATGTTATGTGCAAAAGTACTTATATTTTTTTTTCTTGTTTGACTCCCCAGTTTCCTTCAACGCCACAGGAATGGCAGACTGTGGCATCCCATTTTTGCCACCCGTTGGGACTTTCCCAACTGTGGAGGGGCTATTGATGGGAAGCACGTCCACATTGTGCCACCACCCCATTTGGGCTCATAATATTTTAACTATAAGGGGTTTCATAGTATCGTGTTAATGGCAGTGGTGTCGGCACAATATGAATTTCTGTGTGTGGACGTGGGGAAGAATGGCCGGATGTAGGAGTCTTCACCCAGACGGGGTTCTACCAGCGTCTCCAGAGTGGTGGTCTGGGATTACCACCTTATGCGGATAACGTGGAAGGACTCCCCTTTGTCTTCATTGCAGATGAAGCCTTCGTTCTGGGCGAGCACCTGATGAGGCCATTCCCCCAAAGGCCCCTAACCCCGGAGAGGAGGGTTTTTAACTACCGGCTGGCCAGAGCGAGAAGAGTTGTGGAGAATGCCTTTGGGATAATGGCCAGCCGGTTCCACCTGTTTCAGACACCAATCCACATGGCGGAATACAAACTTAATCATATCGTCCTAACATGCTGCAATTTTTTAAGAAAAAATTCAAGAAATTACATTGCATCAGTTGGGCCTGAGGCCGGACTTCTTCAAGAGAATCCTCTGATGGGCCTGGATACTGGCGTACTGGCTTGGCCCCCCAAAGCGCCCGTAAAGTTTGGGGTAAATATGTTATTTTTTTTACGGGTAGGGGGGCCATTGCAATGCCAGACAATGTCAAATTTTATGAATAAAAAAAATGATCAGATAAAATCTAGAAATGTATTTATTGCTTGCTTTTCTTTTTGGCTGTCTCCTAGGTTCTCCTAGTGCACTTGTAGTACCAAGTGTATTTTCCTTTAGTAAATAAGCCCCATTGTCACTGTAAACACCAAATAACTTACAAAACTGGTATTGAGCATTGAAAGAAGAAGCCACACATTGTTGATTATCAAACTTTTTAATCTGTGCACATTCACATGTGCGTTTATAATAATTTTTTGGAAAATATATATATATATATATATTTTTTTTTAAATGTTTATTTTTTTGGGTTTTAACCACTTTACGACCAGCCCCCTTTTTGAAGAGGGATATCTCGGTAACGGCAGCAGGTGCTGCCACAACCGAGATGTCCATCTCTTCAGGCGCTGGTCATGTTCACGATAATGGTGGTCTCCGTGGCCGCGAGATCACCGTTATCGGCGGCGGGAGAGGTGCCCCCACCCCTCCTGCCGCTCTCCCGCGCCCTCCGCCGCTTACCGGAGCCGGTAAGTAGCGGCGGAGGTGATCGGGTCCTCTTCCTAGCTGGGTATGGAGACGAGTGAGGGGAAGATGGCTCCCACCAATCTCTATACCATAGCAGGGCGGAAGCAACGTTAAAACGTCACTTCCGCCCATACCTCTTAAAGGAACATTTTTCTGTTGTCATTTTTTCAAATGACAATTTTATTTTTATTTTTTTGCATTTAAGTCCAAATATAAGATCTGAGGACTTTTTGACCCCAGATCTCATATTAGAGGACCTGTCATGCCTTTTTTCTATTACAAGGGATGTTTACATTCCTTGTAATAGGAATAAAAGTGACCCAATTTTAAAACAGTAAAAAAAAAAAAAATAATACGATTTTTTTTTTTTTAAAGCGCCCCGTCCCGACGAGCTTGCGTGTAGAAGTGAACGCATACGTGAGTAGCGCCCGCATATGAAAACAGTGGTCAAACCACACATGTGAGGTATCCCCGCGATCGGTAGAGTAAGAGCAATAATTCTAGCCCTAGAGCTCCTCTGTAACGCAAAACATGCAACCTGTAGAATGTTTTAAACGTCGCCTATGGAGATTTTTGAGTGTAAAAGTATGACGCCATTCCAAAAGTGGGTGCAATTTTGAAGCGTGACATGTTGGGTATCAATTTACTCAGCATAACATTATCTTTCAGGATATAAAAAAATTGGACTAACTTTACTGTTGTCTTATTTTTTTATTCAAAAAAGTGAATTTTTTCAAAAAAAGTGCGCTTGTAAGACCGCTGTGCAAATACGGTGTGAAGAAAAGTATTGTAATGACCGCCATTTTATTCTATAGGGTGTTAGAAAAAAAAACAATATATAATGTTTGGGGGTTCCAAGTAATTTTCTAGCAAAAAAAAAATGTTTTAAACATGTAAACACCAAAATCTCAAAACGAGGCTGGTCTTAAAGTGGTTAAAAACATAACATATACACAACTTACAAAGTTCAACATTGAAAAACTGAAGGCAATATCAGACATTATAATGTCAAAAATGTGTTGATATTGCCTTCATCAGATGGGGTGATGTCACCCCTGTAAAAGCCAAATTTTGAAGATGTACACAAATTGGGATTCCAAATGGGGAATGTCAACATGTGCTATCTCCCATCATGGGGGATCAATGGGCGTGTTTTGTGGGTGCAATCCCTTCCTCTCACCTACTAGCGTTTATGAGGAAGGAGTTGCACCCACAAAACGTATACATTGAGATCCCCTGATGGCAGATAGCACATGTTGACACACCGTGTGCATCTTCAGAATTTTGGCTTTTAAAATGTAAAAAAAGTAAAAGCACGGAATGTGCTCATCTAAAAAGGAAATGAAGAACCTGATCGATTTTAGGGAAAAAGGGATTAGATTCTCCCCAAAACATTGATCATGTTCTTCATTTCCTGCTGCATATTGTCCAGCCGATTGCGCATGATGCCCAGGCTATTGCGCATGGCATCAATCTCCGCATTCCAGCCCATGATCTGGCCAATCAGTCTTTGGGCGCTGTCACTTGTAAATGGTTCCCCTTCCACAACCAGCACATCACCTAAAATTGATGAAAAAACATGTATTTAGAAATATGCAGGCATACATAGATTACCTGAAGCTGGGGTGTCAGACACTCACATGGTGGGGTGCAGATCTTGCCCACTTCCTACAACTCTCCTTCCTCCAGATCCCTGGGGGGGGCTTGGACTGATTTCCCAATCTTGTTGATGATGTGGGGGGTCCCTGGTGTCCGCTGAGTGGTGTCCTCAAAGTCTTTTCTGCCCTATGAGAATGAAACAAAAGGTATACTTAGCACACAGATATTTGAGTCCAGAAATAGGAATATGAAACATTGCTTAGAAGTAGTGTACAATTGTCTGTTTGGGAAGAGATCCAAGTTGAAGACATGATTAAAATTCCCTTTTAACCAAACTGCAATACTTACCTTTTTTGGCCAAGTTTCACAGATGGAGACACCCCAAGTATCCCCTGGAGCACCGGTGTGGGTTACGCTAAAAAAATTTCTCTGGTGTCCCACACTAGTGTTCCTGAGTCCAGATGTGTAAACAGCTGCTGTGTCCTCTCCTTACATTACACCAAATCAAGTTTGCAATTCATTCTAAAATGTTTGTCACCAGCTTGAAAAAATGCTGGGGTCAGAATGATACTCATTTATATGTATTAACATTGAATTTGCAAGTCATGAGCTGAAAATTGTGTGTGATTCATGAACCAAAAACTAAAACTATGTCCCTTTTTTATACACAGGATGAGCTCAGCCAGGAGGAAGTTCTGGAAAGTGTCAGGCAGGAGGAGGCCGGGCCCAGTAGGACCCAATCGCAGGTGCCTCCCTTCCGCCTTCATACAAAAAGGCCCAGGAAGGGGACGGTGACAGAGGAGGCATCACTGCGCCTCATTAGAGAGGCTACAAATGTCCTAAGGAGCCCTTCCGAAGATGAAGAGGCCTATGGGTGCTATATAGCTAGCAGGCTGCTCGAATTGGAGAAGGACCAACGCCTCCTCTGTGAACAAATTATTCACAAGGGGCTGAGTGGCGAGTTAACTGCCAACAGCCAAATATAGGAGCAAGCCCCTCCTCCTCCTGCAACCAGGCCACCACCAGAGCCACAGCCTTCAAGAAAGGCTGCAGGGAATGGTGTAAGGAAGGCTGCAGCGAAGAGAAGAAAGTGATGACCTGGCTTCAGTCTGGTCTAACAGAAGACGCAGGCTGGTGTAGTACCACAGCCTGGGGACATATATGTCATCTGCTGCTGGTCTTGATCTCTGGGATTCCTGGACCAGATTGTGCTCCCTATTATATGGACTCCTCAAGATCCCAATTTTCTTTTCCACAGACTTCATGTGTGCCCTGGGGCCAAAAGGCTTCACAAATTCCTAAAGTTTCTCCAGCGTTACCTTCATCTTTATTTTGTTAACCAGAATAAATGGATATTTTATTTTATGAAAATACTTGCCTATGTGTTTTTATTCAAATACATTTCTAAAAGACAATGTCAAATTAACAAGGGACACCAACCTCCTGGAGGTTCCAAAAAAAACTAAAATATAATGTTATTGTGGTAACTTGACACACAAAAAAATTAAACATTAATAATGTTATTGTGTTAAATTGACACACAAAAAAATAAAACAATATTAATGTTATTGTGGTAACCTGACAAAAAAATAATTAAAACATTATTAATGTTATTGTGGTAACTTGACACAAAAAAAAATGAAACATTAATAATGTGATTGTATTAACTTGACACACAAAAAAAAATAAAACATTATTAACCACTTAAGCCCCGGACCAATTTGCAGCCAAAGGATCAGGCCCCTTTTTGCGATTCGGCACTGCGTCGCTTTAACTGACAATTGCGAGGTCGTGGGACATGGCTCCCAAATAAAATTTTGAAAAAAAAGCAATATTTTTTACTTTTTGCTATAATAAATATCCCCAAAAAATATATAAAAAAGCATTTTTTTTCCTCAGTTTAGGCCGATACGTATTCTTCTACATATTTTTGGTAAAAAAAAATCGCAATTAGCGATTATTAATTGGTTTGCGCAAAAGTTATAGCGTTTACAAAATTGGGGATAGTTTTATAGCATTTTTATTAATATATTTTTTTTTTTTACTAGTAATGGCAGCAATCAGCGATTTTTATTGTGACTGCGACATTATGGCGGACACATCGGACATTTTTTGACACATTTTTGGGACCATTGTCATTTATACAGAAATCAGTGCTATTTAAATGCACTGATTCCTATGTAAATGACACTGGCAGTGAAGGAGTTAACCACTAGGGGGCAGGGAGGGGTTAAGTCTGTGTGTGTGTGTGTGTGTTTTTTTTACAGTAGGGGGGCGTGGCTTTACGTCTGATGTCACTGATTGGCTTTCCCGATGAAAGGGAACAGCTGATCAGTGACAAGCAGTGTAGGAAGCACGGGGAGAGGTTTGATTACACAGACCTCTCCCCGTTCTTCAAGCGGGGTTTCACCTTAAAAAAAATTTTTTTTTAAAAGTCAGCAGCTAAAAAAAAAGTCGCTGCTGACTTTTAATAAGTACACTTACCCTCCCAGGGCGCCCGCGATGTCGTTCGTGAAGGCCGAGATGTCCCTCGGCTATCCGGATCCAGCGCCGCCATCCTCAGTAAGGGAAACGGCTTCCCGTTTCCTACTGCGCATGCGCGAGTCGGCGCGCGGCCTACTGCGCATGCGCGAGTCTTATTTGTGAATGGGTAACGCGGTGTGTTGTGGGACACAGTTCCCATAACACACCGCGCTCCATTCACCTGAAGACGGAAGAAGAGAAGATCACTGCGGTGCTGGAGGAGGCAGATTAGGGCGATCTGCCTAGCAACAGCCATTTCTGGTAAGTAAAAAAAATAAATTTTTTTATTTTTTTATTTTAAATTGTTACTAACATTTTTTCAAGTTTTAATTTTCAGGGTGTCCCACCACTTTCAGCTCTGTGGTCCGATCACGGGACACCAGCGGCGATCGGGTCTGCTGGTCCCGCGGCCGCGGTCACGGAGCTCAGGACCAGGGCACGCGACCCACAGCTGGGCTCTTAAAGGGCCACGTACAGGTACGTGGTTGTGCCCAGCTGTGCCATTCTTCCGACGTATATCGGCGTGAGGCGGCCCTGAAGTGGTTAATGTTATTGTGGTAACAAAAAAAAAATATGGAGATCACTAGAAAATATTTTTTAAATATTCATAAAAAAAGATCTTGATGAAATCCAAAATAATAAAAGATGACTCCAAAAAAATATTTGAAAATATTATTATGGAGATTGGGCTTTTAACCACTTGCCGACCGGCGCACGACGATATACGTCGGCAGAATGGCACGTACAGGCAGGAGGGCATATATATGTCCCTCCTTAATGCCTGTCCGTGTCATCGGGAGCGGCGCGCTCCCGCGCCGGTCGGGACCCCCGCGAGTCTGGTCGTGGTCCCCGCGGACTCGATCGCCGTGGGGACCCCCGCGATCGTCTCACGGGAAGGCTGAACGGGGAGATGCCGAGATAAACAGCATCTCCCCGTTCTGCCTAGCAACTAGTGACGCCGATCTCTGCTCCCTGTGATTGGAGCAGAGATCAGCATTCACTAGCTCACAGCCACACCCCCCCACAGTAAGAAACACACCCCTAGGCATACTTAACCCTTACACTGCCCCCTTGTGGTTAACCCCTTCACTGCCAGTGTCATTTATACAGGAATCAATGCATTTAAATAGCATTGATTGCTGTATAAATGACAATGGTCCCAAAAATGTGTCAAAAATGTCCGATGTGTCCGCCATAATGTCGCAGTCACAAAAAAAATTGCAGATCGCCGCCATTACTAATAAAAAATAAATTATTAATAAAAATGCTATAAAACTATCCCCTATCTTGTAAACGCTATAACTTCTGCGCAAACCGATCAATAATCGCTTATTGCAATTTTTTTTTACCAAAAATATGTAGAAGAATACGTATCGGCCTAAACTGAGGAAAAAAAAGTTTTTTTATATATTTTTTGGGGATATTTATTATAGCAAAAAGTAAAAAATAATGCATTTTTTTCAAAATTGTCGCTCTATTTTTGTTTATAGCGCAAAAAATAAAAACCACAGGGGCGATCAAATACCACCAAAAGAAAGCTCTATTTGTGGGAAAAAAAGGACGTCAATTTTGTTTGGGAGCCACGTCGCACGACCGCGCAATTGTCAGTTAAATCGAGGCAGTGCCGAATCGCAAAAAGGGGCCTGGTCCTTTGGCTGCAAATTGGTCCGGTCTGAAAGTGGTTAAACAAATACAATATCATTCATGAGATCAGGAGAAATAATCCAGAAATCTGTTTGTGAGAACTCTGTGTGAATATGAGCAGCAAAACAACTTTGTTCTTCTAGCATTATAAAGAAGACAATAATGAGGCCACCTCATTAAACGGGCAGCACAATATAATAAGAAAAAATGGGAAAGAATTCACTCTCTCACCAAAGATCTCCACCTAAAGATCATACCAATTCACACGACCCAGACACCTACAAAATTATTTCTCAAAAACGTAATGAATTAGACACATTACTCACATTTAAAGCAGAAAAGGCACTCCGCTGGTCAAAAGCTACATTTTTCCTATCTAGCAATGCATATTCTACAATGTGTTTCCCGCAAACTTAATTAATCAATCAATAAAACCCACACACGTTTATAAACTCAAGAATAATACAAATCAACAGGTCAATCATCCCCAAGAAATTCTGTCTATATTCCAAAAATTCTATTCAGATCTCTTGGCACCCATTTCATCGATTTAACCCTAAGCACTATCTTGGTTAGACAAACTCCCTATCCCAAAGCTAACCCAAACACAAATAGATGAATTAAATGCACCATGCACAAAAGAGGAGCTATTTCTAATAATTAAATCCCTTAACCACTTTACGACTGGCGCACACAGATGTACGTCGGCAGAATGGCACGGCCAGGCTAATGGGTGTACAGGTATGTCCCTTTGATTTTGCCGCCGTGCCATTCTCGTGCACGCGCGTGCCCGTGGCGAGCTCTGTGAGACAGGTCGCGGGTCCTGCGGACTCGATCGCAGCGGGATACCCGCGATCGTCTCACGGAGAGTCAGAACGGGGAGATTCTGATGTAAACAAGCATCTCCCCATTCTGCCTAGTGACAGTGTCACTGATCACAGCTCCCTGTAATCGGGAGAGCTGATCAGTGTAGTGTAACACACAGCCCCTCCCCCTGACAGTTAGATCACATCCCTAGCACACACTTAACCCCTCCCCGCCCCCTAGTGGTTAACCCCTTCACTGCCAGTGTCATTTTTACAGTAATCAGTGCAATTTAATCGCACCGACCGCTGTAAAAATGACAATGGTCCCATAAATGTGTCAAAATTGTCCGTTGTGTCCGCCATAATGTCGCAGTCACAATAAAAATCGCTGATTGCCGCAATTACTAGTAAAAAAAAAAATGCCATAAAACTATCCCCTATTTTGTAAATGCTATAACTTTTGCGCAAACCAATCAATAATCGCTTATTGTGATTGTTACCAAAAATATGTAGAAGAATACATATTGGCCTAAACTGAGGAAAAAATTTTTTTTTTTATATATTTTTGGGGGATATTTATTATAGCAAAAAGTAAAAATAATGTGTTTTTTCCAAAATTGTCGCTCTTTTTGTGTTTTTTTAGCGCAAAAAATAAAAACCGCAGAGGTGATCAAATACCACCAAAAGAAATCTCTATTTGTGGGAAAAAAAGGACGTCAATTTTGTTTGGGAGCCACGTCGCACGACCGCGCAATTGTCAGTTAAAGCGACGCAGTGCCGAATCGCAAAAGGTGGTCTGGTCTTAAGTTTACTGACATCAGATTAGTCACAAACATAATTCAAGATATCAACTCCAAATCAGTCCTATTACTTAGACTTGAAATAGTACTGAAAATATATGGATTCAAAGGCAACATTTTCCACACATTTCAAGCTCTTTATTACAACCCATTTACTAGGATAAGACTACCAGGACATAATTCAGACTTTTTCAAGTTGGGTACACATCAGGGATATCCCCTTTCTCCCTTACTATTCGCATTAGCAATTGAACCCTTAGCCACAGCAATACTAGCAATATCATTCTTAGGCAGAATCACAGCAATTAAAATGACAATTCTACCAAAGTTATTACTGTATACCTATTAGGGCATTCCTAATTAGACTAAATAAAGTAATAGTATTTATCGGCATATAACACGCGGCGGCATATAACACGCGGCGGCGTATAACACGCACCCCAACTTTAGGAGGGAATTTTAAGGAAAAAAACGTTTTAAGGAAAAAAACTTACATTTAAATGCCCATCAATGCAGCCTTATCAGTGTCCCTCTGCAGCCTTGCACAGCATCCATCTGCATGCTTGCCAGTGTCATTTGCAGCCTTGTCAGTGTAATTTGCAGCCTTGCAGCCTTGTCAGTGTCATTTGCAGCCTTGCCCAGGCAGCAGTTAAACTGCAGTGACATGTCAGTGTCACTGCAGTTTGAAAATGGCGCCGCAAGATACCCAGAGCCGGTCCTGTGTATCTCGGCTCTTCACGGCTCCGCTCGTAGTCCCGCTCAGTCCCACCCTATGATGGACATAACACAGGTCCAATGGACTGGGCGTGACTGTAAGCGGAGCCGAGCGCCGCCCATATACATACATAGCCGAGTGTACTCGGCTAGGCTCAGATAGCTCTGCTAACAGTCACGCCCAGTCCCTGTGTTATGTCCATCATAGGGCAGGACTGGGCGTGACTGTGAGCGGAACTAGCCGAGTATAGCCGAGTACACTCGGCTATTGTATGTATATCAGCGGCGCTCGCTCCTCCACTCACAATCAGCATGAGATCGGCGGGGACCGGCGTATAACACGCACCCACTATTTCCCCCTGATTTTAAGGGGAAAAAAGTGTGTGTTATACGCCGATAAATACGGTATTATAAAATTCAAGTGCACTTGGAAGTGCAGTCGCTGTAGATCCGAGGGGGACGTGCAAGGAAAATAAAAAACAGCATTTTAGCCCATGATTGGATGATAAAATCAGCAGAGCTTCCACTCATTTCAGATCTACCAATTAGATTTAGAGCGACTGCACTTCCAAGTGCACTTGGAACTACCACGTGATCAGCTGTGACCAATCAGATTCACAGATGATCATCACGTGAACCAGGAAGTGCTGGTAAACGGCATTACTCGGTTCGCGCTGACAGGGAGAGTCGATCGTGGCTCTACCTGTCAGAGGGGACGTCTGTGCTGATAATCAGCACATTCATTATCAGCACAGCCCCATCAGATGTGCCCATCAGCTGCCAATCAGTGCCCATCAGCTGCAAGTCAGTGCCCACCACAGTGCCAATAAGTGCCCACCACAGTGCCAATCAGAGCCCACCACAGTGCCAATCAATGCCCAGCAGTAACACCTGTCAGTACCTCATCATCAGTGCTGCCCATCGGTGTCATCTATTAGTGTCCATCAGTGCCACCTGTCAGTGCCAATCAGTGCTGCCTATCAGTACCAAGCAGTGCCGCCTATCAGTGCCCATCAGTGCCACCGGTCAGTATCCACCAGTGCCATCTGTCAGTGACAGCTATCAGTGCTGCATATCAGTGCCCGTCAGTGCTGCATATCAGTGCCGTCTATCAGTGCCCATCAATTCTACATATCAGTGGCTCCTCATCAGTGCTAATCAATGTCACCTCGTCAATGCCCATCAGTGCTGCCTCATCAGTGCCCGTCAAAGAGGCTCTTATAGGCTTCAAAAAAGGCTTCAATAGTCTTCAATATTCTGGGTTTTCCGTTTAGCCAAAACATCAGACAATCCTATTGGATGCCTAGCGCCTAGTATCCACCAGTGCCATCTGTCAGTGACAGCTATCAGTGCTGCATATCAGTGCCCGTCAGTGCTGCATATCAGTGCCGTCTATCAGTGCCCATCAATTCTACATATCAGTGGCTCCTCATCAGTGCTAATCAATGTCACCTCGTCAATGCCCATCAGTGCTGCCTCATCAGTGCCCGTCAAAGAGGCTCTTATAGGCTTCAAAAAAGGCTTCAATAGTCTTCAATATTCTGGGTTTTCCGTTTAGCCAAAACATCAGACAATCCTATTGGATGCCTAGCGCCTAGGAGGAGGAGAGAAGAGACGGATGGCAAAAGTCGCCGTGCTGAAGATAAGGACACCGGAACCTCTGCCCGCCACCTAGATCGGGTCCACCGTGCTGGAGCAGAGGACACCAGATTTGCAGCCTGCCACCTAGATGGGGTAAGTTCCAGACTGACCGTCAGACAGCGGATGGGGGAGGGGGGGGTAGTGCAACCGCCGACCGGGGGGGAGGTTTTTTTCTGCCCCCCCCCCCCCCCAAAAAAAAACACCAGCCACCACTGCCTGTTGTATTGAATTAAATCTGTTATGCTTACTTGTGCCACATGAGAGAGCTCTACAATTGTTTTTTGTATGTAGGCTCTTTGTTAAGTTGAAAAATTACAAAAATAAAATCTGATTTAAAAAGAAAAAAAAAAAAATCGAATTTAGATCTCTTTGCAATTGCAACAATAGGGAGATTCCAGGAACAGGTGGTAGGCCAGGTAGATATAAACAGTGTTCTTTTGTAGGGTGTTTTTATTTTTATTTTATAAAAAGACAATAATGTTACTTTAACACATGATTGCAGTACAAGTATTCTTAAGGCAGCATTGTAACAAAAATTATATCTTTTTGGTTGGTCTGTGCTGCAGTGTCCCCGATCACAATTCACTGTCTTCTTCTTACACCAGTCATTCTGCTGCCAGCTAGTTTTCTTTGACTATAAAATGAAAAGGGTAAATGATTCTGTTTATTTATAGTAATATACCAGTGGCGGAATTATAGGGGTCGCCAAGATCGCCATGGCGACCGGGCCCCTTGCTGCAGGGGGCCTTTGAGGGCCCCCTGTATTCTTTGATAGGAGGGGAGGCTGAGAGGAGCTCCCCGATCGTCAGCCGAATTGTAATCGGTGCAGCTCGTCCTCACATACGTAAAGTGAAAGCACTGTGTGCTGTGCTGTGCTCTTTGTCTCCCCCTACAGTGCAGTACCCGGCAGGAAGAAGGTAAATGTCTGCCCTTTTTTTTATAAGACTATGTACTGTATGTGTGTTTATATGTGCGTGCATGCATGTGTGTGGGGGTGTGCATGCATGCATGTGTGTGGGGGGGTGTGCATGTGTGTGTGTGGGGGTGTGCATGCATGCATGTGTGTGTGGGGGGGTGCATGTCTGTGCATGCATGTGTGTGGGGGTGTGCATGCATGCATGTGTGTGGGGGTGTGTGCATGTGTGTGGGGGTGTGTGCATGTGTGTGGGGGGGTGTGCATGTGTGTGTGCATGCGTGTGTGTGGGTGTGTGCATGCATGCATGTGTGTGTGTGGGGGTGTGCATGTGTGTACATGCATGTGTGTGGGGGTGTGCATGCATGCATGTGTGTGGGGGGGTGTGCATGTGTGTGGGGGGTGCATATGTGTGTGTGTGCATGCGTGTGTGTGTGTGTGGGGTGTGCATGCATGCATGTGTGTGTGGGGGGGGGTGTGCATGTGTGTGCATGCATGTGTGTGGGGGTGTGCATGCATGTGTGTGTGGGGGGGGTGTGCATGCATGTGTGTGGGTGTGCATGCATGTGTGTGTGTGGGTGTGCATTCATTTGTGTGGGTGTGCCTGCATGTGTGTGTGTGGGTGTGCATTCATGTGTGTGTGTGTGGGGGGGGGGGGTGCATGCATGTGTGGGGGGTGTTCATGCATGTGTGTGTGTGGGTGTGCATTCATGTGTGTGTGTGTGGGGGGGGGGGTGCATGCATGTGTGGGGGGTGTGCATGGATGTGTGTGTGGGGGTGTGCATGCATGTGTGTGTGGGGGGGGTGCATGCATGTGTGGGGGGGAGTGCATGCATGTGTGTGTGGGGGGTGTGTGCATGCATATGTGTGGGGGTGTGCATGCATATGTGTGTGGGTGTGCATGCATGTGTGTGGGTGTGCAAGTGGGCGGTGGGGATTCACAGTGGCAGCATTTGGCACACTGGCAGCATTTAATGGGCACAGTAGCAGCATTTGATGGCACAGTGGTGGCATTTGATGGCACAGTGGCGGCATTTGATGGCACAGTGGTGGCATTTGATGGCACAGTGGCGGCATTTGATGAGCACAGTGGCAGCATTTAATGCTACAGTGGTGGCGTTTGATGGGCACAGTGGCAGCATTTGATGGGCACAGTGGCGACATTTGATGGTACAGTGGTGGCGTTTGATGGTACAGTGGCTGCAATTGATGGGCACAGTGGCAGCATTTGATGGCACAGTGGTGGCGTTTGATGGTACAGTGGCTGCAATTGATGTTTTTATTTCTGAATTTTTCAGTTTGCTTGCGCCCCCCTAAAAATTTTAATTGTAATCGGTGCAGCTCGTCCTCACATACCTAAAGTGAAAGCACTGTGTGCTGTGCTGTGCTCTTTGTCTCCCCCTACAGTGCAGTACCCGGCAGGAAGAAGGTAAATGTCTGCCCTTTTTTTTATAAGACTATCTACTGTATGTGTGTTTATATGTGCGTGCATGCATGTGTGTGGGGGTGTGCATGCATGCATGTGTGTGGGGGGGGTGTGCATGTGTGTGGGGGTGTGCATGTGTGGGGGGGGTGTGCATGCGTGTGTGTGTGGGGGTGTGCATGCATGCATGTGTGTGTGGGGGGGTGCATGTCTGTGCATGCATGTGTGTGGGGGTGTGCATGCATGCATGTGTGTGGGGGTGTGTGCATGTGTGTGGGGGTGTGCATGTGTGTGGGGGGGTGTGCATGTGTGTGTGCATGCGTGTGTGTGGGGGTGTGCATGCATGCATGTGTGTGTGGGGGGGTGTGCATGTGTGTGCATGCATGTGTGTGGGGGTGTGCATTAGGGTTGCCACCTGTCCGGTTTTGACCCGGACAGTACGGGTTTAGGAGGCTGTGCCCGGGTTTCCCTCTGCCTCACACCCGGACACCATTTCCAGCTCACAGGGGTTACCATGGGGCCGCCTTTTACAAGCCCCAGCACACAGGGGGACCCGGACAGCAGGGGGATTGTAGCGGCGGGCAGGGGGAGCAAATACAGAGCAATGAAAACAGAGAGAGAGGCGACAGGCAGCTGCTGGTGCAGAAGTTTTTAATAAAGTAAATGCTTAAAAACAATCCACTCACTGTCAGTCTGTGAACTTAGTCGGCTGTCCCATCCTCCCCTCCAATCCACAATGCTGTTATTACTGAATCGCTTGAGAAAGCCAATAACACAGAGCTGCGGGGAGACTGCAGTGAGCTGTCAGCCTGGGATGCTGTGACCAATCAGAGCGTTCCGGAGGCTTAACCACGCCTCCATCATCAGAGGCTGACAGTTCACATGAGTTTCCTGTGGCTCTCTGTTTCCTCCAGTGATAACAGCAGCGTTGATTGGAGGGGAGGATGGGACAGCCGACTTCACAGACTGACATATACAGCTCTGACATGAACAGTGAGTGGATTGTTTTTAAGCATTTATTTTATTAAAAACTTCTGCACCAGCAGCTGCCTGTCGCCTCTTTCTCTTATGTTTTGACTCCTCTGTGTTTTCCCCCCCTCCTCCTGTATTTGTCACCCCCTCCTCCTGTATTTGTCACCCCCTCCTCCTCCTGTATTTGCCACCCCCTCCTCCTCCTCCTCCTGTATTTGTCACCCCCTCCTCCTGTATTTGTCACCCCCTCCTCCTGTATTTGTCACCCCCTCCTCCTGTATTTGTCACCCCCCCTCCTGTATTTGTCACCCCCTCCTCCTGTATTTGCCACCCCCCTCCTCCTCCTGTATTTGTCACCCCCTCCTCCTGTATTTGCCACCCCCTCCTCCTCCTGTATTTGCCACCCCCTCCTCCTCCTGTATTTGTCACCCCCTCCTCCTGTATTTGTCACCCACTCCTCCTGTATTTGTCACCCCCTCCTCTGTAATTGTTCCCCTTCTCTGTAATTTCCCCCCCTTGTCTGTATTTGCACCCCTCCTCTGTAATTGTCTCCTCTTCCTCTGTATATGCCACCCCCTCCACTGTATTTGTCACCCCCTCCTCCTGTATTTGCATCCTCTTCCTCTGTATTTGCACCCCCCCTCCTCTGTAATTGTCTCCCCTCCTCTGTAATTGTCTCCCCTTCTCTGTAATTGCCACCCCCCTCCTCCTCCTGTATTTGCCACCCCCTCCTCCTCCTGTATTTGTCACCCCTCCTCTGTAATTGTTCCCCTTCTCTGTAATTTCCCCCCCCCTTGTCTGTATTTGCACCCCCTCCTCTGTAATTGTCCCCCCTCCTCTGTAATTGCATCCTCTTCCTCCTGTATTTGCCACCCCCCTCCTCCTCCTGTATTTGCACCCCCTCCTCTGTAATTGTCTCCTCTTCCTCTGTATATGCCACCCCCTCCACTGTATTTGCCACCCCCTCCTCCTGTATTTGTCACCCCCCTCCTCCTGTATTTGCATCCTCTTCCTCTGTATTTGCACCCCCCTCCTCTGTAATTGTCTCCCCTCCTCTGTAATTGTCTCCCCTCCTCTGTAATTGTCTCCCCTCCTCCTGTGTTTGTCACCCCCTCCTCCTGTATTTGTCACCCCCTCCTCCTGTATTTGTCACCCCCTCCTCCTGTATTTGTCACCCCCTCCTCCTGTATTTGCACTCCTCTTCCTCTAATTGTTCCCTATCTCTGTATTTGCCCCCTAGCTCTGTAATTAACCCCTCCTCTGTATTTGCACCCCTCCTCTGTAATTTCCCCCATCAATCTCTGTAATTGTCCCCCCTCCTCTGTAGTTGTCCCCCACTCCGAACCCTCTGCTGTCTGGATCCCCCTGTGTACTGGGGCCCCGTGATACCCCCTGTCGGCTGCCATGGGGGTATTGGAAGGAGGAGGATTTGTGCTGGTAGGGAAATGAGATTTGTAATAGGAGAGAATGGGGATAATGGCACCCCAATCACAAAGGCATCCCACAATTCTGTTTACGTGATTTTCCCGCGATTTGTCGGGTGACAATCGCTGCAAAATAGCACCGCGGTTGGGGTGCCATGCCGTGCGCCTCTAAAGTGTTCGGGTTTGGCTTGAAGAAAAGGTGGCAACCCTAGTGTGCATGCATGCATGTGTGTGGGGGGGTGTGCATGTGTGTGGGGGTGTGCATGTGTGTGTGGGGGGGGTGCATATGTGTGTGTGCATGCGTGTGTGTGTGTGGGGGTGTGCATGCATGCATGTGTGTGTGGGGGGGTGTGCATGTGTGTGCATGCATGTGTGTGGGGGTGTGCATGCATGTGTGTGTGTGGGGTGTGCATGCATGTGTGTGGGTGTGCATGCATGTGTGTGTGTGGGTGTGCATTCATTTGTGTGGGTGTGCCTGCATGTGTGTGTGTGGGTGTGCATTCATGTGTGTGTGTGTGTGTGTGGGGGGGTGCATGCATGTGTGGGGGGGGGTGTGCATGCATGTGTGTGTGGGTGTGCATTCATGTGTGTGTGGGGGGGGGGGGTGCATGCATGTGTGGGGGTGTGTGAATGCATGTGTGTGTGGGGGTGTGCATGCATGTGTGTGTGGGGGGTGCATGCATGTGTGGGGGGGGAGTGCATGCATGTGTGCGGGGGGGGTGTGCATGCATATGTGTGGGGGTGTGCATGCATATGTGTGTGGGTGTGCATGCATGTGTGTGGGTGTGCAAGTGGGTGGTGGGGATTCACAGTGGCAGCATTTGGCACACTGGCAGCATTTAATGGGCACAGTAGCAGCATTTGATGGCACAGTGGTGGCATTTGATGGCACAGTGGCGGCATTTGATGGCACAGTGGCGGCATTTGATGGCACAGTGGCGGCATTTGATGGCACAGTGGCGGCATTTGATGAGCACAGTGGCGGCATTTAATGCTACAGTGGTGGCGTTTGATGGGCACAGTGGCAGCATTTGATGGGCACAGTGGCGACATTTGATGGTACAGTGGTGGCGTTTGATGGTACAGTGGCTGCAATTGATGGGCACAGTGGCAGCATTTGATGGCACAGTGGTGGCGTTTGATGGTACAGTGGCTGCAATTGATGTTTTTATTTCTGAATTTTTCAGTTTGCTTGCGCCCCCCTAAAAATTTTGAGCACCAGCTGGTTTATATGTGCATTTATATATATATATATATATATATATATATATATATATATATATATATATATATATATATATATATATATATATATATATATATATATATATATATATATATATATATATATATATATATATATATATATATAGTGTGTGTGTGTGTGTGTTTTTATATAAAAATGAAGAAATCGGTTCCTTTATATGCAGCCACCCACTTGTGACTGGGCCCTGGTGTTCCAACATCGGGCTCGGAGTAAAGAGCTTTGTCCGGAGGTCGGGGGGGGGGGGCATCCATGGTTTCTTGCATCGGGGCCCTGAGGGTTCTAGTTACGCCACTGGTATAGACTCTTGTCTGCATGTAAAATTATAAAAAAGAGGAAGGAGGTTTTTGTACGGCTCTATATCACTGTGTGAGAGGGTAGCTCCTATCCTGCTGACAATAATACTCGGCTTCATCTTCTGCCCGAGCTCCATTGATCGTTAGAGTGAAATCTCTGTATGGAGATCCGGATCTACTGCTGGTAAACCTGTCCGGGACTCCAGACTGACGTCTGGTCACCCAATAGAAAAGCAATGTTGGAGGCTGATCTGCTTTCTTCTGGTACCATTGTATACGACTGTCATCATCTGAATCAGTAACATCAGAACTTGATTCACAATGTATGACCACATTCCCTCCTGGAGACACTGAGATATATTCCAGAGTCTGAGTCAGCACAATCTCTCCATAAGAGGCTTTGAAGACAAAGAAGAAATGTAATTAGTCATGATTAAAGCACGTGATTGTAATATTGGTATAATAATACCTATTAGTGAAAGACTTTGGAAGTTTTCTGTACCTTGTAAAAGAAGATAAAAGACGCAGAGTAGGTATGTCAGAGCAATCATCTTGATGCTTTTAGATGGTAATATACAGATTACTGGTTTATAAAACGGTTTATATCACATGAATCCTCCAAGGAGTTAACCACAGAGGTTTTCTATGCAAAATAAGAATATATATGCAAATTCCACTATAACAGATCCTTCCTGGCCTTTAAATAGAGCGTTTTACTATGTAGCTCACACCTTTCATAATGTCATTCTTGTAGTTTGTACATCTGATTTACCAGATACAAGATATTTTGTGAAGTCTGAAGGCCAGGGATGAATAATTCAACATTCAGTCAATTTAACCAAATGTTCCCTATTTTCCCTTAGTCCTCATCCCTGCCTTTTGTAATGGAATAACATCATCAATGCATAAATACTTCTAATGCCGCGTACACACGAAGGGACTTTTCCCGGCGGACCTAAGTCCAGCGGACAATCCGCTGGACTTTCCAGCTGGGTCCGCTGGACTAAAAAGCGAACGGACTTGACCACACACGATCACGCAAAAAGTCCGACGGTTCACGCGATGACGTACAGCACGTACGACGGGACTAGAAAACGAAAAATACTAGAAAAATACTTGCTACTGAGCATGCGTCCTTTTTGGTCCGCCGGACCATACTACACACGGCCGGATTGTCCGCTGGACTGCCAAGTCCAGCGGATAATTTTAAAACAAAACTTAAAACTTTAGTCCGCCGTACTTTGGCGCCAAAAAGTCCGCCGGCGCCCACACACGAGGGGATTATCCGCTGGACTTCAGTCCAGAGGATAATCCCGCGGGATTGTCCCTTCGTGTGTACGAGGCATAAGTAATACTCTGTTTCATTTTGCACCAGAGCTCCATCGATGGTTAAGCCTCATACTTACAATCGGACTTCAAACAAACTTTTCTGTGGATTTCTGTCCAAAGGGCGTTGGCCGTGAACTTGGTATGCATGTTTGTTTTCAAAAAGTCTGATCGTGTGTATGGGCCTTTAGAGTGAAATCTCCGCATGGAGATCCGGATTTTCTTATTGTTGCCTTGTTGTGTTTCTAGTCCAAATAAATCCTACTTTTGTAGCCTTGGTGTGTCAGAGGGTGAGCCATTGCTGGAAGGATTATTGTCACCCAGTGACTGGGGGCAAGCACTACATTTGTATTTAATTTATGTGTCTCTGTTTTGACTAAATATTGTTTTTTTCTTGTTGGGTGATCCCTCCAAACCATTTAGACATGTTCAGACATCACAACTTTATGTGTATGTACAGGCAGTGGTGACAAAATCTCAACTTCAGGATCATAAAAAACCCACATTTCTCAAACTTCCATGGTTTAGGAGCTGACTACCCCACCAAGCATCTCGGGCTCCCAGACAGCTAGCTGCTAGAAATTTATTTCTGATATCAGTCAGTCCTGATAGATCCTATAAGACCCTCCACAGCTATAGGGTTGGTTGCAGGTAACTGTCTGAGAGTTCATTAAGCTCGGCAGAGGTAGTCAGTTTCTGAACCATGGACACAGAGAAAAAGGTTGTCAGGGGGAAGGGGGAAAGAAGGGTGGGGTGATTACCTTGCAGAGTTTGGGATGTAGGAGGATGAAGCAGATCAAAGTGCTGGTGGTGGAGGTCTTGGTGAGGGCCCTCAGCTGATAATAGGATCGGACACTTCCTGGAAGTGTTGGGTACCTGTTAACTTTACATATATATAACTTAAAGATAAATAGATAAATAGATAGAAGAAAGAAGGTTTCATTAGGTGCTATTGCTTTAACCGCTTCCCGACCGGCGCATGACGATGTACGTCGACAGAATGGCACGGACAGGCATAAGGGCGTACATGTACTTCCCCTTTAAGATGCCGCCGTGCCATTGAGCCAGTCAGGACCCCCCTGAGTCCAGTTGCGGGTTCCCCTGGACTCGATCACCGCGGGGATACCCGCGATCGTCTCACGGGATGGCTGAACGGGGAGATACGGAAGTAAACAGCATCTTCCAGTTCTGCCTAGCAACTAGTGACACCGATCTCTGCTCCCTGTGATTGGAGCAGAGATCAGTGTTCACTAGCTCACAGCCACGCCCCCCCCCCCCCACAGTTAGTAACTTGCCTATAGGAACACTTAACCCCTACACTGCCACCTAATGGTTAACCCCTTCACTGCCAGTGTCATTTACACAGGAATCAGTGCATTTAAATAGCACTGATTGCTGTATAAATGCCAATGGTCCCAAAAATGTGTCAAAATTGGCCGATGTGTCCGCCATAATGTTGCAGTCACAATAAAAATCGCTGATCGCCGCAATTACTAGTAAGAAAAAAAAAAATATTAATAAAAATGCCATAAAACGATCCCCTATTTTGTAAATGCTATAACTTTTGCGCAAACTAATCAATAATCGCTTATTGCGATTTTTTTTTACCAAAAATATGTAGAAGAATACGTATCAGCCTAAACTGAGGAAAAAATATTTTTTATATATTTTTTGGGGATATTAATTATAGCAAAAAGTAAAAAATAATGTGTTTTTTTTTCAAAATTGTCGCTCTTTTTTTGGTTGTAGCGCAAAAAATAAAAACCACAGGGGCGTTCAAATACCACCAAAAGAAAGCTCTATTTGTGGGGAAAGAAGGACGTCAATTTTGTTTGGGAGCCACGTTGCATGACCGCGCAATTGTCAGTTAAAGCGACGCAGTGCCGAATCTCAAAAAGTGAAAAAAGAAAAATCCATAAATTCTTAAATAACAGTCTCCATCCAGATGAACAAAAATAAATTTGCAAAGAGAAAATCGTGATAAAGTGTTCAAAGCAAACAAAGTGCATCCAAATCGCCACCCAAAGTGTATGAATCGTCTGCTTACCAGAAAGTTATGACCGCCACAGCAGTCTCGCCCAGCCTAGGGAAGTAAGGTCTCCCTCAGCCCTTATGGGAAATCCGGAACTCCCGCTGTTGCTAGGGGTACTCAAAGACATAAAACAAAAAAGACTTCCATGGTGTAGAATGTTGATAAATGAGGTTTAATAAAAAATAATTTTGCACTTACAAGAGAAAGGTCATCTATCAGCAAACAAGCAGTGTAGATACGATTTGTCAGAGTTGCGGTACAACCATTAGTCTCAGTGCCTATCAGTGCCGCCGGTCAGTGCCCATCAGTGCCGCCTATCAGTGCCCATCAGTGCTGCATATCAGTGCCGCCTATCGGTGCCCATCAACTCTACATATCAGTGCCTCCTCATCAGTGCCCATCAGTGCCAACTCATCAGTGCCCATCAATGCCACCTCATCAATGCCCATCAGTGCTGCCTCATCAGTGCCCGTCAGAGAGGCTCTAATAGGCTTCAAAAAGGCTTCAATAGTTTTCAATATTCACTATTTTCACACCAAATCTCCTCCCCACCAATCAGGAAGTGGGCCGGGGTTTCCCGTTTGGCCCAAACATCAGGCAATCCTATTGGATGCCAAGCGCCTAGGAGGAGGAGAGAAGAGACGGAGGGCAAAAGCCGCTGTGCTGAAGACACCGGAACCGCTGCCCGCCACCTAGATCGGGCCCGCCGTGCTGGAGCAGAGGACACCAGATTTGCAGCCTGCCACCTAGATGGGGTAAGTGCCAGACTGACTGGCAGACAGAAGATGGGGGGGGGGGGGGGGGGGGGGGGGTAGTGCCACCACCGACCGGGGGGAGGTTGTTTTCTGCCCCCCTCCAAAAAAAAAACATCAGCCGCCACTGCCTGTTGTATTGAATTAAATCTGTTATGCTTACTTGTGTCACATTAGAGAGCTCTACAATTGTTTTTTGTATGTAGGCTCTTTGTTAAGTTGAAAAATTACAAAAATAAAATCTGATTTAAAAAAAATTAAAATCTTATTTTGATCTCTTTGCAATTGCAACAATAGGGAGATTCCAGGGACAGGTGGTAGGCCAGGTAGGTATAAACAGTGTTCTTTTGTAGGGTGTTTTTAATTTTATTTTATAAAAAGACAATAATGTTACTTTAACACATGGGTGATTGCAGTACAAGTATTCTTAAGTCAGGATTGTAACAAAAGTTATATCTTTTTGGTTGGTTTGTGCTGCGGTGTCCCCGATCACAATTCACTGTCTGTGACCAACTTCTTCTTACTCCAGTCATTCTGCTGCCAGCTAGTTTTCTTTGACTATAAAATTAAAAGGGTACATGATTCTGTTTATTTATGCCCTTCCCGCCGAGCGTACGCACATCTGCTTACTCGGCTTTTGGGGGTTATACCAGGATGATGCCCGCAGCTGCAGGCATCATCCCGGTACCATTGTTTAGAGACGGAGATCGGCTTTCCAAGGATAACAACCGATGCGGCTAAAAGCCACTTGGTTGTTATCCCGGAGGAGCGGGAAGGGACATCCCCCCTTCCGCCGCCTCCCGCCTCTCTTCCCGGGCCTCCCAGTGGCACGGGAGTGGCGATCGCCGATCCACCGCTTCCAGTGGCTAGTGACAGACTGGAATGAAGCCGGAAACAGCTTCATTCCAGTCTCCTTGATGTAAACATGGAAGTGACATAACGTCACTTCCTGTTTACTCGGGTGTCAATGGCGCCGGCTTTTTAAAAATGTACAGTATTCAGATACACCGTTTTCGGTGATCTGAATACTTTAACCGCTTCCCGACCGCCTCATGTAGATATACGTCTACAGAATGGCACGGGCAGGCAAAAGCACGTACGGGTACGTCCCCTTTAAATTGCCTGCCCGTGGGTCGCTGGCACACCGCCAGCGGCGCGCTCGCGACCCGGTCGGGAGCTCCGTGACGACAGCCGCGGGACCAGCGGACCCGATCGCCGCTGGTATCCCGCGATCGGGTTACGAAGCTGAAGAACGGGGAGAGGTTTGTGTAAACAAACCTCTCCCCGCGCTTCCTACACTGCCTGTCATTGATCGGCTGTTCCCTGTCATCGTGAAAGCCGATCAATGACGTCAGTTGTACAGCCACGCCCCCTAATGTAAAAAAAAAAAACACAACACGTCACACTGACTCCTCCCCGCCCCCTAGTGGTTAACTCTTTCACTACAACTGTCATTTACATAGGAATCAGTGCTATTTAAATAGCACTGATTTCTGTATAAATGACAAATGTCCCAAAAATGTGTCAAAAATGTCCGATGTGTCCGCCATAATGTCGCAGTCACAATAAAAATCGCTGATCGCCGCCATTACTAGTAAAAAAAAAATATTAATAAAAATGCTATAAAACTATCCCCTATTTTGTAAACGCTATAACTTTTGCGCAAACTAATCAATAATCGCTAATTGCGATTTTTTTACCAAAAATATGTAGAAGAATACGTATCGGCCTAAACTGAGGAAAAAATATGTTTTTTTATATATTTTTGGGGGATATTTATTATAGCAAAAAGTAAAAAATATTGCATTTTTTTCAAAATTGTCGCTCTATTTTTGTTTATAGCGCAAAAAATAAAAACCGCAGGGGCGATCAAATACCACCAAAAGAAAGCTCTATTTGTGGGGAAAAAAGATCGCCAATTTTGTTTGGGAGCCACGTCGCACGACTGCGCAATTGTCAGTTAAAGCGACGCAGTGCCGAATCGCAAAAAGGGGCCTGGCCCTTTGGCTGCCAATTGGTCTGGGGCTGAAGTGGTTAAAGTGCAAAGGAGGGATTGGGGGTCTTTTAGACCATAAAGAGTACCTGTGACCACCTATTACTGTCACAAGGGATGTTTACATTCCTTGTGACAGCAATAAAAGTGATTTCATAAATTTCATAATTAAAAAAAAAAAAAATTGTTCAAACCGCCCCCCGTCACCGCGAGCTCGCGCAGCAAAGAAAATGCATATGGAAGTCGCACCCGCATATGTAAACGGTGTTCAAATCACACATGTGAGGTATCACCGCGATCGTCAGAGCAAGAGCAATAATTCTAACATTAGACCTCCTCTGTAACTCTAACCTGGTAACCGTAAAAAAAAATGTATGCTTCACCTATGGGGATTTTTAGGTAACAAAGTTTGTCGCCATTCCACGAGTGCGTGCAATTATAAAGCGTGACATGTTTGGTATCTATTTACTCGGAGTAACATCATCCTTCACATTATACAAACAAAATTGGGATAACTATACTGTTTTGTTTTTTTTTTTAATTCATGAAAGTGTCCCTTTTCCCAAAAAATTGCATTTAACCACTTTCAGACCGGACCAATTTGCAGCCAAAGGACCAGGCCCCTTTTTGCGATTCGGCACTGCGTCGCTTTAACTGACAATTGCGCGGTCGTGCGACGTGGCTCCCAAACAAAATTGACGTCCTTTTTTTCCCACAAATAGAGCTTTCTTTTGGTGGTATTTGATCGCCCCTGCGGTTTTTATTTTTTGCGCTATAAACAAAAATAGAGCGACAATTTTGAAAAAAATGCATTATTTTTTATTTTTTGCTATAATAAATATCCCCCAAAAATATATAAAAAAAACATTTTTTTTCCTCAGTTTAGGCCGATACGTATTCTTCTACATATTTTTGGTAAAAAAAATCGCAATAAGCGATTATTGATCGGTTTGCGCAGAAGTTATAGCGTTTACAAGATAGGGGATAGTTTTATAGCATTTTTATTAATAATTTTTTTTTTATTATTAATGGCGGAGATCTGCGATTTTTTTTTTGTGACTGCGACATTATGGCGGACACATCGGACATTTTTGACACATTTTTGGGACCATTGTCATTTTTACAGCAATTAATGCATTTAAATGCATTGATTTCTGTATAAATGACACTGGCAGTTTAGGAGTTAACCACAAGGTGGCAGTGTAGGGGTTAAGTAGGCCTAGGGGTGTTTTTTTTTACTGTGGGGGGGCGTGGCTGTCAGCTAGTGAATGCTGATCTCTGCTCCAATCACAGGGAGCAGAGATCGGCGTCACTAGTTGCTAGGCAGAACGGGGAGATGCTGTTTATCTCGGCATCTCCCCGTTTAGCCGCTCCGTGAGACGATCGCGGGAGTCCCCGCGACGATCGAGTCCGCGGGGACCGCGGCCGGACTCACGGGGGTCCCGACCGGCGCGGGAGCGCGCCGCTCCCGGCGCGCTCCCGATGGCACGGACAGGCTAAAGGAGGGACGTATATATACGCCCTCCTGCCTGTACGTGCCATTCTGTCGACGTATATCGTCGTGCGCCGGTCGGCAAGTGGTTAAAACACTGCTGCACAAATACCATGTGACATAAAATATTGCAACCACCGCCATTTTATTCTCTAGATTCTCTGCTAAAAAATATATATATATAATGTTTGGGGGTTCTAAGTAATTTTCTAGCAAAAAATAGGGATTTTAACTTGTAAACACCAAATGTCAGAAATAGGCTTAGTCATGAAAGGGTTATAGTAATATAGACTCTTGTCTGCATGTAAAATTATAAAAAGAGGAAGGAGGTTTTTGTACAGCTCTATATCACTGTGTGAGAGGGAGCTCCCTACTCTGCTGACAGTGATACTCGGCTTCATCTTCTGCCCGAGCTCCATTGATCGTTAGAGTGAAATCTCTGTATGGAGATCCGGATCTACTGCTGGTAAACCTGTCTGGGACTCCAGACTGACGTCTGGTCACCCAATAGAAAAGCAATGTTGGAGGCTGATCTGCTTTCTTCTGGTACCATTGTATAAGACTGTCATCATCTGAATCAGTAACATCAGAACTTGATTCACAATGTATGACCACATTCCCTCCTGGAGACACTGAGATATATTCCGGATTCTGAGTCAGCACAATCTCTCCATAAGAGGCTTGGAAGACAAAGAAGTCATTTTTTTATTAGTCACAAATATAACAAACAAATTATTATACAAATGTTTAGACCACAATAATGACATCTTGTGACAATGAAATAAGAGAAGAGAAGAAATGTAATTAGTCATTATAATAAACATGTAAAACACGACTTTAATATTGTTATAATAATGCTCATTGGTCAATGCCTAGAAAAGTTTTCTGTACCTTGTAAAAGATAAAAGACGCAGAGTAGGTATGTCAGAACAATCATCTTGATGATATTGTAATATACAGATCACTGGTTTGTAAAACTATATATATATCACATGAATCCCACAGGGAGATAACCCCAGAGGTTTTCTATGCAAAATAAGAATATATGCAAATTCCACTATAACAGATCTCTTGGGGCCCTTAAATAGATTGCAGTGGCGGCTGGTGCTCAAAATTTTTGGGGGGGCGCAAACAAACAGCCTCACTGTGCCATCAAACGCTGCCACTGTGCCCATTAAACGCTGCCACTGTGCCCATTAAACGCTGCCACTGTGCCCATTAAACGCTGCCACTGTGCCCCACGTGCTGCCACTGTGCCCATCAAACGCTGCCACTGTGCCCATCAAACGCTGCCACTGTGCCCATCAAACGCTGCCACTGTGCCCCAAGTTCTGCCACTGTGCCCCAAGTTCTGCCACTGTGCCCCAAGTTCTGCCACTGTGCCCCAAGTTCTGCCACTGTGCCCCAAGTTCTGCCACTGTGCCCCAAGTGCTGCCACTGTGCCCCAAGTGCTGCCACTGTGCCCCAAGTTCTGCCATTGTGCCCCAAGTTCTGCCATTGTGCCCCTTAAGTTCTGCCATTGTGCCCCTTAAGTTCTGCCATTGTGCCCCTTAAGTGCTGCCACTGTGCCCCAAGTTCTGCCATTGTGCCCCAAGTTCTGCCATTGTGCCCCTTAAGTGCTGCCATTGTGCCCCAAGTTCTGCCATTGTGCCCCAAAAGTGCTGCCATTGTGCCCCAAAAGTGCTGCCACTGTGCCCCCTGCTTGCCCTCTGCACTTACCTTGTCTCGATGTGCAGCTGGTGATGGTGTCAGGCGGCGAGCGGTGTCTCATCATCCGAGGTCTTCTTCTCCCGCGCTCCTCCTGTCTTCTGCTATCGTCCGTCCGAGGTCTTCTTCTCCCGCGCCTGTCTTTTGCTATGATTGGACGCCTAGCGTCCAATCACAGCGCCTGTGACTTCAGCCAATCAGGTTACAGGTAACAGACCTGGCAACCTGATTGGCTGAGAGGCGGGTCTGTGTTAGGGAAGCGATGTATTCGCTTCTCTAACACAATACTGTGTAATCAGCGAACGCACGGCCGTGCGCCCGCTGTTTACACTTAGGGAAGCCTATTAGAGCACACCGCTCTAATAGGGTCCCCTATTAGAGCTTACAGCTCTAATAGGGGCGCTTCCCGCAACACCCCCCCCACTGTAATTCAGATGCCCGGCGCCCGATCAGGGGCCGGACACCTGAATAGGGGGCGGCAGAGGTGACCAATAGATAGATTCATGCAATGCATGAATCTATCTATTGGTGATAGAGCGGTGCATACTGCACTGTGCGCCCTTAAAGGGACATGGCGCCCTTAAAGGGACATGTTTAAATCATTTTTTTTTTTTTTTTGAACTTTTTTTTTTTTTTTTTTTTTTTTTTTTAACTGCAAGGGGGGGGGGGGGGCGGCGCCCGGGCGCCCCCTATGGACGGGCCGCCACTGATAGATTGTTTCACTATGTACCTCACACCTTTCATAGTGTCATTGTTGTGGTTTGTGCATCTGATTTACCAGATACAAGATATTTTGTAAGTCTGAAGGCCAAGTATGAATAATTCAACATTCAGTCAATTAAAGGGGTTGCAAACGTTCAATTAAAAAAAATCCATAACAAACATGCCTATGCCTATGGCGCTCCAGGCCCCTCCTCTTCATCAGGTGCCCCCAAGGAAAGCCGTTTCCATGGGGGGACCTGTGAAGGCTCGCTCCATCCATTGACACAGACAGTGGGGCTCGGCCTCGCCCCCTGCTCCTGTGTCACAACTTTTGATTGACAACAGCGGGAGCCAATGAAGAGAGTGACAGTGGCTGGAGCACATTGCTGCACATTGTTGGATCAGATCGGGCTCAGGTAAGAAAAACGGGGAGGGGGGGAGCTGCAGCACAGAAGGTTTTTCACCTTAATGCATGAAAAACCTTAAGGCTTTACAATTTTCCTCCACACAATGCCGCTCACTAGATATTTTCTATTTTTTGGACCACTCTCTGTAAACCCTAGAGATGGTTGTGCGTAAAAATCCCAGTAGATCAGCAGTTTTTGAAATACTCAGACCAGCCCGTCTGGCACCAACAACTACTCACTTAAATCCCCTTTCTTCCCCATTCTGATGTTGTCTTCACCACATTCATATTCCTAAATGCATTGAGTTGCTGCCATGTGATTGGATGATTAAAAAATTTGTGTTACCAAGGTGTACCTAATAAAGTGACTGGTGAGTGTATATAAAAATTCCTATCATAGTATACTATTACATGAAAGAAATGAAGGGAGGTAAGCGCTCAATGCGTAAATGGGATGGATGAGTAACAACAGGGCTGGTACAAGGATTTTTGACACCCTAGGCGAAACCAAATTTTTCCACCCCCCTTGGCTCCACCCCTGACCCTGCCCCCTTTGCCCTGCCCAAGTATACCCCACCTTTTTAATGAAGCACCCATCAAATGCAGCCCACCAGCGCCCATCACTGCAGCCTCACCAGCACCCATCAAATGCAACCTCACCAGCGCCCATCAATGCAGCCTCACCAGCACCCATCAAATGCAACCTCACCAGCGCCCATCAAACACAGCCTTACCAGCGCCCATCAAATTCAGCCTCACCAGCGCCCATCAATGCATCCTCACCAGCGCCCATCAATGCAGCCTCACACCAGCGCCCATCAAATGCAGCCTCACCAGCACCCATCAAATGCAGCCTCACCAGCGCCCATCAAATGCAGCTGCATCAGCGCCTATCAATGCAGCCTCACCAGCGCCCATTAATGCAGCCTCACCAGCGAGCATCACGTGCAACCTCACCAGTGTCCATCAAATGCAGCCTCACCAGCACCCAGACACAGACACAGTCCTCCGCTGAGCCTCTGACACTACATGCAAATGGAGCGGCAGCTGCCTGCTGATGCTGAGACTTAGTTGCTTGCTGCAGAGAAAAGAGAGTAAGAGCACCAGTGGCTGGGCACCCTAGGCAGCAGTGCGCCCTAGGCAGCTGCCTATTTTGCCTAGTGGTATCACCGGCCCTGAGTAACAAGTCAATGGAACCAGGAATTGATAAAACGGAACAAGGTTTATTATCTTCAAAACACATTCAAGGTTTGCAATAAAATTGTAATAAGGATTGTAAGTAAAAAGAGCCTACAGTACCGCTGTTGGTCAGCGGGGCAGTGAAGAGCTGACGACATCCGAGGGTGCCGGTGGCAAAGCATGGGGGGAGCCAATGGCCATGTTGTGCTAGATGAAATCCAGGGAAGGATGCCACTGGTCAGGTGAGCTGACTGGGCACGCAGGGCCAGAAGCCAGGAGAGTCAAGCTGTGGACAAAGCAGGCTCCTACAGATGATGAACGATGCCTACCGGGATGATGGCAGAGGAGAAGACCCAGGGACCAGCGTGGAACGCAGGCTTGTCTGTTGCCGTGACGATGTGTTCCGCGTGCATGTGCTTTGCCAAAGGGACTTCCACCCCATTATTGCCCCCCTCCCACTATGCTCCGGTTCGATCACGTCCTCTCCCCTATGTGATATGGAGCTGAGTGAGGGGAAGATGGCCCCCACCATTGGGGGCCATGCAATGGCTACATGCCGACCATAGCTCTTAAAGGGAAATTTTTTATTTTTTTTTCAAATGACTTATATTTTTTAATTAAATTTTTGTGTAAATGTAGCGGCCATAACCCTCGATGGGGCGGCCTTGACTTTTGGGCTTACTGGTTACCTCTGCTTGGCTTGCTTCTCCAGGTCTAGGGGTTCCCAGAGTTAGTACCCAACGACTTTGCACGCTGACACCATAAAAGTCCTTTTGAAAGGTTTTTATTTGCAGGGGTAACATCCAACAGACACAGTCTCATGTGGGAACAGAGGGTAAGGGTGAAGAAAACTCAGGCACCTTGAACTGCTAAGTATACGAAAGTCTCTATTCGCCAACCCAGAGAGTAGCCACTCGCAGCTGGACGCTTCCAAGCTGAACAAATCTGTAGCCAGAGATTATGGCAGTCAGCACTTGAATCATGAAATTTCCAAAGTCTCTGACCTTGAATCAAAGTGGCACTCAGGAAACAAAAAAGGAACCTTTCAGTTTGGGGAAGTGTGGATTCTCTAGTGTCCTTGAC
This sequence comes from Lithobates sylvaticus, assembly GCA_028564925.1. NCBI lineage: Eukaryota > Metazoa > Chordata > Amphibia > Anura > Ranidae > Lithobates > Lithobates sylvaticus. The sequence continues at coordinate 728,075,007 of CM053026.1, forward strand.
AACCCAGCAACCAGGCACTTCTCAGGATGCCAGCTTGTTGGACATCCTCCGAAGAATCCTCCCCCGGTCGCCTACACGAGCTTGAATCCTTGAATCCTCCCTCAGTTACTGCGCTTCGGACCAGCCGGTTCCGAGACTCGGGAACAGATGGATCCTTGCCCCAGACCAAGCGGGTCTGTGGGGCTTGTCAAACCAAACATGTTGAAGGGCGGCACACACTCCCCTGACTGGGACCCCTCACGGGGCTACCCCGGCCCAGATCCAGGAACAGGCAGCTCTGGCCTAACGAACTCCGAACACGTGACTTCAGCATCTTAAGTACCCTTCCCCAGACTCCTCAGCGGGGCCAAACGCACCCACTGATTGGCTCTGAGGAATGCCGGTACCCAAACGTCCAACCAGGCCTGGTTCTGAGCCTGTCATGTGCACCTTACCGCACACATGATCAGGCAGAACCCCAACACAGCCCAGCCAAACTGATGCCAAAGCTTCCCTATCCAATTAGCTCTCAGAACCCCTTTACTGTTCTGAGAGACAAAAATAACTAAATTTACACGTAGAAGACACCTTGAAAAGGTGTCACGCTACATAAATATAAGATCTGAGGTCTTTTTGAGCCCAGATCTCATATTTAAGAGGTCCTGTCATGCTTTTTATCTATTACAAGGGATGTTTACATTCCTTGTAATAGGAATAAAAGTGACACAATTCAGGAAATTGATGGTAAGTTCTATCCTCTTCCACCTTCACTACTGTCTTGTTTTTGGCCATTGAGGTCAACCATCATACTAAGTAACCAACAGAGGTGGCTCTCTAATTAGGCAAATTAGGTGGTCGCCTAAGGCCTCGCACTCCTAGGGGCCTCACGGCCGCCTAATTCGCCTGATATGTGAGTTACAGTTGAAGGGAATATCATGCAATTTATACAGTTAATTTCTATTGCTTTAATTATTTTTCCCATTTTGGGCATGAGTGGGGCCTCATGTCTAAGATTTGCCTAAGGCCTCACAAAGCCTAGAGCCGCCTCTGGTAACCAACATCAAGATATCGCAGGTTGGATGAGGTGGGACTATCCCAGCCATAATTTCAGCAGTGCAAAAAGTAAAATGCCTTTCAATTCTGTGACACAGATCAATAGCAAAATATGAACATTGAAAGACAAATGCAACAAAATATCAAAAATTTGATTTCAGCTGTCTGGTATTGCATAACACATTTGGCTGGTCTGAGCCTAACTAAAAACAGGATTGTTACAAAAAAAAGATATACTATCTACTGTATATAAATCAATAGGTTTGTGCTTGAGTTTCCACATTAGAGTCTATGGTCAGATCCTGCTAACAGGATTACTTAGGAGATGTTTTTTTTTTTTTTTTTTAATTGAGCACATACACATGGTACTAATACAATCATGTCTTGTCTATGTAGATTCAGATACACTAATTATATAAAAAAGGAAGGAGGTTTTTGTACGGCTCTGTATCACTGTGTGAGAGGGAAGCTCTTGCCCTGCAGACAGTGATACTCGGCTTCATCTTCTGCCAGAGCTCCACTGATTGTAAGAGTAAAATAATCATACGGAGATCCGGATCTACTGCCACTGAATCTCTCCGGGACTCCAGACTGGCGATTGGTTGCCCAATAGATAAGACGTTTTGGGGGCTGATCGGCTTTCTTTTGGAACCAATGTACTAGACTGTCACCATCTGAGTAAGTAACATCTGAACTTGATTTACAGTTTATCAGAACTTTATCTCTTATAGAAATATTATGTGATTTTATTATTTTAAAAAGGTAAGGATTAGTAAAATAAAGTAATGGTTTTAAAGCAATTATCCAGTGATCATACATTTTCTGTACCTTTTGTATAAAGATAAAGGACACAGAGCAGATATGGCAGAGGGACCATCTTGATGTGTCAGGACTGTCACACACACAGATCACTGCTTTCCAGAATACAGAGTTTATATTATATGAAGTCTAAAGGGAAATAAGTACCTGGATGTAAAATAGGAAGTATGCAAATTGTGCTGTCAGATTCCTCTCCCCAGACATTTTATTAGAATTCTGCACAACAAATCTCCAATATTATAAATAGGGTGTTTTTTGTAGTGTGTATATTTCAAGAAGATTGTGCTTTCACACAGAACAACAGTGATGTTTAAGTACACCCTTGAAAAAGTATTCATACCCCTTGAAATTTTCTACATTATGTCATGTTACAACCAAAAACGTAAATGTATTTTATTGGGATTTTATGTGATAAACCAACACAAAGTGGCACATAATTGTGAAGTGGAAGGAAAATGATAAATAAACATCTGAAAAGTGTAAAATAAAAAGGTAAAGAAATCCGTGCCTCAAGCCTCAATATAAGCAGCTGAACACCGTAACCCAGATACCGGGCACAAAAACTGTAAAGGAGGAGAAAAGTGCAGCGCACAGACTATGGATAATAAAAAATCAAGTGATTGCTCAATTTAAAGTGCAAACAAACTTCCAAAATTAGATAACTAAGTACATTGGCAAAAGTATATAAACCACACAATCATTAAAGATATACCGTGAAAAATAAAATAAAAAGTGTTCTTTGAAAATATATCGTGAAAAATAAAAAAAATATATGAACTAATTAATGCAAATACAGTTCATGTGTACATATAGTGTCCATATACGTATCAAACATAAAAAACGATCAGAAACATAGATGTGTCAAAAGGTGAAATAAAATTATTTTGTGTATTGAAATGTTTGTAATGTGACTTGATGGATTATCTCATTCAATTTGACCACGCAGAGCCCGTCACCTCTAGAAACCAATTAAAAGATGGAGGCTTACCAGAAACCCCCGGTGACCCCCTTTTTAGGGGAGGTCAGACAATGCGAGTCAACTTACAGATCCCACCAAGGATGTCCAGGTGCCGGAGGTTATCCTGATCTCTCAGGTATCTGCCAGGTGTCCCAGGTATCTCCTACTCTTAGGAACTGTGTCCACAGTGCAGGTGTCCACAGTGTATCACAAAAAAAAATAAAAAAAAATGCTCCAAATCGTGTGATACAATTGTAACAGGGGATTTATTAAAACTTATTGGACAAGCAGTAAAAACGGACTACATATAGTCACAAACAAAACCGGTAGCATATTAAAAAGCAGCAGACTGCTAGCAGAGGAAAAAAACCCTCAATGAGAGTTTGAATTGCAAACGCACATGCGCAAGTGGTGTGGGTGTGGCTACCCGACGATCGTTTCGTCAAAGATCTGACGTCATCAGGGGTACGCCCACACCCTTGCGGTGTGTAGTTATATAGTCCCTTGACAAGGAGAGGAGCCGTGCTATAGGCTAAGAGAATGCCCTATCAGGGGCTGTGTAAGAATAACCCGGTACAATCAAGGGGGAATTTGGGACTTTAGATGAAACGGTTGAGAATGCGGGGGTAGAAGTAAAGTGATTTTTATTGATCACAGATATATAACGCAGTAACAGAATTAATTCATATATATACATGTAATAATCACAAGGAATAAACATGATAATACAAAAGTATAAAAAATGAACACATGATTCAAGATGGATGCATGAAAGTAAATGGGACAATAATGTGGTCTCCAAGTCCCACAAACGGCGTGCCCGGTACTTATGTTCGTAATCATAATAATGGTCACATTATAAAATATAATCATATTGAATAAAAAATTGATAAAATCATCAGGGCGTAGTAGATAACACTGTAGCATCGATTGTAGCTCGACGCGTTTCGTGGATGCAGTTCCACTCATCAGGAGCTGATGCGACAGAATCCTGTGAAATGTATAAATACAGATATAATGAGCCACACTCATATAATGAGTGGTGAAAAAGGTTGAAAGAAAACTTTCCAAACGCACTTACCAAGCCTGGCGGTGAGTGCGGCATGCAGTGAACGGCGTGCAGTGGGTCAGAGGTATCGACTTCACCGCCGGAGCTGAGGCGGCGTGACCTACAATGGCAGCATTGGGTGATGTTACAGCGCACCTGGAGGTGGGGGTGGTCTGCATGTGAAAACAATGCTAGTGTCTGGGTACAAGAAACGGATATTCTGAAAGTAAAATATATATGTATATAGATAAGCCTGAAATAACCCATAAAGTATATATGTATTTGAAATAATAATAACTCATATATATATATGTTTTTGAGGTAGTAATAACTTAAAGGGTATTGCATATGTATGTGTATACATACATACACACACATATAAATGGTATAGGGGTCTATAGTATATAATATATATATTGAGAATAATAATGGTTTTTAAAGGTAGTATGGACACCTTAGACCCAGTGTATAAATATAAAGAATGATAAAATTTTATCATTCTTTATATTTATACACTGGGTCTAAGGTGTCCATACTACCTTTAAAAACCATTATTATTCTCAATATATATATTATATACTATAGACCCCTATACCATTTATATGTGTGTGTATGTATGTATACACATACATATGCAATACCCTTTAAGTTATTACTACCTCAAAAACATATATATATATGAGTTATTATTATTTCAAATACATATATACTTTATGGGTTATTTCAGGCTTATCTATATACATATATATTTTACTTTCAGAATATCCGTTTCTTGTACCCAGACACTAGCATTGTTTTCACATGCAGACCACCCCCACCTCCAGGTGCGCTGTAACATCACCCAATGCTGCCATTGTAGGTCACGCCGCCTCAGCTCCGGCGGTGAAGTCGATACCTCTGACCCACTGCACGCCGTTCACTGCATGCCGCACTCACCGCCAGGCTTGGTAAGTGCGTTTGGAAAGTTTTCTTTCAACCTTTTTCACCACTCATTATATGAGTGTGGCTCATTATATCTGTATTTATACATTTCACAGGATTCTGTCGCATCAGCTCCTGATGAGTGGAACTGCATCCACGAAACGCGTCGAGCTACAATCGATGCTACAGTGTTATCTACTACGCCCTGATGATTTTATCAATTTTTTATTCAATATGATTATATTTTATAATGTGACCATTATTATGATTACGAACATAAGTACCGGGCACGCCGTTTGTGGGACTTGGAGACCACATTATTGTCCCATTTACTTTCATGCATCCATCTTGAATCATGTGTTCATTTTTTATACTTTTGTATTATCATGTTTATTCCTTGTGATTATTACATGTATATATATGAATTAATTCTGTTACTGCGTTATATATCTGTGATCAATAAAAATCACTTTACTTCTACCCCCGCATTCTCAACCGTTTCATCTAAAGTCCCAAATTCCCCCTTGATTGTACCAAATATAGGGATGGAGGTGCTTCCCCGTACCTCATTTAAAGTCCCAAAACTCCCTCTTTTTTACCGATTATCGGGATGGAAACGGTTGGGAAATTGGATCAGCAGTGTTCCCCTGTTATCCACGCGTGAGGTTGACCCCCAGGTGTATACATGTCCCGTGCTGGGATGTGTACACCTGAGTTAGTTAATACTAACATTATACTCTGCAATACGGTGTATGCTTTATCAGCTATAATTAATAACATTCAATACACGACATTCCCGGTATATTCCTATGGCCCTATTTGACCATCCATGTCTATTTCTTCCTGCGTGCCTATCACTCTGGCGGTGTTTGACGTCCTGCGGTGTTATGGGCAATTTGTGGCAATTGGGGGTTCATTTCTTCACTGCGGGAGCTGCGACACGTATTGAGGGCTCCCTCCCCTCCTCCCCATTAGGGGGGTCGGGTGGATGGCCCCTTACGTGTCGGCGCCACGGTCCCTGCGCTCTACGCATGACGTCGTTCTGACGTCGTTGCGCTGACGCCGGGAATACCCACTACGTGGTTCCTTGGAGAGGGATGTTTGGCGCCAATCACCGAGCGGCTTGTCCGCTCGGGTGCGGACGCCCCTCCCCCTCACGGGCCCACGCACGTGGCGTTGGCGGCGTCACACTACATATTCCCAGGTTGGAGCGGGCTGTTGAATCGGCCTGGTCCTTCCTGAGATCCCTGCACACCAGCTGGTGCTTTGCTGGGTGTTGCAAGGCATGCAGCATTTCGGGTTAGTGTTCCTCGATCTGGGGTTGTTTTGGTCTGCAGGTTTATTTAACTGCACTTAGTTTGCTCCTTTCCTCTTTTTCAAAACACTCTACATTATATTTATCATTTTTACTTTCACTTTCTAGTTCTACATTTACACAGACTTTAGTCAATACCATCCCCTATCCTACATAATTTATTTAATTTATTTTATCACACACACATTTTGCATATTTTCCTACCCATAACTTTTATCATTCTTTATATTTATACACTGGGTCTAAGGTGTCCATACTACCTTTAAAAACCATTATTATTCTCAATATATATATTATATACTATAGACCCCTATACCATTTATATGTGTGTGTATGTATGTATACACATACATATGCAATACCCTTTAAGTTATTACTACCTCAAAAACATATATATATATGAGTTATTATTATTTCAAATACATATATACTTTATGGGTTATTTCAGGCTTATCTATATACATATATATTTTACTTTCAGAATATCCGTTTCTTGTACCCAGACACTAGCATTGTTTTCACATGCAGACCACCCCCACCTCCAGGTGCGCTGTAACATCACCCAATGCTGCCATTGTAGGTCACGCCGCCTCAGCTCCGGCGGTGAAGTCGATACCTCTGACCCACTGCACGCCGTTCACTGCATGCCGCACTCACCGCCAGGCTTGGTAAGTGCGTTTGGAAAGTTTTCTTTCAACCTTTTTCACCACTCATTATATGAGTGTGGCTCATTATATCTGTATTTATACATTTCACAGGATTCTGTCGCATCAGCTCCTGATGAGTGGAACTGCATCCACGAAACGCGTCGAGCTACAATCGATGCTACAGTGTTATCTACTACGCCCTGATGATTTTATCAATTTTTTATTCAATATGATTATATTTTATAATGTGACCATTATTATGATTACGAACATAAGTACCGGGCACGCCGTTTGTGGGACTTGGAGACCACATTATTGTCCCATTTACTTTCATGCATCCATCTTGAATCATGTGTTCATTTTTTATACTTTTGTATTATCATGTTTATTCCTTGTGATTATTACATGTATATATATGAATTAATTCTGTTACTGCGTTATATATCTGTGATCAATAAAAATCACTTTACTTCTACCCCCGCATTCTCAACCGTTTCATCTAAAGTCCCAAATTCCCCCTTGATTGTACCAAATATAGGGATGGAGGTGCTTCCCCGTACCTCATTTAAAGTCCCAAAACTCCCTCTTTTTTACCGATTATCGGGATGGAAACGGTTGGGAAATTGGATCAGCAGTGTTCCCCTGTTATCCACGCGTGAGGTTGACCCCCAGGTGTATACATGTCCCGTGCTGGGATGTGTACACCTGAGTTAGTTAATACTAACATTATACTCTGCAATACGGTGTATGCTTTATCAGCTATAATTAATAACATTCAATACACGACATTCCCGGTATATTCCTATGGCCCTATTTGACCATCCATGTCTATTTCTTCCTGCGTGCCTATCACTCTGGCGGTGTTTGACGTCCTGCGGTGTTATGGGCAATTTGTGGCAATTGGGGGTTCATTTCTTCACTGCGGGAGCTGCGACACGTATTGAGGGCTCCCTCCCCTCCTCCCCATTAGGGGGGTCGGGTGGATGGCCCCTTACGTGTCGGCGCCACGGTCCCTGCGCTCTACGCATGACGTCGTTCTGACGTCGTTGCGCTGACGCCGGGAATACCCACTACGTGGTTCCTTGGAGAGGGATGTTTGGCGCCAATCACCGAGCGGCTTGTCCGCTCGGGTGCGGACGCCCCTCCCCCTCACGGGCCCACGCACGTGGCGTTGGCGGCGTCACACTACATATTCCCAGGTTGGAGCGGGCTGTTGAATCGGCCTGGTCCTTCCTGAGATCCCTGCACACCAGCTGGTGCTTTGCTGGGTGTTGCAAGGCATGCAGCATTTCGGGTTAGTGTTCCTCGATCTGGGGTTGTTTTGGTCTGCAGGTTTATTTAACTGCACTTAGTTTGCTCCTTTCCTCTTTTTCAAAACACTCTACATTATATTTATCATTTTTACTTTCACTTTCTAGTTCTACATTTACACAGACTTTAGTCAATACCATCCCCTATCCTACATAATTTATTTAATTTATTTTATCACACACACATTTTGCATATTTTCCTACCCATAACTTTTATCATTCTTTATATTTATACACTGGGTCTAAGGTGTCCATACTACCTTTAAAAACCATTATTATTCTCAATATATATATTATATACTATAGACCCCTATACCATTTATATGTGTGTGTATGTATGTATACACATACATATGCAATACCCTTTAAGTTATTACTACCTCAAAAACATATATATATATGAGTTATTATTATTTCAAATACATATATACTTTATGGGTTATTTCAGGCTTATCTATATACATATATATTTTACTTTCAGAATATCCGTTTCTTGTACCCAGACACTAGCATTGTTTTCACATGCAGACCACCCCCACCTCCAGGTGCGCTGTAACATCACCCAATGCTGCCATTGTAGGTCACGCCGCCTCAGCTCCGGCGGTGAAGTCGATACCTCTGACCCACTGCACGCCGTTCACTGCATGCCGCACTCACCGCCAGGCTTGGTAAGTGCGTTTGGAAAGTTTTCTTTCAACCTTTTTCACCACTCATTATATGAGTGTGGCTCATTATATCTGTATTTATACATTTCACAGGATTCTGTCGCATCAGCTCCTGATGAGTGGAACTGCATCCACGAAACGCGTCGAGCTACAATCGATGCTACAGTGTTATCTACTACGCCCTGATGATTTTATCAATTTTTTATTCAATATGATTATATTTTATAATGTGACCATTATTATGATTACGAACATAAGTACCGGGCACGCCGTTTGTGGGACTTGGAGACCACATTATTGTCCCATTTACTTTCATGCATCCATCTTGAATCATGTGTTCATTTTTTATACTTTTGTATTATCATGTTTATTCCTTGTGATTATTACATGTATATATATGAATTAATTCTGTTACTGCGTTATATATCTGTGATCAATAAAAATCACTTTACTTCTACCCCCGCATTCTCAACCGTTTCATCTAAAGTCCCAAATTCCCCCTTGATTGTACCAAATATAGGGATGGAGGTGCTTCCCCGTACCTCATTTAAAGTCCCAAAACTCCCTCTTTTTTACCGATTATCGGGATGGAAACGGTTGGGAAATTGGATCAGCAGTGTTCCCCTGTTATCCACGCGTGAGGTTGACCCCCAGGTGTATACATGTCCCGTGCTGGGATGTGTACACCTGAGTTAGTTAATACTAACATTATACTCTGCAATACGGTGTATGCTTTATCAGCTATAATTAATAACATTCAATACACGACATTCCCGGTATATTCCTATGGCCCTATTTGACCATCCATGTCTATTTCTTCCTGCGTGCCTATCACTCTGGCGGTGTTTGACGTCCTGCGGTGTTATGGGCAATTTGTGGCAATTGGGGGTTCATTTCTTCACTGCGGGAGCTGCGACACGTATTGAGGGCTCCCTCCCCTCCTCCCCATTAGGGGGGTCGGGTGGATGGCCCCTTACGTGTCGGCGCCACGGTCCCTGCGCTCTACGCATGACGTCGTTCTGACGTCGTTGCGCTGACGCCGGGAATACCCACTACGTGGTTCCTTGGAGAGGGATGTTTGGCGCCAATCACCGAGCGGCTTGTCCGCTCGGGTGCGGACGCCCCTCCCCCTCACGGGCCCACGCACGTGGCGTTGGCGGCGTCACACTACATATTCCCAGGTTGGAGCGGGCTGTTGAATCGGCCTGGTCCTTCCTGAGATCCCTGCACACCAGCTGGTGCTTTGCTGGGTGTTGCAAGGCATGCAGCATTTCGGGTTAGTGTTCCTCGATCTGGGGTTGTTTTGGTCTGCAGGTTTATTTAACTGCACTTAGTTTGCTCCTTTCCTCTTTTTCAAAACACTCTACATTATATTTATCATTTTTACTTTCACTTTCTAGTTCTACATTTACACAGACTTTAGTCAATACCATCCCCTATCCTACATAATTTATTTAATTTATTTTATCACACACACATTTTGCATATTTTCCTACCCATAACTTTTATCATTCTTTATATTTATACACTGGGTCTAAGGTGTCCATACTACCTTTAAAAACCATTATTATTCTCAATATATATATTATATACTATAGACCCCTATACCATTTATATGTGTGTGTATGTATGTATACACATACATATGCAATACCCTTTAAGTTATTACTACCTCAAAAACATATATATATATGAGTTATTATTATTTCAAATACATATATACTTTATGGGTTATTTCAGGCTTATCTATATACATATATATTTTACTTTCAGAATATCCGTTTCTTGTACCCAGACACTAGCATTGTTTTCACATGCAGACCACCCCCACCTCCAGGTGCGCTGTAACATCACCCAATGCTGCCATTGTAGGTCACGCCGCCTCAGCTCCGGCGGTGAAGTCGATACCTCTGACCCACTGCACGCCGTTCACTGCATGCCGCACTCACCGCCAGGCTTGGTAAGTGCGTTTGGAAAGTTTTCTTTTAACCTTTTTCACCACTCATTATATGAGTGTGGCTCATTATATCTGTATTTATACATTTCACAGGATTCTGTCGCATCAGCTCCTGATGAGTGGAACTGCATCCACGAAACGCGTCGAGCTACAATCGATGCTACAGTGTTATCTACTACGCCCTGATGATTTTATCAATTTTTTATTCAATATGATTATATTTTATAATGTGACCATTATTATGATTACGAACATAAGTACCGGGCACGCCGTTTGTGGGACTTGGAGACCACATTATTGTCCCATTTACTTTCATGCATCCATCTTGAATCATGTGTTCATTTTTTATACTTTTGTATTATCATGTTTATTCCTTGTGATTATTACATGTATATATATGAATTAATTCTGTTACTGCGTTATATATCTGTGATCAATAAAAATCACTTTACTTCTACCCCCGCATTCTCAACCGTTTCATCTAAAGTCCCAAATTCCCCCTTGATTGTACCAAATATAGGGATGGAGGTGCTTCCCCGTACCTCATTTAAAGTCCCAAAACTCCCTCTTTTTTAAGAATAACCCGGAACAACTCCAGTACTTAGACAAGAGGTCAGGTTACTAGAACTAAAAAACGGCCATACATAAATAATAGCCGAACGGACTAAAAGTCTCCACTTATTCCGCTCAATATTGAACATGGATGATTACTGAGATATTAAGAAAAAGAAAATAATTACAAAAGAAAAAAAGAAAAAGGGGATAAAAATTGGCAACCCAGATTGCGATGAGATATATCGCCATCTAGTGGTTGCAAACCACAGCTGCAGTTCAAATGCTCCAATTAGCAAGAACATTCAAAACAGTTAATATATATTGTGTACAGTATTTCTATTCTTTAATGTGGAATGAGCGGCGCTGAGTGCTAAATATAATCCAACTCTACAGTGAAAATAAAGCTGAGTGTGTATAGTCCAACTATACAGTGAAAATAAGACTGTGTATGAGTGTATCAAAATAACCTAATAAATCAATACAAACATCAGACTTAATACAGTGTAACATCTAAAATTGAAAACAAAACCACCCAGTGACATAAGTGATTATAAACGATGGATAAATTAATAAACCTCAAAATAAAAATAAATATAAAAATGAACAATATTAAATATAAAAATAAAAATAGAAAAAAATATTATATATATAAAAAATAAAGTGTCCAATTCAGATGACCCAAAAAAAAGTCCACTTCAAATACAGTTCATAGTAATGAGCCTATAAATGGTGACCAGTGAATCTCAAAGTGATATTTCACACAGATTTTTTTCAGGAACACTCCTCCACCACACCGCTGTGTCTGTGACTTCACTCCCCTTATGTTCACAAACTCACCAGCTGTCTAAGCCTTACACTCTCGTGCTTGGCTGAAAGCGCTATTTACCCTCTTTGTGTAGGGGTGACAAGTAGAAATCTCTAGATTCCAGTATAGGGTTGATATATACTCCTCAGATGGTTAAAAACTCCACATGTGAACGAAAAAAGAAAGCCTCCAATAGTGTAATAAGCTCACACAATTTTAATCTCTTAAAAGATCACTGCATTACACTCACATGTCATATTCAAAACCACAGCATGAAAAGCAACTTGTTCACAGCACTCCATAGAATCAGTAACTGGTAACTGGTAAATGGATGGCCACGGTGGACCCAGGATGCACAAGATTTGCAAAGCGTCAGCTCACCACTCCTCGTTCCTGCTCCCACTGACAGCCGATCAAAAAACAACCGATCGATGTGTGTAAAGGTCAGCGTCCTGCGTCTAACTCAGAGTTAACTTCTGAGTTAGACGCAGGACGCTGACTTTTACACACATTGGTATAGCTGCTAACCAAGAACTATGATGGCAGGAATCAAGAGGAATGTAACCATTACGGTCTGTTTTTTTAAAAAACGTTGTAGTAACTAATTTGTTTTCTACAATAGAAACCTTCAAATCCAAAAAATGGATATCAGTGAAACTCAGTTCATGGTTGAGGACTATACCACGATCGTTACTGTTCAGATGGGATAGGAATAATTGTACAGATGGAATATCACCATCCCATATGAACAGAATATCGTCAATAAACCTTTTCCAGGTTACCAGCTCTGATGGTTTATTTCTCATAACGATATCCTCCTCCCATTTCGCCATGAAGAGGTTGGCCATGCTGGGGGCAAATTTAGCCCCCATGGCCACCCCCTTTATTTGCAAAAAATGGGCTCCCTCATGCCAGAAATGATTATGCGTCATAGAAAACTCAAGCTTTTTGAGGATAAAATTACGTTGAGTAATTGAGATGGTACTATCCTGAGATAGAAAGTACTGAACGGCCCCATAACCTAATTGATGGGATATGGCCGTGTACAAAGAGGCAACGTCCGCCGTTACCAATAAGTAGGTGGATTTCCACTCCAAGGACTGTAAAACATTAATAACATGCTTGGTGTCTCTCAAAAAGGAGGGGGTACCCATCACCAGTAGGGATGAGCCGAACACCCCCGGGTTCGGTTCGCACCAGAATCTTCGAACGGACCGAAAGTTTGCGCGGATTTTCGAACCCTATTCGTTACAATGGACGCGAACGTTCGAAATCAAAATTGCTAATTACAACGGCCAATATGCATGTTAATGTCATAAAACAGGTTTGGGGACCCGGGTCCTGCCCCAGGGGACATATATCAATGCAAAAATAACTTTTAAAAACTAACGTTTTTTCGGGAGCAGTCACTTTAATGATGCATAAAGTGAAAAAAAAAAAAGTGAAATTTTCCTTTAAATATGGTACCTGGGGGGTGTCTAAAGTATGCCTGTGACGTGGCATGTGTTTCCCGTGTTTATAACTGTCCCTGCACAAAATGGCATGGCCCTGCTGTGATTCATTAGATCAAGATTTGTAATTGCATGCACCTGTTGAACAGGGCAGAAAAATTGGGCCTTTGGTGGTGGTGGTGGTGGACGGTGTTGCCACAAGACTGTAAGCCCACACAGTTACTCTTGGTGGGCACAGGAATGGGCCCTGCTGTGATTCATTAGATCAAGATTTGTAATTGCATGCACCTGTTGAACAGGGCAGAAAAATTGGGCCTTTGGTGGTGGTGGTGGTGGACGGTGTTGCCACAAGACTGTAAGCCCACACAGTTACTCTTGGTGGGCACAGGAATGGGCCCTGCTGTGATTCATTAGATCAAGATTTGTAATTGCATGCACCTGTTGAACAGGGCAGAAAAATTGGGCCTTTGGTGGTGGTGGTGGTGGACGGTGTTGCCACAAGACTGTAAGCCCTCACAGTTACTCTTGGTGGGCACAGGAATGGGCCCTGCTGTGATTCATTAGATCAAGATTTGTAATTGCATGCACCTGTTGAACAGGGCAGAAAAATTGGGCTTTTGGTGGTGGTGGACGGTGTTGCCACAAGACTGTAAACCCTCACAGTTACTCTTGGTGGGCACAGGAATGGGCCCTGCTGTGATTCATTAGATCAAGATTTGTAATTGCATGCACCTGTTGAACAGGGCAGAAAAATTGGGCCTCAGGTGGTGGTGGTGGACGGTGTTGCCACAAGACTGTAAGCTCTCACAGTTACTCTTGGTGGGCGCAGGAATGGGCCCTGCTGTGAACTATTAGATCAAGATTTGTAATTACACGCCCCTGTTAAACAGGGGCTGAAAAATTGTGCCTTAGGCATTAGTGCTGGTGCCACAACACTGCAACCCCTCACAGATACTGTACTCTGAGCACAGCAATAAGACCTGTTGCAAAGCATTGCCTAAAAATTGTAATTACACGCCCCAACAGGGGCTGAAAAATTGTGCCTTAGGCACTGGTGCTGGTGCCACAACACTGCAACCCCTCACAGATACTGTACTTGGAGCACAGCAGTCAGACATGTTGCGAAGCATTGCTTAAAAAAATGTAATTACACGCCCCTGTTAAACAGGGGCTGAAAAATTGTGCCTTAGGCATTGGTGCTGGTGCCACAACACTGCAAACCCTCACAGATACTGTACTCTGAGCAGAGCAATGAGACCTGTTGCAAAGCATTGCCTAAAAATTGTAATTACACGCCCCAACAGGGGCTGAAAAATTGTGCCTTAGGCACTGGTGCTGGTGCCACAACACTGCAACCCCTCACAGATACTGTACTTGGAGCACAGCAGTCAGACATGTTGCGAAGCATTGCTTAAAAAATTGTAATTACACGCCCCTGTTAAACAGGGGCTGAAAAATTGTGCCTTAGGCATTGGTGCTGGTGCCACAACACTGCAACCCCTCACAGATACTGTACTCTGAGCACAGCAATGAGACCCGTTGCAAAGCATTGCCTAAAAATTGTAATTACACGCCACAACAGGGGCTGAAAAATTGTGCCTTAGGCATTGGTGCTGGTGCCACAACACTGCAACCCCTCACAGATACTGTACTTGGAGCACAGCAGTCACACCTGTTGCAAAGCATTTTTTAAAAAAAATTGTAATTACACGCCCCTGTTATACAGGGGCTGAAAAATTGTGCCTTAGGCACTGGTGTGGTGGCACCCAGAAACAAAAATGTTCTTCCAAGCTATCAAGGAATGGATCATTGAGGAGGAGGAAGAGGATAGTGTGATGGGAATTTATAGATAGGCAACTCCTATCCTCATATTGATTAGTGGTTCCAAATTAATAATAACTACTGCAGTAGGGAACAGACACAAAAGATACGCTCAGCATCTTTCCAAATAACCGTTCTCCTTTATTATGACGCAATTCAGGGGTTTTATACACATGACTAGGTAGGTATCACATTAATATTACAATTGTTCATTTATGGTAACAAGGGGCGTATCATAGGCAGGCTAATTCTAATCAGGACTCGAAAGAATGTAAACATGTACTGAAAACATTATTAGTGCCGTGTGCACAGTGAGGGCAGTGTGCAATACATACAAAATGGAATACAATTATATACAGAACTTACAAATTTCCATTACAGTCTCCCCTCTTTTGATCAATATTTTGATCACTAACCATACCTGCTATCACATTTAACCTGGAACCTCCACACGCTTATGGGGAGGTAGTCCTGGCCAAAGAGGCAAAAACTCCATTGTGGAGAAAATAATAGCTGAGCAGCTTTTTTCATTACAAAATGACTTTTCATTGTGAAAAACAAATGATTGATAAGACATATTTACAGAGTACTGGCTGTACACTCCTGTGGCCAGAATGGCCTTCTAGCTTAATGTTGGTATCCTGACTTATCAGCACATGTAAACACAGACAATTCTACATAAAATGGAAGAGGTACAAAAGACAAATATGACTTCAACATGGCTAAACTACTTTTCAAATATATATCCCTTACAATTAAAGTAATTGAATCAAAAAGTACCCTAGACTGTGATTGCAAAAGGGAAACAAATCAAACTCAGAGATTTCTTTAATTTAGTCAATTTTGTAGTGTCTGGTGTGGATCCAGGTGACTTTTCCTTCAAGTTTTGCAAAACTGTACATGAAATAGATTCTGTATTGAGTCTCCAAACATTTCATTATATATAAATGTCTCTTAACAATCCACAAGTCACCTGGCTTTAGTTTTAGATCCTTCCAAACTTTTAGGATCTGGAATTGGGGAGAAAACACATAAATGAGTTTGTCAAAAACCTTAAAAGATCAGCAACATTCTCTGTGAGATCCGAATGGAGGACTTTAGCTGCTGAGACAAAATATAAGCAAGTGAATAACACACTCCCAAACCAAATCCTATAGGGAGAGAGTCCATCATCCCCTTATAAGAAAACACTCAGACAAAAGTTTCTTACTCTACTTTGTCCGCTACATTGTAGACAGTAGGGAGTGTAAAAATAAAACTTCAAAACTTCTAGTAAGGACTCTCCTATAAAAATTATTTCCTCCGTTACTCTCTGTACTTACAAACTACTTCTGATAACACTTTTTACTGTGGCCTTTGCAGTAGCATTGGCCACTGGACATCCAGAAAACATGTCCATACAGACAAAATGCATACTCATAAGATCCTGACTTGGGAAACTGGATATATCTTTTTGTAATCTCTGGAAGGGATGTTCAGCTTTTGGTAACACCTTTGGTAACAGGTAAAACAAGAAGTGGTATGTTATAAAAACAACTGTGGTGAACCCTGGCTCTATCCCACGCTCATTTACTAAGGCAGCCATAACTGCTCGTGACTGATGACACGGTCCATGTGTCAAGCTGGAGGGAAACGAGAGGCTGGCAGACATAAATGATTACCTTTTCCAATGTCCTGTTTCATAAGAAGTTGCCCACTGTGGACCACTTGTTCTTCTCGTTCTGGGGTCCTTAAAGTTGAATTATTAATCCCAGCTATACTGGGCCAGAACTAGGGTGGAATCTGTGAGTTGCACAGACCCAGCAAGTGTCCGGGGCTGTAAATACAGCATCCTTAGTCGGTCTGCTTCCATGTGTGTGTTTTAATGTTAGTATGGCTACCTCAGCAAGAACCGGGAAGGCTGAAAACAGCCGATCAAATTAACTTAGCATGCTTGATTGGTTTACCTGCCGAAGTAAAAACAAACTTCTGGCCCTTCAAATGGAACCAAAAGCTCTCTAGTTCTCTACTATCTATATAAAAATATATACTCTTTCTATAGCTCACAGGCTTTGCTAAAACATGGAGCTCTGCTTCTTGAGCTGGGGAAAAAGGATCCAATGACTCTAAATACAGTGTATCCTTCTGGGTGATAAACTGCATACTCAGTATAAAACCGGGAATAACTCTACAAAAAAATAAATATCTGGGTCTTCAGGGAGTGTGTCCTGCACTGGGCTCACAGCAGCTGATTCCTATGACATGTGGTCTCCCCCATCTACAGCCTCCTCCAATAGGGGCAAAAAGGTGGCTGGATTAAAATGTACACATTTTTCATTGTTAGATTTGTACATAAACACACTCATATTTTAAACCTTTCATTAGACAAACATTTAGCTAGCTGTATATTTGCTGTGCAGAATGTCGGACCATTAAAAATTAAATATTTGACCAAAATAATGTCTAACTTTGTCTAATAGCACCTTTGCATAAAAGTAAAGCTCTGATATATCGGGGTGAACCCTTCATTACTGGGTCCAGCTTGCATAACTATATTACAATGGCTTGTTTTCTATCATGCTGTTTGTGTAAGAACTCCAGTTTCATGTTTCAAAAAGACAACTTTTTCCTGGCAATATTATAATAAATGATAACAATACCCTGCGGTCATGGAGAGATGTCCATAAATCCAAAATATTCTTCTGCTTATACCCACTGTACTTACAAGGAAAAGGGGCACATCATTTCACAATCCACACATTCTGCTTTGGATTCAAAAATAAAAATAAATAAAAACAAACAAAGCGCTCAGCCACATCAAAAACTATAAAACAACTGGCTGCAGGTGGGATCTATCCTAACAGGGTGTGTGGACTTGATGTGATGGGTCTGTCATATTTACATTTTATTTATTATTACTCTCACATCATGGACCGCAAATCAATTTATTATAAGACTTTTAGATTTAATTTTTGTAGAAAAAACTTCTTATGTATCCCATCCATCTTGGCTTTGTTAAACATTATGTCAGCTGTATTCCAATTAACAACCTTATCTTAATCTCTTTTCTTTCCACTCAATAAATGTAAAATTACAAAATTGTTATCTTAAACTAAACTAATACCATTTTTATAGATTCCCCATTAACCTGGATTTCATTTCCAATCAAAGGTTGTCTAAACCAGTTTTAATATATCTATATTATTAATAGAATTGTTAAACTCCAATTAGAAATTAATACTCAAATGATAATTTCAATATCACACCCTAATATATATATCCACAGATAACGTTCCTTAAAGGGGGACATATTACTTAATTTTACTTAATTCCCTATTAAATGCACTGTTTCCACTATCAAAGGATATTCAATTTGTGTAATACACGGTTAAATGTAACCTTCATTTTACCATGTTTGGAAAACAGATTCAAAAATAATTGTGATCACATTGTTTATCATTAGATTCGTTAACCCGGCACATAAAGTTATAAATGTTTTGTCTAAAAAACTGAAATTGGCATGGTGTCCTTCCAGCTTATCACCAACCTCTCATCCCAGCTACATTCTTTCAGGAGAGCACAAAGGAGGGGGTCACATCTGCGTACATGACACACACAAGCGATAGAACTAAAGGTTCCAGCATTCACACACATACACAAATATCTTTCTAAAATCGCTTACATTTTTCCTATTTGTACACAACACATGCAAATCATTCTCTCACTTTCTTTTAACTCTTTTAAATACTTCCTTGCTAAATTTCTGCTTTCCTTATTTTGTTCTGATATCCTTTGCATCCAATGTATTGTAATACCATACTTCACATACTGTACCTTCTACGATCAGATGGGCAGCCATAGTGTTCATCCCATCTTCCCTCTCTGACAACATATAAAATATTCTGTTTTAACTCTCATGTCTCTGTTTCTTGACTTTACTAGTTGTAGTGCCTGACCCCAAATTCATCCCACAACTTAACATGAAAATGTCCCTTTCTGTCTAGTGTTAATTGTCACCCTTGATTTATCCTGCTCACATAGATAGCTGTTTCTCTAGCTGTGTACTCTGCATGATTCTTAGTCCCTGTGGACTTTGGTGGTAACCCAGTTACCCATTGTGGATCCCTGTCCACTTTAACCATTAATCTAGGGGCTCAGTATAGGCGGAACCGCACCTTCGGTTCATATATAGCGCTCCTCTTGCGCTGGGCATTTTTGAGGGTCTCTTACCCTTCATTCTCTTACTTAATTTAATGCCCATAATGACTGGCCAGTCTTCTCTACGTGTGCCTATACCCTCTTGCCTCTAAACTACTTTATCTAGCAGATGTACTACATTGACCTGTGAACAGCACCATTCTTCCCTTTCTTATCTATAACACTCCGATGGACAGTAGACAGTGATAACATATAACCACCAATCAATACAGTTCGATTAAGGGGAGTAAGATAGGTACCCTTTGTCCCGAAAATGCCTTACCGATCAAGGAAGTCTGATAACTCAAATGTAAGCAAAAGGCTTACCTCAGCCGGCTGATTATCAGAAATTCCCGGATCGTCTCAAGCTCCTCGTTTCGGATACTCAGGGTCACCTTTTAACCCCTCCTGGGAAAAGCTTGCCACCTGTGATGGGAATTTAGGCAACTCCTATCCTCATATTGATTAGTGGTTCCAAATTAATAATAACTACTGCAGTAGGGAACAACTACTGCAGTAGGGAACAGACACAAAAGATACGCTCAGCATCTTTCCAAATAACCGTTCTCCTTTATCATGACGCAATTCAGGGGTTTTATACACATGACTACGTAGGTATCACATTAATATTACAATTGTTCATTTAGGGGGCGTATCATAGGCAGGCTAATTCTAATCAGGACTCGAAAGAATGTAAACATGTACTGAAAACATTATTAGTGCCGTGTGCACAGTGAGGGCAGTGTGCAATACATACAAAATGGAATACAATTATATACAGAACTTACAAATTTCCATTACAATAGTCAGTGAACATAACAGGACAGTCATTCAGCATCAGCATAGGCAGTCTTGAAGGGATGTGACATTATAAATTATTCAGTTATATCCGCTTCAGGTGCCTGGTAGCTGGTGGTGATCCAAGACTGATTCATTTTTATGAAGGTCAGTCGATCAACCAAGTCGGTGGACAGGCGCACCCTGTGATCGGTGACAAATCCTCCATCAGCACTGAATGTGCGTTCGGAAAGAACGCTGGATGCAGGACAGGCCAGTAGCTCAATTGCATACTGTGCAAGCTCTGGCCAGTGATCCATCCTCAAGACCCAGTAAGCCAGAGGATTTTCTGTGGGAAAGGTGTCCAAGTCTGACCGTGCCCCTAGGTATTCCTGCACCATGTATATCAGACGCTGGCGATGGTTGCTGGAACCGATCATACCTTGGGGCTGCGGACTAAAAAATTGTCTGAACGCATCGGTCAGACGTCCACCTTCCCCACCGCTCCTTCTGCTACTGACCGAAGCCTCAGCAACTCGTCGTCCAGGACCAGGAGTTTGTAACGTCCCAGTTTCTGGGAACGCATTGCACAGACCTTTCTGCAAGGCCTCCCTGAGATGTCTCATCCTCTGCTCCCTCTGCGACGGCAAGATAAGGTCCGCAACCTTACCCTTGTACCGTGGATCAAGGAGAGTGGCCAGCCAGTAATGGTCCCTCTCCTTGATCGGAAGAATACGAGGATCCTTCCGCAGGCTTTGCAGGATCAGGGAGGCCATGTAACGTAGGTTAGCTGAGGCATTCGGTCCGGAGTCTTCTGGGTCACTGAGGACGACATGATCGCCAGCCACCTCCTCCCAGCCACGTACAAGTCCACTGGTTTGTTGGGACTGTACATCATCCCGAAAAGACTGCTGCTGCTGATGCTGATGCTGAGTGCCAGGCTCCACCTCCATGCTCACACAATCCTCCTCCTCCTCCTCCTCCTCCTCCTCATACTCTTCCTGTGTGATGGGTGGGACAGAAGGAACACTGTCTGGACAAAGGGGGCCTTGAGAGGCAAGGAAGTCCTCCTCTTCCTGCCTCTGTTCTGCCTCAAGTGCCCTGTCCATTATCCCACACAGCGTATGCTCCAACAGGTGGACAAGAGGTACAGTGTCACTGATGCATGCACTGTCACTGCTCACCATCCTCGTGGCCTCCTCAAATGGTGAGAGGACAGTGCATGCATCCCTGATCATGCTCCACTGGCGTGGGGAAAAAAAAGCCAAGCTCCCCTGACCCTGTCCTGGTGCCGTAGTCGCAAAGGTAATCATTGATGGCCCTCTGCTGCGTGTGCAGTTGCTGCAGCATGGCCAACGTTGAGTTCCACCTGGTGGGCATGTCACATATTAGGCGGTTCTTGGGCAGGTTCAGCACTGGCATTATAAGATTGGCGGAAATGCACACAGACTTTCCTGGCCGGCCTCAGGACATCCTGTAAGCCTGGGTACCTGCCCAAGAACCGCTGCACCACCAGGTTGAGGACGTGAGCCATACAGGGCACATGGGTGAGCTGCCCCTGTCGCAGGGCGGAGAGGAGGTTGGTGCCATTGTCAGAAACCACCATTCCTGGCTTAAGCTGGCGTGGCGTCAACCACCTCTCGGCCTGCCCCTGCAGAGCTGCCAGAACCTCTGCCCCAGTGTGGCTCCTGTCCCCCAAACACACCAGCGCAAGCACGGCATGGCATCTTTTTGCCTGCGTACTCGTGTAGCCCCTTGTACGCCTACGGAGCACCGCTGGTTCCGAGGACAGAGCACTCGAAGAGGCCATGGAGGAAGAAGAAGAGGAGGGGTGGAGGAGAGAGGTGTGTCACAACCAGTAGTAGCATTTTGGAGGCGTGGTGGCGGAACAACCTCCAACACTACTGCACCTTGTCCTGCATCCCTCCCAGCTGCCAATAGAGTGACCCAATGGGCCGTGAAAGACAGATAACGTCCCTGTCCATGCCTGCTGGACCATGAGTCAGCGGTAATATGCACCTTACCGCTGACCGCCCTGTCCAGCGAGGCATGGACATTGCCTTCCACATGCCGGTAGAGAGACGGAATGGCCTTCCGTGAGAAAAAGTGGCGTTTGGGAACCTGCCACTGAGGAACCGCACATTGAACAAACTCACGGAAGGGGGCCGAGTCTACCAACTGAAAAGGCAGCAGTTGAAGTGCTAGCAATTTAGCCAAGCTAGCATTCAACCGCTGGGCATGTGGATGGCTGGGAGTATACTTCTTTCGAAGGTCCAGCAGCTGGGGCAGGGAAATTTGCCTGCTACAATCGGACGTCGGTGTACTGCAAGTCCTTGGTTGTGACACACCTAATTCTACACCTTCAGTCCTCTCAGAGCAGCTTTCAGAGAGGACTGAAGATATAGTGGAGATGGAGATCCCAGCTGATGAGGAGCAAGGAGAGGTCCGCTTTGTTCTTTGGTGTGGGTCTTTTATGTGTGCTTGCCAACGAGCTGCATGGCAGGTCGACATATGTCTGCTCATGCTTGTGGTGCCCAAGCGGCTGATGTTTTGGCCACGCGAGATACGCTTGAGACAAATATTGCAAATAGCAGTGGTGCAATCTGATGCACTCGTCTCAAAAAAGGCCCACACCAAAGATCTTTTGTGATAACGTGCAGAGGCAGCGCCCTGCACAGGCGGAGCTCTGCGGTGTGATACAGTTGGTGTGCTGGCCTCTAGCTGGCCTCCAGGGGGCGTCCTGCCCCGTTGGACATGTGCCGCCGCATCCTCCTCCTCCTCCTCTCTCCCTTCAGGCACCCACGTGGAGTCAGTGACCTCATCATCCCCTCCCTCTTCACCACTAGAGCAAGCCTGGCAGTAAGCTGCAGCTGGTGGAACATTACTGCCAGATTGCTGTCCTTCAGCATCCCCTCTCTCTGCGCGCACACTACTGCCTTCCTCAAGCTGGGTATCATCATCCGAGCCTTCGAATCGTTGGGCATCCTCCTGGAGCATGTACCCAACACTGTGCTCAAACAGTTCGGGGGACTCCTCAGGAGGACAAGGTGGGTCTATGGGAGGGGTGGCTGATGATGCCATTGAGTACGCGTTGGCAGCTGCTCTGCCAGTACCCTGAGCCTGGGTGAGAGAGGATGAGGAGGATGAGGAGGGCTTGGTCATCCATTCTACCAAGCCTTCGGCATGATGCGGCTCAACATGTCCAGCTGCTGAAAACAAAGACAAGCGTGTCCCATAGCCACGTGCTGATGACGATGCACGACCATGTCCAGGACCAGCACTGTTGTCTCTAGAAACAGAGCCTGCTTGCCCTGTGTTCTTGCCTCGGGACGGTCTGCCTCTCCTTGGCGGTCTTCCAGCCATTGTAGTCGGTAGTGTATATTGTATAAAAAATAGAGCTCCTATGTGTGCTCACAACACACTGTAGGTCCTATGGGTGCTGACACAAACACACTATAGGTACTATGTGTGCTGACAAGAAAATATAGGTCCTATGTGTGCTGCCACAATCACACTATAAGTCCTATGGGTGCTGACACAAACACACTATAGGTACTATGTGTGCTGACAAGAAAATATAGGTCCTATGTGTGCTGCCACAAACACACTATAAGTCCTATAGGTGCTGACACAAACACACTATAGGTACTATGTGTGCTGACAAGAAAATATAGGTCCTATGTGTGCTGCCACAAACACACTATAAGTCCTATGGGTGCTGACACAAACACACTATAGGTACTATGTGTGCTGCTGACAAGAAAATATAGGACCTATGTGTGCTGCCACAAACACACTATAAGTCCTATGGGTGCAGACACAAACACACTATAGGTACTATGTGTGCTGCTGACAAGAAAATATAGGACCTATGTGTGCTGCCACAAACACACTATAAGTCCTATGGGTGCTGACACAAACACACTATAGGTACTATGTGTGCTGCTGACAAGAAAATATAGGACCTATGTGTGCTGCCACAAACACACTATAAGTCCTATGGGTGCTGACACAAACACACTATAGGTACTATGTGTGCTGCTGTCAAGAAAATATAGGACCTATGTGTGCTGCCACAAACACACTATAAGTCCTATGGGTGCTGACACAAACACACTATAGGTACTATGTGTGCTGCTGACAAGAAAATATAGGACCTATGTGTGCTGCCACAAACACACTATAAGTCCTATGGGTGCTGACACAAACACACTATAGGTACTATGTGTGCTGCTGACAAGAAAATATAGGACCTATGTGTGCTGCCACAAACACACTATAAGTCCTATGGGTGCTGACACAAACACACTATAGGTACTATGTGTGCTGCTGACAAGAAAATATAGGACCTATGTGTGCTGCCACAAACACACTATAAGTCCTATGGGTGCTGACACAAACACACTATAGGTACTATATGTGCTGCTGACAAGAAAATATAGGACCTATGTGTGCTGCCACAAACACACTATAAGTCCTATGGGTGCTGACACAAACACACTATAGGTACTATGTGTGCTGCTGACAAGAAAATATAGGTCCTATGTGTGCTGCCACAAACACAATATGGCTCCTATAAATCCCTGCCTGGGATGGGACAGAAGGTTGGGACAGAAGTTGGGGTGCAATGCTGTTCTAACAGCACTGCGATTGGTGCTACTGCTATGCTGTACTAACAGCACGCACACACCAGACTAATCCCCAGCAGCAGCTAATATCACACTCACTGTGCAATCAGCAGCAATGAATGATCAGTAATGATGAATGACTCAGGTAGCAATGGTTTAGCAAAGAAATAGCAATCAAGCAAAGAAGCAAATCAATCAGCAGACTGCTCTCCCTAAAGCCGGAACACATGTGACCTGGGCCGACGGCGTGGCGGCCTTTTATATGGTGGGGCGTGTACTAAAGCCCCTGAGCTTTAATTGGCTACAGGCGTCCTGCCTGTAGCCAATTATTGCTCTCCTAGTTTCCAGCGCTGTGATTGGCCAAGCATGCGGGGTCACAGTGCATGCTTGGCCAATCATCAGCCAGCAATGCACTGCGCCGGCCGCAATGCATTGCGGGGCCGCTCGCATCACACGAATGTGATGCGAACGGCCCAAATAGTTCTGGGCTCGCCGAGCGAGCGAACGCCCGGTGCTCGATTCGAACGTGGGTTCGAATCGAGCACCGGGCCCATCCCTAATCACCAGTGGTTGTAAGTAACGATCTATGTATTTGCCTACACGTGATGTTACAGAATCAATACCACTGATGATGGGCCGACCCGGGGGGTTGATCATGGACTTATGAATCTTTGGCAGCAAGTAGATGACTGGCAACCTGGGCGCCAATGGAACCAGAAACTCTCTCTCCTTCTTATCCAAAATGCCCATGTCAAAGCCTTTGTCAACAAGCTCTTTCAATTCCCGTTTAAATCTTGTGTTTGGATCCACAAGTAATGGGGAATAAGTGTCAGGATCTGATAGGATCCTGGCCATCTCGCATGCATACATTCCTTTGTCTAAAATAACAATGGCCCCCCCTTTGTCCGCAGGACGGTCCACTATGTCCCGCCTCTTGCATAGCAAGTCCAGTCCCACTTTAAAGTCATGTGGAGGTAAGGCTGGTTTTAATTTGAGATCATTAAGATCCTTAATCACTAATTCACGAAATAGACGTTGATGTTAGGTGCCATGTTATTGGGGGGATTGAACAATGAGGCATTTGACAAGCCTGAGTGGACAATTGTAGTCGATTCCCTGTTGAGCTGCCTCATGGGGTTACTCATAATGTATCTCTTGATATTTAATTTACGCGTGTATCTTTGTCAATAAAGGTCTGAAACCTATTAAGGTTGCGTGGAGGTGCAAATTTCAGGCCCTTACTAAGGGTTACCAACTCCTCCTTAGATAGTTGTTTAGTACTAAGATTGATGATACCACTACTATCTACATCCTTCTCCTTTTTGGGGTGAAGACGCCCCCCCCCCTCTCTGCACCCTCTCTTGTGTGCCCATTTCTTTTGTACCCCCCTCGTGTCCCTTCCTGAAAACCCTCTTGGTAATGATTTCCAGTTGAGGGTTGGCTATAAGGGGGTTAGGGAACCAAGTGATTACTAGCAAAGTTAGAATGCCCCCCCATGTCGTTAGCCAAAGGAGCATATCGATTAGAAGTGTTGACTCTATAGTAATTACCTGAGTCTCTCACATCTTGAGAGCGTCTCATGTCATTACTACCACTATTACGGTGATAAGGTGGTTTACCCATATTGTGTCTCCAAGGTGGGGACCCTTATTCGGATTAGGGTGCGATTGTGAATCATTCCAGTTCCCCGTGCGTGTTGGGGAGGCATAGTGCGGAAATCCCTGTAAGTGTTGGGGGACAGGTCTATTCCCATTGCCTAAATTACCACTATGGATAACTGAGGGTTGTGGAATTAAGTCCCTTCCAACAGGCAGTGGAGCGGGGTTAGTAACTGGTACAACCTGCCACTTAAAGACCACATTTTCTTTGTAGTCTTTTCTATCCCTGTTGTACTTCTTCTTCTTTGTTTTTTGTTCAATTTCCTCTTTTATCAGGATAGCTTTTAATGCTTCTGACTTTTGGGTATATTCAGAGTCATTTTTAAAAGGGACAGGCTTAGATTTAATTGTGCTGATCTCAAAATCCAATGAGGCTAATTTCCTTGACTTCTTAGCAATAAGACATTTTAGAAATTTTTTGTGGGTTCACCTCCCACCTAAGACTCCTGGGAACCATATTTTCCCTTACATATTCCTCCAGGTAGGCTATATCCCACCTGGTATGCACCTCGGTTATAGTTAGATTTTTCAACCTCAAAAAACAACCTGAAATGTCATCCCTAGGTTCATCATTACCATCGAATACTCCCAAGGTATCAGTAACCAACTGGGATCGATATTCAAAAACATCCATAATAGATGTACCAGCAGCAGATAAAATGTATCGATAGACAAAAATAAAAAGTGTGGCTGCATTTGTATTCAGCCCCCTTTACTCTGATACCCCTAACTAAAATCTAGTGGAACCAAGTGTCATCAGAGGACACCTAATTAGTAAACAAAGTCCACCTGTGTGTAATTTAATCTCAGTATAAATACAGCTGTTTTGTCAAGCCCTCAGAGGTTTGTTAGAGAAACCTTAGTAAACAAACAGCATCATGAAGGCCAAGGAACACACCAGACAGGTCAGAGATAAATTTGTGGAGAAGTTTAAAGCAGGGTTAGGTTAAAAAAAAAGTATCCCAAGCTTTGAACATCTCACGGAACACTGTTCAATCCATCATCCGAAAATGGAAAGAGTATGGCACAATGGCAAACTTACCAAGACATGGCCGTCCACCTAAACTGACAGGCCGGGCAAGGAGAACATTAATCAGGGAAGCAACCAAGAGGCCCATGGTAACTCTAGAGGAGCTGCAGAGATCCACAGCTCAGGTGGGAGAATCTGTCCACAGGACAACTATTAGTCGTGCACTCCACAAATCTGGCCTGGAAGAATGGCAAGAAGAAATCTATTGTTGAAAGAAAGCCATAGGAAGAACTTTTGCAGTTTGCAAGAAGCCATGTGGGGGACACAGCAAACATGTGGAATAAGGTGCTCTGGTCAGATGGGACCAAAATTTAACTTTTTGGCCTAAAAGCAAAACGCTATATGTGGCAGGAAACTAACACTGGACATCACCCTGAACACACCATCCCCACCGTGAAATATGGTGGTGGGAGCATCATGTTGTAGGGATGCTTTTCTTGCTTTAGCAGGGACTGGGAAGCTGGTCAGAGTTGATGGAAAGATGGATAGAGCCAAATACTGGGCACTCTTAGAAGAAAACCTGCTAGAGTCTGCAAAAGACTTAAGACTGGGGCGGAGGTTCACCTTTGAGCAGGACAACAACCCTAAACATGCAGCCAGAGCTACAATGGAATGGTTTAGATCAAAGCATATTCATGTGTTAGAATGACCCAGTCAATGTCCAGACCTAAATCTAATTGAAAATCTGTGACAAGACTTGAAAATGGCTGTTCACAGACACTCTCCATCCAATCTGACAGAGCTTGAGCAAAAATGTCACTCTCTAGATGTGCAAAGCTGATAGAGACATCTCCAAAAAGACTTGTAGCTGTAATTGCAGCAAAAAGTGGATCTACAAAGTATTGACTCAGGGGCGCAGAATACAAATGTACGCCACACTTTTCAAATATTTATTTGTAAAAAAAAAAATAAAAACCATTGATCATTTTCCTTATACGTCAAAATTATGTGCCATTTTCTGTTGGTCTATCACATAAAATACCAATAAAATACATTTACTGTACATTTTTGGTTGTAACATGACAAAATGTGGATAATGTCAAGGGGTATGAATATTTTTTCAAGGCACTGTATACTGTACATACACAATTTCTCACCCAAGCTGCAATTAGTGCTAGTCTCAGGTTTCCCAAGTTTTTTTAATGCCATTTGTGTCCAATTGGTGAGATCTCCCTTAACTTCCTGTCCCATAGCCAAAATAGGAAGTTAGTGGATATCCCTCCAAAGTGAGGGAATCCCTAGTTGTCACCAGAACTAGTGTCCCGATTAGACGATTTCCCTCTATAACTGTTCTGGTCCCAACCCAAAATTTGTGATTTTCCAAATTTTTTTAACTTTCGATGATAACGGTAAACATGGCAAACAGAGAAGATTAGTGTCCCTAATGCAGGCACAGACAGCAATAAAGGAATCTGACAGGTGTTCTAATACCTCTCCACTCTATGCAAATCTAAAAAAAATTAAAAAAAAATAAAAAAGATTTGCCTTTAGTTATACTTTAAGTAATTTAGAACAAGTTGTCCACATCGACCGCAAAGGTATAAAAATTACTACCACTGCAATATAGATATTCTGTACATACAATCATTTATTAGTCCTGTCACAGTGTACTATTACATTAAGGGTAAATCTACTTCCATATGTCTCATACCTTTATAATGATGCCCCAGAGCACTCCTTCAGGAGACTGTCCACACATAAGGATTCCACGTACCTCGCTCTAAATTTATACTCCCGTCATGCCATAATGTCCATCACTGACACCAGTGGCACCCAATGTCACCACATGATGTGGCCGCCATATACTGCATATGTGTGTGCGTAGTGTGAAAACATACAAAAAAGTTTTTGAAAAGGCATGATGAAATGCTAGATATGAACCTAGCCATATAGAAGATCACATGCTAAGCTATGAATTATGTTTTGCCACTCTTTGCCATTTGTTACAGAGTTTGGGCAATTAGCTTTACTTTATTTTAAAGTGTAGCACCGACCCCCGAAGGAGCTGCTGATATTTGATTTGGGCCTGAACTCTGCTAATGAACCCCCACTGAATTGGCTCAGTCCCCTTGACACAGCTGTGGTGTAATACAATACAGTACAATGTAATATAACACAATATACCTGTATTGTAACCTCAGGATCCACTGGCTCCACCTGCTGGGAGAAAACAATACTCCACACAACTGGGTACTTAACCAAAATATATTTTACTGTAAATATATTCAAACAGGTGATTACAGTAATTGTGCTGTCATCCCAACATATAATGACTGGACAATGAATTTTGATATAACAATTACAAACAATATAAATACACGGGAGCTCCCCCTACTTTTATAGCTATGCGTGAGATCTCACTTAAAGTAATTAGTCTTTAGTCTTCTTGTCTTCGCTAGCTAGATAGTTCCTTGTAATCCAAGGGTTAAAGTAATTCAAGTTGAGTTAAAGATGCTCCTAGTATAACTTCAGTAACTATGATACAAGGCTTGAGATGCAATAGCAGATAGGCCTTATGCCTGCCTAGTGTCAGCCGCTATACTCCTCCTTCGTAGGACTATAAATCCCAGCGAGGCCTGTATACAAGTCTGACTAGGTGCAAAAGTTAATAAACTGTGGGCCTCAACCCGCTCACCAACTGGATCGGTGCTCTGTATGGTAGCTTTGGTCCGGTGATTGCAGCTTGCTTCTGTGTCAGCCAGCTCCGTCACTCCGTTACGCTATGCTGGGTAAACCTGGTTCTCCGATGCTCAAACGAGTGTCTCTGGATCTATCCAATCCGGTCAATGTGTCTCTGGCACCGTCAGGTCACTCACACAAACTGTTGGAGTTGCGCTCTGCAATGGCTGTAGGCCGCTTTTTCTGGGAGGCCTCCTCACAAGTCCTCACAGGCAGGCCATGCATTCAGAAGAGCTTAAAATGGCCGCTCGGGCTCCTTTTATGTCCTACCCAGCATACACTGTCAGAGAGGGTGTCCATGGGTAGGTCACCAAGCATCCTGGGTAAAAAAAAAGGTCAACTTTTAAATAACAGTCACTTCCTGTATTCAGTCTTTGTGCTTTGTTGAAAACAAAAGTCATTTCAGTTCACTACCTGTGTTTGGCCGCTAGATGGCGCCAAATACTAAGCTATAGAATTGTCCATAGGCTTACATTGTAAAGCAGTAATATTACATTATCAGGCAAAAATATGTCAGTGCTACGAAGTGTAAACCTTACCATCAAGCACTTGAACTCCCACCCA
Organism: Lithobates sylvaticus; assembly: GCA_028564925.1. Classification (NCBI taxonomy): domain Eukaryota; kingdom Metazoa; phylum Chordata; class Amphibia; order Anura; family Ranidae; genus Lithobates; species Lithobates sylvaticus. The sequence continues at coordinate 728,105,823 of CM053026.1, forward strand.
AAAAAATTTGAGTCCCCCCTGGCCCATGTACATATCTTTGTAAATACATGTGTCAGGGTTATCTACTTATGTTACACATGCTACATATAACCACACAAGCCAGAGTAAGGGCAATAATTCTAGGGCCATCATTTATGATTAACTCTAAACTTGTCTATTGTAGGTCTTTTGCTACTTGGACCTTAAAAGGAATATTTCTAATACCATTTTTAGTTAACACCAAAATGTATTGTTAAAATGTTTTAAGAGTTGCCATTTAATAACAGTATATAAAACATATAACTTAATTTAAATTATTTTAGTTTTTTGGGGTTTGGGGGTCTATCGGATAAATTTTTTTTTTGCAGCCCTGAGGGAAAAATATCATCTATAACTTATTTAAGAATCATAAAGTATTTGTGATTCCTATTGTTCACATAAAAGAATTAAAGAAGTAAACACTAACCACAAGGCAATTCGTTTCCTTTTATTAATTTTTTTAAAATAATTTTATATTTAATTTTCATCTTCATTTTAATTTTTCTGTTTTTATTGTTTTATAGATTTGTGATTCTTTGTCTTTTCCTGCTCAATTGTATTTTTATTATTATTTATTTCCTTATGTTATTGTTTTTTACCTGTTTTCATAATATTTTTGCAATAATGAATTGCCCATTTTAAAGTAAAAAATACCATCCTTGATTTCTATGATATTCCCAAATTATTAAAAGAGGAAATCTTATTGATCACACCATAGGTAGGTGACAGACATATCTCTTAAAGTGCAGGCATTCACCCCTAAGGACCAATTCCTAATATTTACAGAACAGCAGTATATAGTAGACAATGTTAAAGATTGTTTTTTTTTTCTTCAGCAAAGATCTTAAAATGCAAAAAAATGTTACAGGAGTAGTAAAAAATATATAGAAAAAGTATTTCCTCCTACAAAAGTGTAATCATTGTTTTCAAAGTCCTCAAGGTATCATGGCAGAGATAAAACGTTAAAAAAATAAATGATTCAAAAATGTATACAATAAATGTGGATCCATGCTTTGACAATCAGCATGGATTCATGAAGAATCGTTCTTGCCAAACCAATCTATTAACCTTCTATGAGGAGGTGAGTTGCCATCTAGATAAAGGAAGGCCCTTGGACGTGGTGTATCTGGATTTTGCAACATACAGGGAAATACAATGTAATACTGACATATAATCACACATAGGTTGAACTTGATGGACTTGTGTCTTTTTTCAACCTCACCTACTGTGTAAGTATGTAATTCGTTGCTCTCTCAGTGGCTATTTGCTTAGTGGCCACTTAGTGGTACTGTAAATATTTGTCACTAAAAATGTATATTATCAATTTTAGTTAACACTACTATATTCTTTCCATATGGCATGCCAAAAAAAACAATGCCTCATTGCACATTTATTTTAGGGCTTTTACTGATTAAAATTTTCGTGTTCGATGAATCGATTTTTTTAAAATTGATTAATCGACTAATTTCGATTAATTATAACGCACATACAGATCCAACTACTTTTGGCTTATCTCCTTGCATTGCAACTCTGCATTAGTCAGTGATAAATGTGGTATACACTATAAACAATCACCCGACACTAGTTAGTTTCCACAATCCATGACTTAACTTCACAGTTCACACAAATACGTTTTAAATTCAAATTGTAGCACTGACGTAAGTAATTTTTTTTCCACAGTAGCGTGACAATCCCTCCACCTCCGGTCTAACTAATCACTCTCACCTTATGGCACCTTATGGCATGGACCCCTGTGCAAACAGGTGGTCATGCAAGCGGGTATCAAAAGGGTTAACACGGACCATAAACTTCTCTCACGTCTCCTTAGATCTCAGCAAGGACCCCAGGTCATGGGTAGAAAGAAAAGATCTAAGTGCTCACCACTTAACCATAAGATTACATTTTTGTGTTCAAACACAAAATACTCACATAAAGATGATAAAAACACAGCATGTAAAGCCGACAATCGTGTTAGTTCCGTAGGGCAGCTGCGGGTGACGTCATGCATAGCTCCTCCCTTGTACACGTTACGTTCAATCAGAACTTCAATGTCACTGGACTCCTCCCCCCTTCCCTTCGCTAGCAGACGGAGGCACTTGGGGAAGAGGGGAGGAGTCACATATATCGACATCATCGGATCTCCGATTGAAGTCCCTGAAGACCCGGGAGCAGGCAGAGAGGTGAGTACCGATCAAAAGAATTTTTTAAAATTAATCGATTAATCGAGGAATTAATCTTTAATTTCCACAGCCCTAATTTATTTACATACATATAGTGCATACTGTATACAGCATAGTCATGGCAATGGTGAATGGCCATCCCTGCAACATGTTTCACAGATTAATCAACACTTTTTCTGGATGGAATGATGAAACAACTGTGGATGTCATATTATATATATATATATATATATACTTTCTTAATTTACAAGAGAGGATCTCTATAAGTACAATTGTCTGTTAACAATAAAGACCACATACACTTTTTTTTAGTGCTGTGTGTACTTATATCACAACCAGAACCGCTTACAAATGCGAGTATAAAGACAATTGCAGATACAGTCTAGGGCAGTGATGGCAAACTTTGGCACCCCAGATGTTTTGGAACTACATTTCCTATGATGCTCATGCACTCTGCAGTGTAGTTGATCATCATGGGAAATGTAGTTCCAAAACATCTGGGGTGCCAAGGTTCGCCATCACTGGTCTAGGGCCTCCAGCGGACATAGCGTATATACCTTATTTAGAAATAAAAATAGACAGGCAGATAGATCGATAGATCGATAGATAGATATATCCAAAATCATCATGCAGTAGATTTGCTCTTGCTCTCTAATATCACATATATTCTTTTGACCCGTACATGCGGTCGGACATTCCGATGGAAAAAGTCCGATCGGATTATGTTGTCGGAAAATCCGATCATGTGTGGGCTCTAGCGGGTTTTTCCGTCGGAAAAGATTTGAGAGCAGGATCTAAAATTTTCCAACATCAGAATCCGATCAGACTTTTTTCGATCATGTGTAGAGAATTCCGACGCACAAAGTGCCACTCATGCTCAGAAGAAATTTGGAGACAAAAGCTATTGGCTACTGGTCTCTACATAGTCCTGTATATGACACATATGGTGTTGTATGTCACCTCGTTCAGAAGGATCGGATTTTCGAAAAACTTTGTCCGACCGTGTGTGTGCAACACAAGATTCGCACAAAATCTGTCGGAAAAAATCTGACAGATTTTGTGGTCGGAATTTCCGACCGTGTGTACGGGGCATTAGTCTCATCTTTGTAATGGTTAAACTACACCTCAATGTCCTAATGTCACTTAATTATTTGGGTGCCCATGCGACTGGTCCAGCCTTACAGATTTCTTTTTTAGCTTTGACAGATAAAAGGCAATATATAAAGGTATGTAGGTGTACATGAATAGATACATCAGTAGATAAATGAGGCCCTCTGTCAGCCTAATCCCTTAATATGAAATAATGGGGTTGATTGACTAAAGGCAAATAGACTGTTCACTTTGCAAGTGCAGTTGCTCCAGAGCTCAATAAATGAGGTGAAGCTTCACTTTGCAAAGAATACCCAATCACATTTAAGGAAAAAAAAACAGAATTTTTGCTTGCACGTGATTGAACGATGGAAGTCGGCTGAGCTTCTGCTCATTTGCTAAGCTCTGAAGCAACTGGACTTTGTAAAGTGCACAGTCTATTTACCTTTAGTACATCAACCCTATAGTCACATCCCTATTTTGATGTCACTTTCAGAGGTATCCAACCTAACAATCATTTGCAATACAACAATTCCCTTTCCTTACATCCGTACTCATCATCAGTGCATATCACAAAGGACTATCAGGGCCGGTTCAGACTGCTGCGATGTCCGAGATCGGATATGATTCGCACCGCACTGCAGTGCAAATCACATGCGATATCTGTGCGATGCGATTCGCATCGCATTTGGACCAAACTCGTACAGGACCCTTTTTTTGGTCCGCAGCAGAATCGGATCGCATGGGTGTTCACACCATGCGATCCGATTCCTGTGCGAGTTTGCAGATCGCACTGCGATATGCAAACTGATTTGGGGGTGTCATTAACATTTAACTGACACTCCCAGCAGCTCGCATAGGGCAGTGTGAACTGCTGCCAGGAGACATGCGATGCGGGAACCCGCAGTAGATTTGCAGCGTTCCCGCATCGCAGCAGTCTGAACTGGCCCTTAGTCTCCATATTAATCACCTGTAAACCGTAATATGAATCACTAGAGGGAGGCCGAGAATAACAAACTTCTACTAAAAGGGCTTACATGATGTCTCTGCTTTGTGTCTCTGACATAATCCACTGTATAAAAAAAAATTCTGGATCAAGAATTCCTGTGTATTCAGAGCTAACATTTTTTTTTAAACTTTGCTCACAATACAGAGTAGTAGGGCACATAAGTCTTAAGCCCCATACACACGGTCGGATTTTTTCATGGATTCTGTCCGATCGGACAATGTTGTTGAAAAATCAGACCGTGTGTATGCACCATCGGACAGTGTACGTCGGATTGTCCGACGGACAAAGTCCTATCTCCTGCTGGATAGATTTGCCGACAACACGGTCCGATCACACCAAATCCGATCGTGTGTACGGTTGTCTGACGGACAAAGTGCTACGCATGCTCAGAAGAAATTCTGTGACGGAAGCGCTCGGTCAGGTAAAACTACCTTTCCTAATCGACACAGCACATTCGTCACGCTGCAATGTTAAAATGTCTTTAATGCAGCGCATTCTCTTTTTCTTTACAATGCAACAAGAATGACATGTTTTAGCTGCTCCTATTCACCCGCACTTCTCACAAACTTAGTTCTTTATTACTTTTCAGCATTTATACACTACATGTTTATTTTTACTCAGATCGTAAAAGAATCTTTGTTATATTTTTAGCATGATTTGTCTTTTTTTTTTTTTGGGAATACATATTTGAAGGAGATTTTTTTTGTTGTTTTTTGGAGGGGGGTTGTGTGTCTCAACTTAGCCAAACCACATTATTAACATTTGTATTTGTTGCTTAAATTTACTAGGAGTTTGTTGGTTGTTGGTGCCCCTTGTTAATTCTACTTTAGGATTAGTGAAATGTACCTGCCTACTCAAAGAAAAACTGTCATTGTAGAAAAGTAAAACACAATAGGCAATGATTATTTCAAATCCAAAAAACATTTATTTATGTCTCAGCAACAAACCAAAGAGGAACGCAGCCATAGTGAAACTTGGGGAATTGGTAAAGCCTTGGACCCCCACGGCAACCATCAATTTTCAAGCGTAGAAAATTGGGGGCCTGAGGAGTACGTATATTAAGGGGAGTGCAATCTGGTCCTAAAGTCCAAAACATCCGGAACTGCAGCAGATGCCATCTAGGTCCCCAGGCTCTGGTACTACGAGAGGCTCCATCTTCTCTCAGACCAGACTGAATCCAGGTCGTCACTCTCAGGTCTTCCTTCCACGCTTCCTTGCACGCTGTGGCTGTCGTGCTGGTGGGGTGGCAGAAGGAGGAGGAGGAGGAGGAGGCGGAGCATGGTAACTATGGCAAACATGTGTGAGGGGAGTCATCTCCCCAGCCCTCCCCTTATTTAGGACTTGGAGGATGAGCCCCTCACACATGTTGCCTTGCCTTACCTCCATACCCTTCATTTTAGTGACAACCACGGAGCCAAAGGTCTCCTCGTCGGTGGGTGTGGCATGTAGGGAGGCTGAAGCCTCTCTGATCATCCGGAGCGATGACTCTGCCGCATAACCCCCCCTTCTCGCCCTTCTGTAGGGAAGGCGGAGGGGAGAGACTTGGGAGACAGTCCGGCTCCTACGCCTACCCCCCTGTTGGCTGCCACTACCCACCTCTTGGCTGCCACTAACCCCTGCCTCCTCCTGACTGCCACCTTCCACAGCCACCTCCTGGCTGAGGTCTTCCTGTGTATGAAAAAGGGACATAGTTTCAGGTATTTGTTCATCAAACACACACAATTCTCATCTAGTGACTGTTGCAAAATGTTTACAAATAGAAAACCATACAATTCTCAGCCCTGCAGTTTAGATTGTGGCCCCAACTGTCTCCAACACTACTGTCAGTTGATATGTCAAACACGTTAGGAACTAAGCAATTGGGGATCCTGAATTAAGTGAACATCATTCATTATTCACATAAATGGTAACAAAACTACTATACCTGGAACAAGATGGGCTCCTCCACCTCTTCCATACTGGAAGGGCCAGGTTGCTCCTCGGAAGCCTCATCAGGGGTGGCCTGCGCGCAAGGAAGCGTGGAAGGAGGAGTCGAGAGTGGCTCCGTGACATCAGCCTGGTCTTTGAGAAAATGTAGACTCTGATAGTACCAGAGCTTGGGGACATAGACCTCATCTGCTGCAGTTGCAGTTTCTTCCGACTTCACAACCTTCTTGCGCTCCCTGATATACGCACTCCTCAGGCTGCCAATTTTCTTTCTTATATCATCAACAGTTGCCGCGGGGAACCTTGGCTTGACAAATTCCACAAGTTCCTCCAGGGCTGTGTGCCTCTTTGGTTTGATGCTATAATGGGGGTGTTTAGCCTGCCATAAAATGGGAAATTCCCTGTATTTGGCAATGAAGAGGGGGAGAAAACTCATGTCGTTGAATCCCTTCATAATCTCTGCAAGACACAACACCACACAAAACACTATAAATTATGTCAGGCTAAACTCTCCTAATCTTCTCCATAAAGAAGCCTCAAGTTCGAATCAGTCTAGGCTAGTTATGTACCAACGTCAAATTGTACCTTCGTTTCTAGCGATCGTCTCGTGCGTGAGTTTTCTCTCCCCTCGTCTCCCAGATCGTGGCTACGACACAGGCGTGTGACGTTTTATATCCAGTGCGCATGCGTCAAACTCCGCCCGCCCCTGACAAACTTTCTCGTCTATTCCCCACCCATTCTCTTTACGGCGCAGTGGGGAGAGCACATGGCGGGGACACAGCAGGTGCGCCCCAAATATCCCACCAACGAGGAGGAGGACGAGGAAAGTCCGGAGGCAGAAACGTCCCGATCCCGGAGCCTGAAATTCAAGGCCTCCAATATGTCATTTGGAGAAATGTTGGAGATGGTGGACATATTAAAGAGGAGCGACTATGATGGGAAGTATGGGCCTTACCTCAACCCCAATGTCCGCAAGGCCAAGATCATGTCTAAAGTTGTGAGGAGGCTGTACAATCAGTTTGGGGTACAACGATCCAAGGAACAACTGAGGAAACGCTGGTCAGACCTGAAACTGAGGGAGGCCGATCAGTACAGAAAGATCAAGCGAATTCTTCAAAAAAGTAAGTAGTTGTGTTTTGTGTTTTTTATTTCTTGCTTGCATACTGCTCCATGTGGTTTGATTTTTACAAAGTTGTACATTCCAAAATGGCCACTTTCAGGTTCGTCTGTGCATTCGATCGTACTCAGCCTCGATCTTTTTGCCACTGTCATGTTCGTGTGTGTGTCCATTCGATCGTACGCAACCTCGATCGTTCGGCCACTTATAATACGAGGTTTGGTGAAGTTTTTCTTGAAAGGAAGTTTGTTCTCACTAGAGATGTCATCAAGAGCGTAAACCAAATTTAGTCAATGTAAAGGAGAGGTCACTCAGTAGCTGTTTACCCATCTTGACTCTAGAGCACTAGTGCTGGTACACCCAAACACCCTTTTTATTAGGCTTTTCCACACATGTGCTCCAGTGGATACTAGAGGGGGGTCTCCATCACACAAACTTCTACCAAAAAGCTATTAAGTTTAGCACCTTTACAAAGTGACTACATTCATGTAGTTGGCATTTGTAACTGGCCAAACAAAAATAGTGTCCGTCACTTTCAAGCAATGTTTGTCATTTCCTATTTCTGCCCTCAATAGATTGTGTTGCTAAATCTTCCTTTTGTACATTCTCATAGGGGAGCGCAAACTTGGGCCGTCTGAGGAAACCCCCAAACCAACACCTCCCAAAAAAGGGGAAAGAGCAGAAGCAGAGGAGGAGGAGGAGGAAGGAGAGATCATCGAACTTGGAGAACTTGTCACCACAACAGGTGAGTGTGGGAGAACACAGCTACTGGTAAGCTAATCAATGTATAGCTGCCTCATTTCCAACACCCGATTTTTGTTTGTTTGTGGTTTTTAGGTGACGTGGATGTTGTGGAAGAAAACTCGCACTTTACCACAGAGAGTGCCCACGTACTCATCGGGGAGATAATGGTCTGCAATAGAGATCTAGATTACATAAAGCAAAACATCAATGATGTTCAACAAAAATTGAAGAACATCATTGATGTTTTAGGAAAAATATGAAAACGCACCAAGTAATTAACACACATTTGTGCCTGCTTCTGAACACATTTGCAACTTAAGAACTGTGTGAAATTTGGAACATGCACACATTGTGTCCACATGTGCTAGCTCCCATCATGGTGGATGAATGCCAACGTTTTTTTTGGGGGTGCAACCACTTTACGAACTACAAAAGTGGTTGTGGTGAAGGGGTTGCACCCCCAAAAAACTTCCATTCATCACCATGATGGAAAATGGCACTTTTGAAGCTTCTAGGCATGTGTTTTACCATCTAATGACCATTTTCAGACCCAAATTGTGTGTATGTTCTAAATTTCCACTTTCCAGGGGTGACCCCCCATGTGATGAAGGCAAGATCAAACACACTTTGAACATAATAGTCATGTCTGATCTTGTCTTCACTTTACAAAGTTGAACTTTCCTAGTTCATAGGTTCTGTTTTGCTCCATGCCTGGTTTTACCAATTGCGCAATGTTTGTAAACAATGTTGTAAATAACCAAGATGTTGTCAGTTTGGGCAAGAAGATTGTAAACGCACTTGTGAATGTTTTCCAAGTAAACTTTTTAAATTTTCTAAATGTGTGGCTTCCTTATTTAAAAAACACAATGCATTATGTATGTCAAATGTAAAGGATATGGGGGGCAATGGGTGTTATTTACTAAAGGCAAGTCCACTTTGCACTGCAAGTTTCTTTTCCAGGGCACTTTTTCACTGCACTTGTAGAGCATAGTGGATTTGACTTATGTAAATGACACCCACAGTGCTTTGTACGAAAACACGGAGCACAGCATTTTTGAGAATACACACATGTCTGACCTGGTGATGAAAAGGAGTATTTTGGGTGTCAGTTATGCACTACAAACCTTCTCTAGACCAAAGATTATGTAGCAAACACACAACATGAGAATAATCTTTTTGGGAAGAAGAGACTGTTACCTCCTTTTGCCCAGAAAGTGCATTCCCACTGTCGAAGGCAAAGGGAAAAAAATGAAAGGTAAAATAAGCTAAAAAGAATACGGAAATGACAAGAAATCATAGGTTGGTTGAAAAATAAGATTTATTAAAAAATGCCTCTCACACATCGTCAGGCAGAGCAATGGCCCCCCTACCCACAAAGTAGTCCATATATTGCTCGCGGACCGCGCGGGCATTTAGAGGGGGCAAGCCTGGACGTGCCACTTGAAGGGCCGTGAGGTCAGCATTTGGAGGGCCCTCCACATCTGGGCCAACGGGCACCACATAGTTCCTGTTATGTCTTTTTAGGAAGTTGTGCAATATGCAACAGGCAAGAACTATGTGGTTCAGTTTGTATTCCGCCAAGTTAATTGCCGTCAAGAACAGGCGGAAGCGGCTGGCCAGGATGCCAAAAGTGTTCTCCACGACTCTTCGGGCTCTGGACAGCCTGTAGTTGAAGACCCTCTGGTCTGGGGTGAGGGTCCTCATCGGGAACGGCCTCATCAGATGGGGAGTCAACGCAAACGCTTCATCTGCGACAAAGACGAAGGGGAGTCCTTCTGCATTCTCCTCTGGAGGTGGCAAGCACAGACTGCCACTTTGGAGACGCGAGTAGAACTCCGTGTGCGCAATGGCACCACCATCCGAGATCCGGCCGTTCATCCCCACGTCCACATACATAAATTCATATGTCGCCGACACCACCGCCAACATCACTACACTATTAAACCCTTTATAATTATAATAGTAGGACCCCGAGTTGGGCGGTGGGACGATGCGGACGTGTTTCCCATCAATTGCCCCTCCGCAGTTAGGAAAGTCCCAACGGCTGGCAAAGTGGGAGGCCACAGTCTGCCATTCCTGTGGCGTGGAAGGGAACTGTGGAGTGAAACCAGAAAAACAAATTAGTCACTTTGCACATAAACATTGCAAGCAGATTAGACAATCAACATCTTGGAACAAGAGCATTGTATAAAATTGGAGGCAGGAAAGTATTTGCACAGAAAAGTAGAGGCTCACCTTCACAGATTACTCACCCCCCATCAATCCCCCCACTTCTGATGGGCCATTGGCAATAACTAGGGTTTTGGGGGGGGGGGGGGGGGGTGTTGGGCAGGTAACCTTCTGCACTTCATTGATTGGCAAATGGCTCAATAATGTGTGCTAGTTTGGCCAGACCCTCTGTACTTAACACTATTGGCAGCCCCCAGGAAAGCTAAACAAACATTACAACCCCCCCCCCCCCCCCCCCCCCCAAAAAAAAAGGAAAGCACATTGTGACATTCTCAAATTACCAAGCAAGCTAATAGGAGGGAAAGAACACAAAAAAAATAGGAAATGGAAAGTATGGAGGCAGCCCCTTGCACTACATGCTTTGCAGAATTCATCCCTAAAGATGCCCACTATAAAGAGGTAGGTATATAGTGTGTATTGACCTTGGGAAAGCCAGCAGATAGAGGATTGGTACCATCTGACAGAGCAGTTGGGGGAGGGGGTTCCTAATGAGTTTGCCCCCCCCCCCCCCCCACCAAAAAAAAAAAAAAAAAAGGGCTCTACATGAAGTAAACCACACAGCAAACATTTGTGCATATTTTAGGGGGTGTTTTGGGGCAAACAATACTATGCAGCAGACAAAAGACGTTGCTTAAGTGACTAGGCCATAGGTGTCTATTGGGGCAGAAGAGCATGCTGGGGAGGTAAGTGAAGGGAAAATGCATGAAGGAGAAAAGGGGCACAGCATATTAGAGCATATTGCAATCATGGTAATTAGGGAAGGAGGTCAAAAATACAAGACATTAGCAAACAGAGCATACATAGAAGGGAATAGTAAAGTAGAAATGTTACCTTAATATAGTCCTCCTGCAGGACCTGGATGATGGCAGAACAGGTCTCTGGAATAATGAGTCCCAGGGCCTGGGGAGAGATACCTGAAGAGAACTTCAAATCCTGAAGACTTCTCCCTGTCGCCAAGTACCTCAACGTGGCAACAAGCCTCTGCTCCGGAGTAATGGCTTGTCTCATGCAGGTATCCTGCCAGCTGATAAAGGGGGTCAGCAAAGCCAAAAGACGGTGAAAATCGGGGCCCGTCATCCGGAGAAAGTTCCTGAAATCATCAGGATTATTCTCCCGGATCTCACGAAGCAAAGGCATGTGCGAGAATTGGTCACGCTGAAGCAACTAATTCTTGGTCCACATCCTCCTCGTCACTCTGTTCATGGACGGGTCTTGGGTCAAAGCTAAAAGCCCGACACCAATTCCGCGTACAGCACGAACTCGGCGACGAGTACGCATGGGAAACATCGCTCACAAGGTCACAAGAGGTCGGCTGGTCAGAACGGACAAACAGAAAGCACCGATAAACAGCAAGGCCTGAAAGAACGAAATGAATACCAGAAACGAGCAGACAATAAGCAGTGCAAATCAAAGCGTCCTATATCAAGATATAGGCCGCAATGACCAACAAATGCGAACTGACTACACGCACTAATAAACAGATACGCACGACAAGCACAAACTGAAGAGCAGTAACGATCTGAGTCAGAAAACTGAGAAGCGCGAATCTTAAGTCACCAAACTTCGACTAACTCGCGATAAACACGGGATCAGCAGAAGGAGCCCAACGGGTGCCTGACGTGGTGCTGAACTTCCCTTTTCTAATCTCGTGGACGACGACTTACGTCACGACGTTCTTGCAGACCGGATATTCCGACAACGTAGTCCGACCGTGTGTACGCAACACCAACATCGGACAAAGTACGACGGACAGGATCCGACCGACCTGGTCCGCGGATTGTCCAACCGTGTGTATGGGGCTTAAGGCTGCATTCACACCTAAGTATTTTGTGAATGTGTGCAAAAGCATGCATTTTTGTACACATCCACAAAACATGCAGAAAACACGTGTCATGTTTGCAGTGCCAGTCATTGCTAATGACACCCTTACACGGCAAACAGACTTGCTTTATTGTGCATGTCAAAACGTGCGACAAACGCATCAGACGCGTGGTTAAAAAAGCACAAAGCTCAACACCCAAAATGGTACATGGGCTACTTTGGTACATTTGTCTCAAGCAGTCCATTAAAATGAATAGGCTGCCCTGTGCGCGTAAAAAAGCGTGAAAAATTTGCAAATACACGGATTCAGGAAACACTAGTTGTGAACCTAGACTTAAAAAAGATAACAAAGTATGCTATCAATAATGTTTTGCCACTGTTTGCCATTTATTACATAGTTGATGGATTTATTTTTACTTTTTTTTTCATTTTTGAAGTGTAAACCTTACCCCCAAGCACTTGAGCCCTCCTAAAAAACGTTAAAGTCCCCCTTCCCTTACGTGTCAGGGTCATCTTCTTATGAAAAGGGCAATTGTGTTACATATATTACATATGTGCACACCAGAGTGAGAGCGATAATTCCAGGGCCACCATTTATGGTTAACTCTAATCATGTGCACTGCAGGTTTCTTTTGCTATATAGACCTTAAGGCCCCTTTCACACCGAAGTGTTTTTCAGGCGATACAGCGCTAAAAATAGCACCTGTATAGCGCCTGAAAACAGCGGGTCTTTTCACACTGGAGCGGTGCGCTAGCAGGACGGTAAAAAAGTCCTGCTAGCAGCATCTTTGGAGAGGTGAAGGAGCGGTGTATTCATCGCTATACCGCCGGTAAGTGGGGGGTTTTAACCCTTTTTCGGCCGCTAGCGGGGTTAAAACTGCCCTGCTTGCGGCCGAATACCGCTGCTAAAATGACAGTAAAGCAGCGCTAAATATAGCGCTGCTTTGCCGCCGAAGCCCGCACCGCCCCAGTGTGAAAGGGGCCTTAAATGATGATTTCTAATACCACTTTTAGTTAAAGCATAACTCCACTTTTGTTGAGAAAAAAACCTTCCCCTCTGGGTGATCTATGTACATTGCAAGGATTACAACAACGTTTGTTGCAGATCCCTACCTTTTGCTATTCTCAAGAAATCCCTGTGTTTCTCTGTTCCCCTGTGGAAAAATGTATCTAATGGGAGTGGTTTCATAATTATCACCTGTGCACCTGCAGAGCACTAATAACAAAATCTGCTGGGCCTGCATCCCTTTAGACGTGATTCCCTATTGGAAGTATCTCACCAAAAATGACATTTTTGTTTCAGGGGATCACTGAAATCTGACTTGTATCTTAGTGTAGCCTTCTGAAATTGAACCAAACACACAAGCAAGAAGTTATGTTTCTGGGGGGTATACTTTACACATTCTGTGCACAGAAGACCTCCAGGCAGCCATATTGCAATGTATTATCAGAAAATTACAGTGGCTGCAGATTGAAAAGGAAAGGTAGTTTTTAATAACATTCAATTACAATATGACTTGTGTTGCAATTGTATACGCTATATTATTTTTTCTTTATATGCTATGTTTCTTCCCCACAAAAGTGGAATTACCCTTTACCACCAAATGCTATTGTTAAAATGTTTTAATTTGTAATTTTAAGGTAGTGTATAAAACATAACTTAATTTCCATTATTATGGATTTTTGGGGTTTTGAGGGTTCTATGGCCGCAATTTTTTTTTCTGCAGCCCTTATTTATAAAAATGTGTGAGGGAAAAAATAACATATATAAGATATATAAGAATCCTCTAGGAAAATAATAAATTATTAGTAAGTCCTAACCAAAAGACCTTTTTTTTAAATAATTTTATATTTAATTTTCATCTTCTTTTTGATTTTCTCTCTTTTTTCTCTCTGGTATTTTTTTTTATTTTTTTTTTACAGATTTGGGATTCATTTTTTTACCTGCATAATTCTGTTTTTAATATCATGTATTTCCTTATGTTTTTTTTTAGATATTTGTTGATACAGTACTATTTTAGTAATAATATTTTTTTCCATTTAATGTTACAAATATACCATATTTTATTGTTGTGATATCCCCAGATTGTTTAAGAGGAAATCATATTGATCACACCATGGGTAGGTGACAAACATAATATTTAAAGTGTAACTAAACCCAGGACCCTGCATTCACTATATCTGGTCTCCCGCAGTACACAGAACATGGAAATGCAATTACTTTAGTAAATATAAACTGCTAAATACCTTTTCTCATGAGCAGTGTATAGCAGTCTTGTGACTTTTATCAGTCTATCTTATGGTTAAATCTATCTGTCTGGGTAATGCTTGTAGGAGGGGTTTTCATACTACTCTGACTGTCCTTTGAGGCTGCATGGCTCCTGACCTCTCTCTGGGCAGTGCTGATTGGCCCTGGGATGATCACATGCACCCTCCAAGGAAAGAAAAACACTCTAGCAATACACACAAAACTGAGCATGTGCAGAGTGCCCCAGAGGCTCTGTCTTATCAGGAAATTAATTAGAGACAGTGGAAGAAGGGGAGGATCAGAGAAGACAGGATCAAACACCCTTTTTTTAATAATGTAGAGGACTAACCCCTTAGCTTCCACAGTGAGTATAACAAGCATGCTTTACTGCATATACAGACTGATCTTACTGTTGTGGGTTTAGTAACACTGAAAGTGCACTTGGAAGTGCAGTCGCTGTAGATCCAAGGGGGACATGCAAGGAAAATAAAAAACAGCATTTTAGCTTGCACATGATTGGATGATAAAATCAGCAGAGCTTCCCCTCATTTCAGATCTTCCCCTTAGATTTAGAGCGACTGCACTTCCAAGTGCACTTGTAGTGCAAAGTGGACTTACCTTTAGTAAATAACCCCCGATGTCTCTACTGCAGTAGAAAAACCTTTTGGAATGCAACTTTTTGGTTCCATTTTAACCTCCCTAGCAGTATGATTCTGTCTAGAATTTTGTACCAAAAGCGGTACAATTATTTTGCATGGAAATTTGGCGTTTTATATTGTAGGCATGCAATTCTTATGAATAACTCACTTAAATCTGTCCAAACCAGAGTCTAGTAGACATCCCGGGTATGATAAACACAAAATCATAAATTATAATATAATAAATAACTATAAAAATTCTTCAATAATGTAATCAAATCAAAAACACAGAAATTTGCTCAGTTGCAAAATTGTTGCTGTCATTAGATTTAGTGTTTGATGATAAATTGTGATTCTAATTTATTATCGCTGTTTTCTAGCTGGTCTAAAACCACTTTTGACATAAAGGGACACTTTTTGGTTGCTATGGACTAACTGCAGTTTCCAGGCAGAATTTTTTTTATTTATTATATAAAATGACATGCAGGGCACTGGACAGACCACTAGGGACAAAGGGGTGTGTATTTTTTTTATACAGTAAGATTACAGTACTGTGTGTTTTAACTTTTTTAAATTGGGCACCGATCTCCGCTCCCGTGCATCGTAACGTCGCAGGGAACGGAGATCAGAGGCACTCGGGCACTGTGTGAATCGAGCGGAGGAGCTCGCACACACAGCGGGGAGACATCGCAGGATCCAGGGGATAAGGTAAGTAACTTCCCCTGTATGCTGCAATGCGATCCCGAGTCAGGCTCGGGGTTACCGCTTTTGGTACTGAAGTTTCCGCCCCGAGCCAGACTCGGGATTACCGCCAGGGGGGTTAAGATTTAAAGTGTATGTAAAAGCAAATACTTGATGTTTTTTGGAAAAAGCAGTGAAGGGTCAGACTCTCAGGGGTTGATTTACTAAAGGCAAATAGACTGTGCACTTTGCAAAGTGTAGTTGCACTCGGCAAGTGCAGTTGCTCCGTAGCGTAGTAAATGAGGTAAGGTTTCACTTTGCAAAGAATACCCAATCACATGCAAGGAAGTTAAATAAACAGCATTTTGCTTGCACGTGATTGGATGATGGAAGTCAACAGAGCTTCTGTTCATTTACTAAGCTCTGGAGCTTCTGCACTGCATTGTACACAATTTATTTGTAATCAACCCCTACGTGACCAAATGTGCAGGTTCAAGATTGGCACTCCTGGAAGATACTTGTGTAGATTTGCCTAAGATAATTTTTTTTAAAACAAAATGCACTGCATGGCCTTTGAACTTTGGCCAGCAAACAAAGAAGGGCCAATAAGGTGGCGTTTTCTTCATCCAGCCCCCTCACTATTAAAGGGAAGACACAGAGCCTCTTAAAGCCGGCCATAGTTGTTTGAATCTTGGCAGGCTGAATGTACCCAACTTGATCTATCGATCAACTTTTGTAAAACCAGACTGTCAGATTTTACATGCAAATATTGCTAGTGGCTATTGTAGTTGCGACTCAACACGCGATTTTAAGATGCTTACATTTTAATTTTAATTTTAATTACAGATTTACCCACACTCTGGGTTTTATCTTTATATCTTTTTATCCTTCCATGTTTGGACCTTTCGTTTATTATAGTTTCTATAGATTATACGTGGAATTTAGCCACAATGTATTAAAGCCATATCCCTCCTTTAGTGGAATTCGTATACGTAGAGCTACTTTTATATTACCAATAGAGGTATTACAGCAGATCAATGTATATCTTTCTTTATAGCTGTTTTGATTGGTTATGACCTATAGCCGCAGGATGCACACATAAATGGGGTTAATACACAATATGATTAGTACACATCCTATCATGTTTAAACGACCGGAATGCATCATTGTGTATTATACGATTAATTCATTACATTTTTCAGTCTGAACATATTGTCATAAGGCTGTATCAGAATGATGTAGAATACATAGCAATGACTCAATTTTAACCCGGGTTTTCGATTGCATCTCGCTGTAGTAACAGCTTGTAATGCCCCATAGACAACCATTGTGGTTGAGCGTGCACTCTGATTGGCTGGAGGTACTGTCCATGACTATAAAAAGAACACTTCCGGTTCTCTGGTCACGCCCTCGTGACGAAGTCGGATATGACGAAACGCGCGTCAGGGACGTAGACCAGAGAACCCGGAAGTGACCTTGCGTGCGCTCCACCTTGCGTTCCACCGCCCAGGATACCCACAGGACGTCGTTTCCAGTGCTCCACGAGCGGAAATCGACTGAGAGGACCCGGAAAAGGAACCAGGCATAGTGCAACGCTTTATGTTTATCCCTATCATGACTATGCTTATATACCAATGACATCTGGTACGCATTTATGACCAAAGGGCACAAGTCTTATGTTAATGAATGCTATTTTTACTGTACATCTGGTACGCATTTATACAAAAGGGGTTGTTTTTTTCTATTTTAATTGTGTTATAAGGGAGGGTGATTAAAAATAAAAACATTTATGCAGTATTACGCTATGTGGCACAATTCTTTTCACACATGACCTGCCTGCATTGGGTGAGCTGGTGAATCAGAGGCTGTGGAAGAGAATTGGAGGGTACCAACAAAAGAAGGAGCAGTGACCTGAGAAAGATACTTTATGTGCCCGTAATTTTTCTAGCTCTGGTGAGTGCATCCCCAAAAGGGGAACCCCCTAACACGTGGTGGAATTTTCTCTGGTGGATGGACTAATCAGTTGTGGCACATCTAATAAATGAACTATTTTCTCACATCAGATCACAATCAACTCTGGACTTTGTAGATGAACTGTTAAAATTGATGATTGAGCAGTAATCTTATTCCCATATCATTGGTCTTTTCATATCAATTTTTACCAGAGTGTTTTATATATTTATATATCAATATTTAATTTCACTTTCATGGCCACAATTTTTTATACTCTGACCACCCACTCTCACAGATATTTATGAATTTTATTCGTACATTTTATTCGTGAGTTTTATTCGTATATTTATCAGCGTTTATTCTCTGATATTGAGCGCTGCTACAATATTTTAATAGGTTTTGGTTTTATACCTTGGTTTTACCAATCTCTGTGTCCTGCCAGCAGGAATGGCTCCCCCTGCCCCCTCGCCGGGAGAACACTATTGCCTTGTACACACGGTCGGACATTCCGACCACAAAATCTGTCAGATTTTTTCTGACGGATTTTGTCCGAAATTTGTGTTGCACACACACGGTCGGACAAAGTTGTCGGAAAATCCGATCGTTCCGAACAAGGTAATGTATAAAACATACAACGGGACTACGTGGAGGCCAGTAGCCAATAGCTTTCGTCTCCAAATCTCTTCTGAGCATGCGTGGCACATGTGCGTCGGAATTCTCTACACACGATCGGAAAAAGTCTGATCGGATTTTGTTGTCGGAAAATTCTAGATCCTGCTCTCAAATTTTTTCCATTGGAAATTCCGACGGAAAAAGCCCGCTAGAGCCCACACACGATCGGATTTTCCGACAACATAATCTGATTTTTTCCATCAGAATATCCGACCGTGTGTACGGGGCATAAGGCTCCGCAGGAGGGATTCCCCATCAACACTGTGGTTGCAGGAAAGAGGAACATTCCATCTATGGCCATCTATAGTGTCAATGAATTGAAAGTTGTTGCAGAGAAAGCATAACAAAAGATAATAAACTGCATAGGGAAAGATTAGGGTCAAGTAGGAAATTGTAATTTATTTCAGATTGCTAGCTCTTAGGACAATCAACATTTTTGTCGCCTTTTTTTGTTCCTATTATTAGAAAATTGTGGTCTTTCATTTTATTTTGTGGCCGGTTTGAGGCCAGCAATCACTTTTACCAGTTTTCCCATTGATTGAAAACTTTTTTATATTTTTTTGCAAGGCTTCAATAAAAAAAATGACTTTTGTTTTAGGGGTTGGTATTTATTACATATTTTTTTATTTAAAGGATATACTGGTTCTTCAGAGGCCAAGATGGAAGCTTCCGTAACCTATAAAAGATGAGAGGGTTTAGTTCCACTTTAGAAGTCCGGCCTCAGGTCACAGTAATTGGCAGGGAGAATCTACTCTTCAAACTCCGTCCCACCAATGTGACAGTATTTATTCCATGAAGAGGGATGGAGCTCTCTTTCCAGGACACAGCCAGCTTGTGTTGGAGACCACGCTGGACTGACTGGATTGGTCACTGGTCCTGGATGGGTATTCATGTGGGCAAAAAGGAAGGAATGCCTTCCAGTGGATAGTGCCCAAATGAAGAATGGTGGCGCTGGGCCCTCTTGACAATTGGGCTGTCGCCTTTTCTGTGCGACCATACAGTTGTTTCAGCACGTAGACTTGTATAAAAAGAAAGGCGCGCTCAGTGTCCAGATAAATGCAATTTCTAAAGTATGGTTCATAGATGTTTAGACGGCTTTCACACCGAGCTGTGGCTGGCGTCAGCGGTAAAACGGCGCTATTTTAGCGCCGCTTTACCGTTGTTTTAGCGGCATTATTCGGCCGCTAGCGGGGCTGTTTTAACCCCCCGCTAGCAGCCGAAAAGGCATTAAATCTGCCCGCAAAACGCCGCTGGAACAGTGTATTGCCGGCGGTATCGCAGCCCTGCCCCATTGATTTCAATGGGGAGCAGCGGTGGAGGAGCGATGAGTTCACCGCTCCTTCACCGCTCCAAAGAAGCTGCTGGCAGGACTTTTTGTGACACCCTGCCAGCGCAACACTCCAGTGTGAAAGCCCTCGGGCTTTCACACTGGGGTGCATGGAGCAGCTTTTTTCAGGCGCTATACAGGCGCTATTTTTAGCGCTGTAGCGCCTGAAAAACGCTGGCAGTGTGAAAGGGGTCTTAATAAAAAGTAACAACACGTACATGAAGCCAACGCGTTTCAAGGGAATAGACTCCCGCTTCTTCAGGGCTAACAAACAAAATAAAGTGTAGATAAAAGATACATATAGCAATAAATATATATTTAAAAAAATATAAGAATAAACAAATTAGTGCAGCCTCATCAGTGCCCAACAGTGAAGGGGAAAACAACATTTTATAACAGAAACAAAGAAAAACTTTTTTTTCAAAAATGTTTTACTTTTTTAGTTTGTTTAGCAAAAAAGAAAAACCCCAGAGGTGATCAAATACCACCAAAAGAAAGCTCTATTTGTGGGCTGAAAATTTTCCTGGGCAGGAAGGGGTGAAAGCAGGGGCGGACCATTCGGCCACTCGGGCACTTCCCGAGTGCCCCGGGCCACTAGGGGGCCCCATCAGGGTTGCCAGCCTCAGTAAAACCAGGGACAGTATGTAAAAAACTGTGTTTTTTTTTACATCTGTTTCTGAAATGTCCCTTACCGACATACTTTTGGTCTAAAAATCCAGAGATTATAGCTGCCCCACCTCTCCAGTACCTTCTCAGCCAATAGAAACATGTCTGTGTATACTGTGTGTACATGTATGTGTATACTGTGTGATTGTATACTGTGTGGCCCCATGATCTCTGATTGCCTGGGGGCCCCATAATCTCCTATTGCCCGGGGGCCCCATGAGTTGTCAGTCCGCTCCTGGGCGAAAGTGCCCGATATTGAAGTAGTTAATGAAAGTACAATATTTAGCAACTCACATGGTTGATGATTATAGAGGCACATCTAAATATGCAGACATCCGGGGTAAAGCTGTCCACATAGACCATCCTCCACACCGCCATCGACATCATCCCTTTCACGCTGCGCTCCACGAGCGATTCAAGCCTCGCTTTCAGATCGCTCTACTGCAGGGTAGTCTTCCCGGTCATGATTGCAGGCTGACAGCGGTGAGAGCCGGCAGTGCGGGGGATGGTCCATGTGGACAACTTTACCTCGAATGCCTGCATACTTAGATGTGTCTCTTTTAATCATCAACCATGTGAGTTGCTAAATGTTGTACCTTCATTAAGTGTAACCATATTGCTACACTTCGAGGCGCCTCTCTTCTCTTTTATACTCTGGAGCTCCTGCTGGATTTTGCTTCTAATCCCCTTGTGGAGGCTTCCATTTGTTGATGGACATTTTATGGTTACACAACCTGGTCACATTGCTATAATCTTTTATATGGACTATAAACTGAAGGATTTATGAATAAATGATAGTGGAACAAATCATTTGAGTTTCCATTATTTCTTATGGGGAAATTCACTTTGATATACAAGTGCTTTGGATTACAAACATGTTTCTGGAACGAATTATGCTCTCAATCCAAGGTTTTACTGTATATGCATTATACTCCTCAGTAGTGGCGGTTTGTCCATTAGGGCGCACGGGTGTCGCCCTCTCTCTCCAGCCACTCCTCTATCAATAGATAGATTCAGGCTTCGCCTGAATATATCCATGGCTGCCGATGCCACCCCCTATTTAGGCGCCTGGCCCCTTTTCAGGCGCCTGAATTACCATTTGTTTGAAGCACCTGATTAGAACCATAGGCTCTTATAGGCATCAAAAAAGGTAAACAGCGAGTGCCATGCTTGGCGCTCGCAGTTCACTTAGCTGTGTTAGAAAAGCGAATGAATATTCGCTTTCCCAACACTTTCCCAACACTGAACCGCCTCCCGCCAATCAGGTGCTCGGGTCTGGTAACTGTCACCCGATTGGCTGACATGACAGGCACTGTGAGTGGACACCTATCAGGCGTCCAATCATAGGAGAGTAGTACTTAATTTTCCCATCGCACACGTTCCTGGAAGCGCTCTCGGATTTGGGTGCTGCAGCAACAACCAGCTGGATACTGGTTCAAGTCATGGTGCCAGCACACCATGGAAGGACACAAATAGCATCCAAACAGGTGATTTATTGCATGATCACAACACTATCCTTGTGTTGTGATCATGCAATAAATCACCCATTTGGATGCTATTTGTGTCGTTCCATGGTGTGCTGGCAAATATCTTCTCCCATCCTCTCCTCCCAAAAGAGGATGGGAGGAGAGGATGGGAGAAGACATCGAGGACATGGAGGAAACCGCTCGCCACTGTCACCCACTGCCCCACCTAGACAGGGTAAGTGCCGGGCAGAGGACAGGCGGGCGGGGGGCACAGTGGCGGAATTCGATGGGCACAGTGGGAGCATTTGATGGCACAGTGGCAGCATTTGATGGCACAGTGGCAGCATTTGATGGCACAGTGAGAACATTTGATGGCACAATGGCAGCGTTTGATGGGGCACAGTGGGCGCATTTGATGGGCACAGTGGGAGCATTTGATGGGCACAGTGGGAGCATTTGATGGGCACAGTGGCTGCGTTTGATGGCACAGTGGCTGCGTTTGCTTGGCATAGTGGTGGCAATTGATGGGCACAGTGGGGCGTTTGATGGGTACAATGGCTGTGTTTGATGGGCACAGTGGTGGCAATTGATGGGCATAGTGGGTGCGTTTGATGGGTACAGTGGCTGCGTTTGATGAGCACTGTGAGTTTGCAATTTTGCAATTGATGGGCTTTTTTTTCAGTTTGTTTGCGCCCCCCCCCCCCCCCCCCCCCCCCCCAAAAAAAAAAAAAATGTTGTGCACCAGCCGCCACTGCTCATGAGAGTGTATATCCATCTATAATCGTTTGTGTTAAAAGCATCTGAATGACATTAACATACAGAGATGGGACAACTATTATAATGGTGCAGAGAGGATGAGAAATCTGACAGTTGACAAGTATGAGTAAATAAAATGTTTTGAGTTGAGCTCAACCATTAAATAAATGGTAACCAACTCAGTAACATCACCCACATTTCTGTTTTTAGCAGGATCATGTACATTTATATGTAAATTATAAAACATTACTATATTGTTCAAGCCCAGCTGTAAAATAAATTAAATTTTTTCACATAATAATAATTAAATAATATAATAATAATATTGCATGTTTGCGTTTCCTTTAGGTTTCCTTTAGGTTCGGTCCACACCGCTGTGACCCCCAATTCCAGTGCGATTTTGCATTGCAACTTGCTTGCAACTTGATGCAACTTCCTGACGTTGGCTGAAAAAAAACCTTCTGAAGTCGCAGCAAGGGTTGCAAAGATAATAACAACACTACCCTGTGATTTTAGCATTGCAGTCTGTGGCACTCGTGTCGCACCAAAGACACAGAAAAGTAGTGCAGGAACTTTTTTTTTATGTTGCTGCGACTTGAGTCACATCAATTAAGATGCCACCCATTGAAATGAATGTGTTTTTACTTTCCTTGCAACTTTCTGGGTTGCAGGTCGCACCAGAATTCACAGCAGTGTGAACCAGGCCTTAAATGAATCTGTTGTAGAAATTGTGCGTCAACACTTTGGCGTAGCCGCACAGGAATACATTCCATAGCAGTATGGGCTGGAGAGTCAGTAATGATGTCAAAACGAATCAGACATTGCAGTAGATGTCACTGGTAAATGGGTTATTTGCTAGAAAAAGGCACATTGATACTGAGAACCAATTATTTAAAAAAACATATTATCATGCCCTGATCTACATCTGTACAGTATATACATTATATAGGGATGTATTGACTAAAAGCAAATAGACTGTGCTGTGCACTTTTCGATAACTGATAAATGCATTTTCTTTTGATACGATTAATCAATCTATAATCGCTAACTAATTTTTTCGATATGTCATGCAGGAAAGTGAATTTCAATCAATAGTTAAGGTACAATCACACTTACAATCATAACTTATCGATTGAATCTCTGTTTCCACCATCAAATCTCCTAATCTGATTGAAATACATTTGTATTCTTGAACAACGTATCTGAGAGCTGTCGATTGCTGCAAAATGATCAGTAATTTTCTGCCCTGGTCGATCGACTCTGATTGAAATTGCATCTACATTGAATGGAAGGGAAGTTATAGATATTCTATTGTTTTGGTTGAATGGTACATCGATTGGATAAATAAATGGTGTATGACCACCATTAGTAAAAGGATTACTCCTGGAACAATGTTAATGCCAATTCAGTCATTCATATACCTGTCACTGGAAACAGATATGAAGAATCCATGAATGCAATAATAAACCCCTTATGTATCCATACCTCCTAACATTTTGAGATGGGAATGAGGGACACCTACCAGCAAACGTATGTAGGCATAGGACATGCTCCCTGTCACACCCTCTTAAAGTAGGGTGACCAGACATCCCTGATTTCCGGGGATAGTCCCTGGATTGAGGACACTGTCCCCAAACCCAGCCTGTCCCCGGTTTTGTCCCCGGATTGGAATTCAACAGGGGCTGGGGCAATTTCAAAGACAGTCAGTGCAGAATAAAAAAAAAAATCTAGGGTGTAATTTTTTCATTATCTGTGCCCCTTTCTGATGATCATGTGCTGGTCGGAGCGGAGAGAATATTTCTTCAGTTTTGGGTGCATGCCGTTCCACTCCTGCTCGCATGTTCTTCTGCCTTGGCTCAAGTCCCGGCCAGCCACCTGCCCATCTGCTTGCATTCCCTGATGGAGTGATCTTCATCCGCTCCCCACCCAGTAGTAGCCGGGGCCCGGAGAGTAAGACTTGACAGGCTGTGAGGCGGGCGGCGACGGCCAGAGAGTCGCTAATTGCCGCCATTACTAGTAAAGAAATCTGTCCCCGGATTTCATTTAAAAAATCTGGTCACCTTATCTTAAAGGAGAATTAACCAAAAAAAAGTTCATTAAATCCACAAGGGCTTTTTTTTTTTACCACTACTATTCCTTTATATTGGCTTTTAAAATTTACAAATGCAGCAATTTAGAATTTGGATGAAAGGTTCAGCACCGAGAAACACTTTTTGAAAGATAAAAAGTGCATTTTATATACATCTATATAGATCGGACCAAAATGAGGGACAAATTAGGAGGAATGAGGGACAGAGGGACATTGTTCCAAATCAGTTGGGAGCTATGTGTAGCTATCTTAACTTCTTGCCGACCGCCCACTGTCAATTGACGGCGGAGCGGTGCGGCTCTTGTGGCGGGACGCCGTCATATGACGGCGCTACCATTTTGGCCACTAGGGGGCGCGCGCGCCGCGTCGCTGGGTACCCGATGCGCGTGCCCGGCGGCCGCGATGTCCGCCGGGCACCCGCGATTGCCCAGTAACTGAGCAGGACGTGGATCTGTGTATGTAAACACACAGATCCACGTCCTGTCAGAGGAGAGGAGACCGATGGTGTGTCCCTTGTACATAGGGACACCGATCGGTCCCCTCCCCCAGTCAGTCCCCTCCCCCCACAGTTAGAATCACTAACATAGGGAACATATTAACCCCTGCAGCGCCCCCTAGTGTTAACCCCTTCCCTGCCAGTCACATTTATACAGTAATCAATGCATTTTTATAGCACGGATCGCTGTATAAATGTGAATGGTCCCAAAAATGTGTCAAAAGTGTCCGATATGTCGGCCTCAATGTCGCAGTCACGATAAAAAATTCGCAGATCGCCGACATTACTAGTAAAAAAAAAAAAATAATAATAAAAATGTCATAAATCTATCCCCTATTTTGTAGATGCTATAACTTTTGCGCAAACCAATCAATATACGCTTATTGCGATTTTTTTTTTTTTTTTACCAAAAATATGTAGAAGAATACGTATCGGCCTAAACTGAGGAAAAAATTTGTTAAAAAAATAAATTAAAAAATTGGATATTATTGGATTTTATAATAAAAAGTAAAAAAATATTATGTTTTTTTCAAACTTGTCCCTGTTCTTTTGTTTATAGCGCAAGAAATAAAAACCGCAGAGGTGATCAAATACCACCAAAATAAAGCTCTATCTGTGGGGAAAAAATGATAAAAAATTTATTTGGGTACATCGTTGCATGACCGCGCAATTGTCATTCAAAATGCGACAGCGCTGAAAGCTGAAAAATGGCTTGGTCAGGAAGGAGGTGTTCGTGCCTGGTAGGCAAGTGGTTAATTAGAAATGGAGCAAAAAAAGAGGAAGGAGGTTTTTGTACGGCTCTGTATCACTGTGTAAGTTGTAGGTGCAGTGTATGTCTGCAGACAGTAGTATTCGGCCTCATCTTCTTCTTTTACCCCGGTGATTGTGAGAGTGAAATCAGACCCAGATCCAGATCCACTGATCCGGTCGGGAGTCCCGGCCTCGCGAGTTCTGGCCCAGGTGATAATCAGTGTTGGAGGCTGTCCTGGTTTCTGCTGGTACCAAGCTAAGTAATCCTTTCCATTTGGACTATATAAGAGACTTTGACTAGATGTACATGAGATGGTGAATGTGTCTCCCGGGGACTTAGAAATATAATTCGGAGTCTGAGTCATCACTATGTATCCTCTGGAAGCTGTAAAACAGATAAGACTTGTAAAAAGATTAAAAAAAGTAATATTGAAAAATTTCTAATTATGTAAAAACAAAATTATTGTTTAGTGGTGCTAGAAAAACATGCTGTAGATTACAATGAGAAATAAAAGAAACATAATAGAATCCAGCACCTTGTATGTAAAGATAAAAGACACAGAGCAGACATGTCGGAGGAAGCATCTTGGTGTGTCTGGACTGTCACAGTCACTGATCATTAATGTTGAAGACCAGCGGGTTATATGAGGGAAAACCTCAAAGTGTCACTATGCAAAACAGGAAAAATGCAAATTCACAGATTGTACATTCTCCTTACACTATAGGCTTTCTTAGCTTTAAATATACAGTGGAACTCGGAATGCGAGTAACGCAGTTTACGAGCATTTCGCAATACAAGCTATTTATTTAATTTTTTTAATCCAGACTCGCTTTGCGAGCGTTGTCTCGCAAGATGAGCAGGATTCAAGCCGGTGGGGTGTGCAGTACCGCATTTAGACAGAGGTGCAGGGGGCGCCTGTGATGCTCAGAGACACTCGGAAACACTCAGAGACGCTCAGTTCCTGAGTGTCTCCGAGTGTCTCTGGCGCCCCCCGCACCTCTGGCCACCTGTGGTACTGCATAGACAAGCAGTGGCTGTGGAACGGATTATCTGAGTTTCCATTATTTCCTATGGGGAAACTCGCCTTGATATACGAGTGCTTTGGATTACAAGCATTCTTCTGGAATAAACTATGCTCGTAATCCAAGGTATTGCTGTACAGTACATCCAATCTTTTCATAATCAGGGGAATTCATAAACAGTGTCATATACACTCTTTAGAATTTTGTTGCGCCTCCACATAATAAATGATAAATTCCTTTTGGAAGCAGGTAGATGAATCTAGAGCTACCAGCACCTTCAGAGGGGCACCGAGGCCAATGTGTTCAATGTGTCCCTACACACGCTCCATCCTCAGTGCAGCTGAACTACCCCCCCCCCCCCCTTAGCTCTCAAACACTTCAGTGGTCGAGGATTTTTAATGCTTGAAACCAGTTTTCCATCAGGTCCGCATCCTTTATGATTATCAACAGGCAGTGGGTTGATCCATAGCCAATAGACAGCCTGCTATTGGCTAAAGAATCAACCAACTGCCTTCTGTCAATCACAAAGGGAGACTGGACCTGATAGGGACCTAGTATCTCAGCTTCCCCACTGTCAGCTGGTTGCTATGATGCTGGCAGCTGTGAGGCCAACAGCATCCATAGCAACAAGTGGCAGGCGGGGTGGGTAGGGGGTAGCAGCAGCAAACATGCTACCTGCTACACAACACACTCTGCCTGTCTGTGTACGCCAACTTACAGTTATTGTTAGGTAGTTCTTAATAGAGCCAATTTAACAAAGTGGCGCTATAACTGCACCAAATCCAAAAATAATTATCTCCAGTCCGTAGATACCAAAACTGGAGGGAATAATTTTTGGATTTTTGTGCAGTTATAGCGCCGCTTTGTAAAAGTGGCTCTATTAAGGACTACCTCAATCTGCCGCATGTGATGGTACAACTATCAAAACGGACAGTGGGGATTTTTTAATCTGACACTGACCATTTTAACCAGTTCCCACCCAGCCTATTTTAATATATGATGGCTGGGTGGGACTTACCTCGTTCTGGGTGGACCTCGCACGTGGAAATGCAGCCGCGATTCAGCGCGATCTGTCACCAGCTGTGTCTACTGGACAAAGCCCATGACTGATCACCGTACCGGCCCACTGCCAGTACCATATGATCTCTGTGACCAAATGCAGCAGATCACATAACAATTCTAAATAATGAATGGCTTCCTTTCATGCCATTCATTGTGTACAGTTGTGTTGCTAGCTGTGATTGGTCACAGTGATCACATGGTACAGACAGGGCCAATCACAGCCCACCTGTAGTGTGTGATTAGCTGTGACCAATCACAACAATACATACTAAATGAAGCAGTTTCATTCAGTAAAAATGGTTCCTTATACTAGTGAAATTCACTAGTATAAGCAATCATAAAAAAAAAAATGTAAAAAAAAGTTACTATGGTAACACTGTATTGCTCTTGTCACAAGGGTAAAAAAAATTGTAATTTAAAAAAAAAAAAAAAAAAAAACATTGACTAAAAAAATGTATTATTTTTTTTATTTTATTTTTTTTACACACTGTCACCAGTCAGTGTCCCTGACCACCACCACACCACATATGATGACGCTGTACTACACTGGGGACAGTACGTAAAATAAAATTGTGAACTTCAAAATAATTCACCATGCC
This sequence comes from Lithobates sylvaticus, assembly GCA_028564925.1. NCBI lineage: Eukaryota > Metazoa > Chordata > Amphibia > Anura > Ranidae > Lithobates > Lithobates sylvaticus. The sequence goes on from CM053026.1 coordinate 728,134,382, forward strand.
ACTTACTAAATACCTTGGACTGTCTACTTTCCAAAAAGAGGTAATTTGAGGAATAGCTGTACTGTCTTGGTATTTTTTTGGCCTTAAGAAATGAGGCGGTCAGTACATAAGGACTGGTCGATTTTCAGATACTGAATATACCATAGTTTGTAGACTCTATAACTTTCCTACAGACTAAATAATATACACTTATTTGGGGTATTTTCATCAAAGAAATGTAGCAGAATACATTTTGGCCTAAATTTATGAAGAAAGATTATTTATTTGCAACTTTTTATAACAGAAATTAAGAAAAATGCTTTTTTCTCAAAATTGTTGGTCTTTTTTTGTTTAGTTTTTTTGCAAAAAATTCAAAACCCAGCGGTGATTACACTGCGAATGGCACCAAAACAAATCTCTATTTGTGGGAAAAAATGCTAAAAATTTCATATAGGTACAGTGTTTCATGACCACGCAATTGACATTCAAAGTGTGCTAAAAGCTGAAAATTGGCCTGGGCAGGAAGGGTGTGAAAGCGCCCGGTATTCAGGTGGTTAAAGGGTCTTACCACCATAAAAAAGGTGTTGTTATGATTTGAAATTCCTCGATGTTAGTAAAGAAGGTAAAGGTGCCAATTTCAGCAAGATTAAGGCTCAGTTCACCCCTCAAAGGTGTCACAGAGCGTGCTAACTGTTTGGGCAACATATTGGGCAGCCCATTCATTTCAATAGCTCTACATGTGAGAAATGTGCAAAAGAAGTGCCAGACGCATACATTTTGATGGGTGGGAACATAAGTGAGTTCATGGGCACTGATATGCAGCACTGCTGGGCACTGATAGGCAGCACTGATGGGCACTAATAGGTGGCACTGATAGGCGGCACTGATGGGCACTGATAGGCGGCACTGATAGATGGCACTGGATAGGCAGCACTGATGAGGAGCTATTGACAAGCATTACTGATTGGCATCTGAAGGGCACTGAGAGGTATTACTGATGGGGCACTAATTGGCACATTTATGGGCACTGATTGACACTGGTATGGGCACAGACTGGCAGCTGATGGGCACTGACTGGCTGCTGTGTCGGCACATCTGATGGGGCTGTGCTGATAATCAATGTGCTGATTTTTAGCACAGACCCCCCCCCCCCCCCCCCTCTGACAGGGAGAGCTGCTGGTCTCTCTTCCTGTCATCGCAAACCGAGGAAACCCATTTACCGGCACTTCCTGGTTCAAGTGATGAACAGCTGTGATTGGTCACAGCTGATCACGTGGTAAGGAGCCTCCGTCAGAGGCTCCATACCACGATTGGAGATGTGGCGTGTCAGACTGACACACAGCACTACCGATCTCTGCACTGCGCAACCCCCACGGGCGTGCACCAGCATGTTATCCTGCTGGATGGCATATGATGCCCAGTAAATTAAACAAATAAAACGAGACTTTAAAATCACTTTAAGGATCATTACAATTGTGTCTCTATGTTTCCACCATGCAATCTCGTGATCTGATATATGGAAATATGATGGTATTTAATGAGCAAAGTATGGGTGCTGCCAATTTTCTACAAAATGATCGATCATTTTCTGCCCTGGATGTTCAACTCGATTTGATTGAATCTGTTCAAAATTGAGTCTACATTGATTGGCAAGGAAAGTTATGGCTATTCAATTATATCCTAAATTGTAAGCTTTAACGAGCAGGGCCCTCAGATTCCTCCTGTATTGGGTTCTATTGTAACTGTACTGTCTGCCCCCATGTTGTAAAGCTATGTGCAAACTGTTGGCGCTATATAAATCCTGTATAATAATAATTTGAGGATTCAGTTGTTTTTTTGTGGAATCGTACATTAATTGGATAAAAAATGAAGTGTGTATGACCACCATTAGTAAAATGCTTACTCCCGCAACAATGTTGATGCCAATTCAGTAATTCAAATACATGTCACTGGAAATAGATATAAAGAATCCATAAACCCAGTAATACATTTATTATGTATTTATCTTGATAAGAAAAGAAGCAAAAAGAGGAAGGAGGTTTTCGTACGGCTCTGTATCACTGTGTGAGTGGGAAATCATAATGCTGCAGACAGTAGTATTCGGCCTCATCTTCTTCTTTTACCCCGGTGATTGTGAGAGTGAAATCAGACCCAGATCCAGATCCGCTGATCCGGTCGGGAGTCCCGGCCTCGCGAGTTCTGGCCCAGGTGATAATCAGTGTTGGAGGCTGTCCTGGTTTCTGCTGGTACCAAGCTAAGTAATCCTTTCCATTTGGACTGTATAAGAGACTTTCACTAGATGTACATGAGATGGTGACTGTGCCTCCCGGGGACTTAGAAATATAATTCGGAGTCTGAGTCATCACTTTCTCTCCTCTGGAAGCTGTAAAACAGATAAGACCAGTAAAAAGATTTTACCAGAAATGATATTGAAAAATGTTTCTAATTATGTAAAAGTAAACTATTATTTTGGGGTGCTATTAAAAACATATTGTAGATAACAATGCGAAATAAAAGAAACATAATAGAATCCAGCACCTTGTATGTAAAGATAAAAGACACAGAGCAGACATGTCGGAGGAAGCATCTTGGTGTGTCTGGACTGTCACAGTCACTGATCATTAATGATGAAGACCAGCGGGTTATATGAGGGAAAACCTCAATGTATCACTATGCAAAACAAGAAGAATGCAAATTCACAGATTGTATGTTCTCCTTACTGTATAGGCTTTTTAGCTTTTCATATACCATTATCCAGTCTTTTCTTAATCAGGGGAATTCATAAATGTCATAGACACTCTTTAAAATTTCATTGCACCTCCACATACCGTATTTGTCGGTGTATAACACGCACTTTTTCCCCCTTAAATTCAGGGGGAAATCGTGGGTGCGTGTTATATGGCGATCCCCTGCTGATTGTGAGCGGAGGAGCGAGTGCCGCCGAGATACACATAGCCGAGTGTACTTGGCTAGGCTCGGCTCACAGTCACACCCAGTCCCGCCCTATGATGGACATAGCACAAGGACTGGGCATGGCTGTGAGCGGAGCCGAGAGGAGCCGAGCCTAGCCGAGTACACCCGGCTATGTGTATCTCGGCGGCGCTTGGCTCCTCTCGGCTCCACTCACAGTCCCGCCCAGTCCCGCCATTGGACCTGTGTTATGCCCATCATAGGGCGGGACTGGGCAGGACTGCGAGAGGAGCCGAGCATAGCCGAGTACACTCTGCTTTGTGTATGTCGGCAGCGCTCGGCTCCTCTCCTCTCGCAATCAGCGGAGATTGGCGCCAAATTTAAATACCAAGGCTGCAATGACACCAGGCTGCAATGACACCAGGCTGCAATGACACCAGGCTGCAATGACACAAGGCTGCAATGACACCAGGCTGCAATGACACCGGGCTGCAATGACACCAGGCTGCAAAGTCACTGGGCTAGGCTGCAGATGGACACTGACAAGGCTGCATTGACGGGCATTTAAATGTAAGTTTCTTTCCTTAACCACTTCAATACCAGCGTATAGTATTATTACGCCCACAGATCATCCTGGGCGGGCGTCATATGACGTCCTCTCCTTCCCGGCCGTCTAGGGGGCGCCGCAACGCTCGGGACCCGGTGCGCGTGCCCGGCGACCGCGATGTCCGCCGGGCATCCGCGATTGCCCGGGAACACAGCAGGGCCGTGGATCTGTGTGTGTAAACACACAGATCCAAGTCCTGTCAGAGGAGAGGAGACCGATGGTGTGTTCCCAGTACAGAGGAACACCGATCGGTCTCCTCTCCTTGTGAGTCCCCTCCTCCTACAGTTGGAATCACTCCCAGGGAACATAATTAACCCTTCCCTAGCCCCCTGGTGTTAACCCCTTCCCTGCCAGTCACATTTATACAGAAATCAGTGCAATTTTATAGCAACGATCGCTGGATAAATGTGAATGGTCCCAAAAATGTGTCAAAAGTGTCCGATATGTCCGTCACAATGTCACAGTCACGAAAAAAATCGCAGATCACCGCCATTACTAGTAAAAAAAAATGCCATAAATCTATCCCCTATTTTGTAGACGCTATAACTTTTGCGCAAACCAATCAATATACGCTTATTACGATTTTTTTTTTTTACCAAAAATACTTAGAAGAATACATATCGGCCTAAACTGAGGAAAAAATTTGTTTTTGTTTTTTTTTTAAAATTGGATATTTATTATAGCAAAAAGTAATATATATTGTGTTTTTTTCAAAATTGTCACTATTCTTTTGTTTATAGCGCAAAAAATAAAAACCGCAGAGGTGATCAAATACCACCAAAAGAAAGTTCTATTTGTGGGAAAAAAGGACATCAATTTTGTTTAGGTGCAATGTGGCACGACTGAGCAATTGTCAGTTAAAATGCGACGGCACTGAAAACTAAAAATTGGTCTGGGCAAGAAGGGGGTGACAATGTCCTGTATAGAAGTGGTTAAACTTCCCTCCTAAAAGTTTTTTCCTTAAAACTCCCTCCTAAACTTGGGCTGCGTGATAAATGCGGTAATTAATGACAAAAATCATGTGCCTTTTGGAAACAGGTAGATGAATCTAGAGCTACCACCACCTTCTACCACCCAAGGCCGCTGTGTCCTTACACACACTCCGTCCTCAGTACAGCTGAACTTCTCCCCATTGGGTACCAATTTCAGCAAGATTAAGGGTCAGTTCACCCCTCAAAGGTGTCACAGAGCATGCTGTCTTTTTTTACTAACAAGGAACATGCCCACATGTCAGGTTTGGGGCAGTCCATTCATTTTAATGGCCCTAAATGCGAGAAATGTACAAAAGAAGTGGCAGACGCATTTTATCACCCCACCCACGGAATACATAGTATTGTAGTACCATGCATTTTAATGGGTGGAAAGCCAAGTGAGTTTTTTTGCGATATACCACTGCATTAGTTTAACTGACAATTGTGTGGTTATGCGGCGCTGTACCCAAATAACATTTATGTCATTTTTTTCCCACAAATAGGTACAGAGTTCAGTGGTGCAATAGGTACAGTGTGCAGAATTCAGGGGTGTGCTTTGTACAGAGTTCAGGGGTGCACTATGTACAGAGTGCAGAGTTAAGGCCCATCATGCCTCTTGGAGTAATTGTAACTGCCAGCCTTGCAATGCCTCATGGGAAATGTAGTTCCACAACAGCTGGAGGGCCCCAGGTTGCCTACCCCTGACGTACAGGGTCCAGAGTTCAGGGATGCACTACATACAGGGTGCAGAGTTCAGGGATGCACTACATACAAGGTGCAGAGTTCAGAGGTGCACTAAGTACAAAGTGCAGAGTTCAGGGGTGCATTGTGCGCAGAGTGCAGTGTTGAGGAGTGTGCTACATACAGAGTGCAGGGTTTAGGAGTTTGCTCTGCACAGTGTTCAGGAATCAGCTCTCTTTCACAGGCTGTTCACGTCTCACTTTCACCTCCTCCCCCTGGGTGCAAGGGCCACATGAAATGGCCTGGAGGGCCAAATTTGGCCTGCGGGCCTTGTGTTTAACACATGTGCAGTAGGGGGAGTGAGCGCTATCATTCTAGGACTAGAAGTGTGTAACTAACAGAATCAATAAATGAAAATAAAGTAAACATAGCTAATAGAAAATGATACAGCCTTGACATCTAAGGACTAGCATGCTGCAGTATATTACATTTTTGTTCTTGGGTTTTGATACGCTTTAACATGCCTCTGTCAAGAGAGAAAAAAAAAATTGATTCTGAGAGGAAGGAAGTTTTTGTACAGCTGTGTATTGATCTACAGCGGGTACCCATTACATTGATGACAGTAATAATCTTCTGGAAATGTTTCTTTTACCCTAGTGATTGTGAGAGTTAAGTCAGACCAAATCCAGATCTGTTGATCTAAATTGGATTCCAGGGCAGTTGAGTTCTGTCCCATGAGATAAGTAGATGTGGTGCACTACCCCTGAAGATGACACACCTCACACAGATAATCCTAACTTGCTATAACAGTGCCTGTTTTGTCACCCTGGCCAGAAAAAAAAATGTTGGTTGTCAAAGTTGGAGCTTTTGAAGAAAGCACAACGGTTCCCTGCAGACAACAGAATAATGATGTTAGTCTCCTACCAGACCCAGAGCACTCTCTTTATGTCTCCGGATATGTGCTCTGATTCAGTAAAAGTCAAGCTCATGCCAGAGAGGGATAGAAGTTTCTGTGATCTCACTTTTTCAATCCTGCTGGGACAGTATCTCTTTTCCTTCCCTACAAGCAGTAGAAGGGCTCATTAGTATAGTCTTTTAAATTCAAAGTGGCACTGGATTGTTCCCAAAAAAAGGGGAGTTAAAGCAACCTCACTGGGGCAGAACTATTTCATGGAACCATGAAACCAGAAATGTCAGTGGCCAAGAAGCCTCTCACCACAGTAGACACTCTATGATCTCCAGGCCTTTCCCAGAGAGACCCACATGGAGGGGGGCAGGATGCCCAGGAAGTGATGGTGAGGAACAGACATAATAACAAGTATAGGCGCACAATTCAAAAACATCTCTATAAATGTCTTCCAATGCAATCGTACATACAAAATATATATATAATAAATTATTAACAATATGTTCTAGAGTAGGAAAAAGTCCATAAAATAGGCATAGATCAAACAGTCACTGTCCCCTTTAAACGCTGCCACTGTCCCCTTTAAACGCTGCCACTGTGCCCATCAAACGCTGCCACTGTCCCCTTTAAACGCTGCCACTGTCCCCTTTAAATGCTGCCACTGTCCCCTTTAAACGCTGCCACTGTGCCCATCAAATGCTGCCACTGTCCCCTTTAAACGCTGCCACTGTCCCCTTTAAACGCTGCCACTGTCCCCTTTAAACGCTGCCACTGTGCCCATCAAACGCTGCCACTGTGCCCATCAAACGCTGCCACTGTGCCCATTAAATGCTGCCACTGTCCCCTTTAAACGCTGCCACTGTGCCCATTAAATGCTGCTACTGTGCCCATCTAACGCTGCCACTGTGCCCATGTAAAGCTGCCACTGTGCCCCAAGTGCTGCCATTGTGCCTCAAATGCTGCCACTGTGCCCATCTAACGCTGCCACTGTGCCCATCTAACGCTGCCACTGTGCCCATGTAAAGCTGCCACTGTGCCCATCTAACACTGCCACTGTGCCCATCTAACACTGCCACTATGCCCATCTAACGCTGTCACTGTGCCCATTAAATGCTGCCAATGGCACTTACCTTGTCAGGCGGCGAGCGGTGTCTCCTCATCTTCTCCCGCGCTCCTCCTGTCTTGCAGTGATTGGACGCTTAGGCGTCCAATCACAGCGCCTGTGACTTCAGCCAATCAGGGGACCGGTAACACAGACCGGCAACCTGATTGGCTGAGAGGCGGGTCTGTGTTAGGGAAGCGATGTATTCGCTTCCCTAACACAATACAGTGTAAGCAGCGAACGCAAAGCATTGCGCCCGCTGTTTACACTTCTGGAAGCCTATTAGAGCACACCGCTCTAATAAGGTCCCCTATTAGAGCTTAACAGCTCTAATAGGGCGCTTCCAGAAACACCCCCCCCCCCCACCCCCCCCCCCCCCCCCCACCCCCCCCCCCCCACTGTAATTCAGATGCCCAGCGCCCGACAGGGGGGCGGACACCTGAATAGGGGGCGGCAGCGGTGACAATAGATAGATTCATGCAATGCATGAATCTATCTATTGGTGATAGAGCGGTGCAGGAGAGGGGGGGCGGCGCTCCTGCGCCCTCTATGCACGCACCGCCACTGCGTTCTACTAACTTCCATTATCCAATGACATAGCTCCCAGCTGTCCCTGATTTCGAGGGGCTGTCCCTGATTTGTAAAAAATGTCCCTCTGTCTCTCATTCCTCCTCATTTGTCCCTCATTTTGGTCTGATCTATATAATTGTATATAAAATGCACTATTTATCTTTCAAAAAGTGTTTCCCAGTGCTAAACCTTTCATCCAATTTCTAAATTTCTGCATTTGTAAATACCAAAAGCCAATATAAAGGAATAGTAGTGGTAAAAATCACTTGTGGGTTTAACCAATCATTTTATATATACAATTCTCCTTTAAGGGGGGCGTGGCAGAGGGTGTGTCCTATGCCTACATACTTCTGCTAATATGTGTCCCTCATTCCCATTTCAGAAAGTTGGGAGGTATGTCCAATGACTTTGCAAGGGAAGTTTCCCCAGAAATTAGTGAATGAGGTAAAGCTGTGCTGACTTCCATCGTCCAATCCTGTGCAAACAAAAATATTTTTATCTTTTATCTTTCTTGCGCGTCATTGGATATTCTTTGCAAAGTGAAACTTCGATCCAATTCTCTAAGTTCTGGGGGAAATTCCCTTGTAAAGGTCAGCAGCCTTGACTTTAGTAGATCAACTCCTTTGTCTTGAGAATTGTGGTACATAACGCTAAATGAAAAATTCAGCTTATCGTTACATAAAAAGTGTTATGTGAATGAATAATATAGTGACTATATTGTGTCACTATATTATTCATTCACATAACACTTTTTGTGTAACGATAAGCTGAATTTTTCATTTAGCGTTATGTATGTGTGGATATAGATAGCTTCTTATGTTGTCAGTCCCCACCAAAGATAGAGTATTATATATATACTGTATTTATCACTGTTATGCAGGGGCGGACTGACCATTTGGCTACTCGGGCACTTCCCGGGGCCCCGGGCCACTAGGGGGCCCCATCAGGGTTGCCAGCCTCAGTAAAACCAGGGACAATATGTAAAAATCTGTGTTTTTTTTACATCTGTTTCTGAAATGTCCCTTACCGACATCCTTTTGGTCTAAAATCCAGAGATTATAGCTGCCCCACCACTCCAGTACCTTCTCATCCAATAGTAACATGTCTGTGTATACTGTGCGTACATGTATGTGTATACTGTGTGATTGTATACTGTGTGTGTGTGTGTATACTGTGTGGCCCCACAATCTCTGATTGCCTGGGGGCCCCATAATCTCCTATTGCCCGGGGGCCCCATGAGTTGTCAGTCCGCCCCTGCTGTTATGTGAACAATGCTTTGAACAATCACTACTAGCTCAATGCAGCAGAGTAGATTATACAACTTTACATACTATAATAGCAGTACAATCATTTCTGTATGTAAAAAGATGCATAAAGAAAAATCATCTGCACAGCAAAATATAAAAGAGGAAGGAGGTTTTTGTACGGCTCTGTATCACTGTGTGAAAGGGTAATCCCAACTCTGCTGACCGTAATACTCGGCTTCATCTTCTTCCAGAGCTCCATTGATTGTAAGAGTGAAATCTCTGTATGGAGATCCGGATCTACTGCCACTGAACCTATCCGGGACTCCAGATTGGCGATTGATTGCCCGATTGATAAGAAGTGTTGGGGGCTGACCTGGTTTCTTCTGGTACCAGTGTATGTAACTTATATCAGAGTTACTAGTAACATCAGAACTTGATTTACAATGTATGACCACCTTCTCTCCTGGAGACACGGAGATATATTCCAGAGTCTGAGTCAGCACAATCTCTCCATAACAGGCTTGGGAAACAGAAAAACATCTGGTTAGTTACAATTACAACACATTGAAAAATAATAATAATCATATATCATCCAATGGCAACAAAAAATTCACCTACATTCTATATAAATATAAAAGAGACAGAGCAGATAAGTCAGATAAACCATCTTGTATCTGGACTTTCACACACACATGTTAGAGGCTGTTACAAGACCCTATTTATATCAGAAATTACAATAAAATATACAGGAAAATCACTTTACACTTTCAATATGTAAATCAGAAATCATGCAAATACCCCCTGTATAGACATCATTGTAAGTGTCACATAGGAAAGCCGGTTTTACTTAGGAGGACACAGGGGGCGCCGTGGGGGGGGGACGTCGTGGGAGGAGACAGGGGGATGCCGTGGGGGGCACGGGGGGCGCTGTGGGGGGGCACAAGTGGACACCGTGAGGGGAGGACAAAGTGGGACGCCATGGCAGAAACACAGGAGGAAGTTATGGGGGGAGGACACAGGGGGTTGCCATGGGGGGGACACAGGAGGATGCGTGGGGGGGGACGCAGGGGGAACTCGTGTCAGGAAGAAACAGGGGGACACCATCGGGTGAACACAGGAAGACAACGTGGGGGGAGAACATAGGGGGTTGCCATGGGGGGGACACAGGAGAACATCGTGGGGGGAGGACACAGGGGGATGCCATGTGGAGGACACTGTGGGGGATGCCGTGGGGGGCACAGGGGGGGCGCTGTGGGGGGGGGCACAAGTGGAAGCCGTGGGGGGAGGACAAAGTGGGATGCCATGGGGAAAACATAGGAGGACGTCATGGGGGGAGGACAGAGGGGGATGCCTTGGGGGGACACAGGAGGATGCATGGGGGGGATGCAGGGGGACGCCGTTGGGGGAAGAAACAGGGGGACACCATGGGATGAACACAGGAAGACAACGTGGGGGGAGAACATAGGGGGTTGCCATGGGGGGGACACAGGAGGATGCTGTGGGGAGGGACACAGGGGGATGCCATGGTGGGGACACAGGAGTATGCCGTGGGGGGAGGACACAGGGGGGTGCCATGGGGGGATACAGGAGGACACCGTGGGGGCAACGCAGAGGGATGCTGTGGGGGAGTGGGACACTGGGAGATGCCATGTGGGTGGAAGAAAAAGGTCCTCTGTGGCAGGCGGCATCTGTTTGGGGGGGTAAGAGGATTTGTGCTGGGGGGTGCTTTGGGAGGGGAGAGGACCTAAAATCTTCGCACCCCCCAGCACAACCGAGGAGGGGGATTCTCAGTAGCTTTGTGTGGTGTGCAGGCTGTCCTGTTGGGGCCCAGGCCCCCTACATCTATACTGGTTGCCCCCCACCGACGGCGGCACTGGTGTCTCACCTGATGCCTGTAATAGTAAGAACTGCCAACGTGTGGCGCGTGTTGCTCCCCACCGGCCCCTCTGCTCTTCTCGTCCATCCCAGGTAATGTCATGTACAAGAACCTGGGGTGGACAGGAGGGAAGGAGGAGCCAGTAGGGAGCAGTGCACGCCACGCTGTGACAGTTCTTATTATCATAGGTGCTTCCTGGGCTAGAGTTCATGTGTGTTGAAGAGCCTCTCAGGCAGTGCCCGAGCTCCCGATGGGTCAGTCCGCCCTGGTTCACTCTATCTACAGATGCGGCTCACAGCATGGACCGGTGTGTCCCTGTTCACCGTTTCAGGTCCGATTTCAGCCCAAATTTTTGGCTGAATTGGGACCTGAAATGGACCAAAAGATGCACAGGGCTCTTGTGCAAATTCGCACCAGAGCCACAGCGGAGATATGTGAACCGACTCCATAGAGAGCCAGTCAAAATTTCCTGCTATTGCGAATTGGATGAAGAGAACCTGCATCCAATTCGCAATAGTGTGAACCCAGCCTCAAAGACTTCGGGGTCGGTATGTATAAAACATTCATTGTGTGGATGTAAAAAACATCCAGACAATCAGAATAAAAATTTCCGTACTTCCTCTATTATGTGTGGTTCCTATATTGTCAGCACTATCTATTTGCCACAGTAGGTTTTTGTTTCCTTATTGAGGTATTTCTGGAAAATGATGGCCAGTAGGTGACACTGAAGATGAAGGAACCATACATATTAGAGAAAATACAGCAATTTTCATCCTCACTGTGTAGATGTTTGTCAGAAAACATTTTGCACATAGATCCCTTAAAGGAGTTGTAAACCCTTTCAGGTTTTTCACCTTAATGCATTGTATGCATTAAGAACATATGTGTGTAAGAACGATAATAGCAATGTTACATGAGAGCTTTCATGAATTAGATTTTCTATAATTAAAAATCAGAGAATGAAAATGTATGACTGAACGAATGAAAATTGAGATATCACAGTGTGGAGCGTAACAATGCTGCTTCTCCATAAATCCAGTACAGTGAGTGTGCGTTGTCACTGTCGGACAGGAAGTATATCACAGGCAGGATCACCAGGTGAACATAAAGGAAAGAAAGCCTGAAAAATGAAAACTACTGCAGCCACTACACCTAAGGACTGGTAAGCTGCCATATATTACATTTTTGTTTTGGGGTTTAGATAAAGAATAACTCTAATGCCCCGTACACACGGTCGGAAATTCCGACCACAAAATCCGTCGGATTTTTTCTGACGGATTTTGTCCGACACTGGTGTTGCATACACACGGTTGGACAAAGTTGTCGGAAAATCCAATCATTCTGAACGTGGTGACATTCGTTGCATACGATGGAACTACGTAGGGGCTAGTAGCCAATAGCTCTGGTCTTGTAATGTGATCTAAGCATGCGTGGCACTTTGTCCGTCAGAATTCGCTACACACGATCGGAAAAAGTCCTATCGGACTTTGTTGTCGGAAAATTTGAGAGCAGTATCTTAAATTTTTTTAAAAGTCTGATGGAGCCCACACACGGTCGGATTTTCCGACAACATGGTCCGATAGGACATTTTCTGTCGGAAATTCCGACCGTGTCTACGGGGCATTAGGGGTGTATTAATAAAAATAAAATATAGTGCAAATGTCTCAGCATTTGCACAAAATTAATAGATAATACCCATAATGTGTGTAATATGTGTAAAATGTCAGTTTCTGCTTTTTGCCTTTCACAACATTCCCTAACATTCGATTCCAAGAGAAAATAGCCTTTAGGACATACAACCAGAATGTTTTTAATTTAAATGTGTGGAGCACCCTTCCATGTTAATAGTATTTGCACCTTTCAGCATCGGAGCAAGGGTTCTTTGAGAGTAGCTTCCATCCAAAAAAAGTGATCTCTCTCAAAGCACTTGTCCTTAATGCTAATGACCACTGGGATTTTCAGAACCAACAGAGCCCAGAAAAGAGAACCAGCAAGGAGAAAGACTTTTTTCCCACCCCCTCCCTGGTAAACTGGTTTTAGAGAACATATTATTATTGTTATACACGATTAATATAGCACCAACAGTTTGTGCAGCGCTTTACAATGTAGAGGGGAGCAGCACAATTACAATACAGTTCAATATAGAAGGGCCCTTCTCGTGGAACTTACATTCTAAAGGGAGGAGAGGTGGTACATAAGGTAATAGTTGCGGGGGATGATTTGATGGGGGTGGTTCGGGTACAGCTCTTAGGTGGGTGTGGTATAGACTTCCCTGAATAAATTAGTTTTTAGGGATCTCCTAAAGGTGGACAGGGTAGGGACTGATCAGACATACCAGGGCAGGGAGTTACAGAGGATTGGAGAGGCTCGAGTGAAGTCCTGTAGGCGAACGTGGGAGGAGGTAAGGAGCAGAGGGGACGATTTGGGCAATATCTGCAGATGGGGTTGGTGATGTAGCTGGGGGCGATGTTGTGGATGGCCTTGTATGTTGGGGTTAGTATTTTCTGAACCCAGGCACCCACGATTTTCCCCCGATTTTAATGGGGGAAAAGTGCGTGTTATACGCCAATAAATACGGTACATTCTAAATTCCAATCTGGAACCACTAAGAATATTAATAGACATGGATGGCTAGACAGATAAGGATGCCAGAGAGTGTGGGGAGGCTTACTGCCTCTTTTCTTAGGACTTAACTAGATTCAGGCTTCAGGTACATAGACCTATTTCCACTTGTAATTTAAAAAAAATAAAAAATTTCAAACACATGTTAAAATCTGCTAGAAAATTGCTTAGAACCTCCAAACATTATATGTTTTCTGAAAGCAGAGGCCCTAGAGAATAAAATAGTGGCGGTTGTACATTTTTTGTGTCGCACAAATGTTTATTAAACACAAACGTTTAGGAAAAAATGCACTATAATTCAGTTTACTGCACATAAATCCAAATAACAGCCAATTCTTTGGTAAAATCTAAAAGATGGCGTTGCATCAAGTAAATAGATACCAAACCTGTCAAGACTCAAAATTGCATTTACCCGAGAAATGATGACAAACTACAACACCTACATTTTTTCATAGATGATGTTTTAAAAGCTTAAAAAAGAGTTCCACTGGCATAGTACAATTTATTTTCTAAGGCATCTGTTAGTACCATCCTAATGTAATGCTACAATCACTAATTTTATTAATAGGGGCCGCCAAATTTCTTATTTTATTTATAAAACTAACCTTATATTTCTCTCTGTAGTGCTGTTCCATCTTGCTTGTGGGCACGTTAAGCCCACTAGGATACTCTTCCGGATACAGTGCTGCAAAATAACCAGCATGCACCACCGGATCTCGCGCATGCGCATTATCCACAACTCGCAGTGCAGGAAACTTCCCATCACAATGGGTGGTTTCACAGATGGCATCGTAGGAAAGGCCTGCCCCGTTTGTTATAGCAATGATGAGAATCAGCGATGGCCACTGACTCCTGGGAACTATGACAAACCTCTCCCAGGAGCCAGTGCGCGGCCGGATATTGCGCACATAACCGCGGGTGGGAGACACAGGAAGTGCTGAAATGCCTTATAAACAAGGTAAAGACAGTGGGGAAAATAAAAAAAAAATGCCCATTGCAGTGAGTCTGGCAAGGTCTGAAGCGGGTGATGTGGAGATCGAAAATTGGGTGGAACTCGGCTTTAACAGGTTAACAGTGTGGAGTTAATCATGAATGATGGACTTAGCATTATTGTTCTCACTTTTATTTGGAGATACCTCACAAGTATGGTGAAATTGCTGTTTACATAGACATGCAGGATCTATGTGCGCCTTTGCTAGGGATGAGCCGAACACCCCCGGGTTCGGTTCGCACCAGAACCTTCGAACGGACCGAAAGTTCGCGCGAATTTTCGAACCCTATACGTTATAATGGACGCGAACGTTCGAAATCAAAAGTGCTAATTACAACGGCCAATATGCATGTTAATGTCATAAAACAGGTTTGGGGACCCGGGTCCTGCCCCAGGGGACATATATCAATGCAAAAAGAACTTTTAAAAACTAACGTTTTTTCGGGAGCAGTCATTTTAATGATGCATAAAGTGAAAAAAAAAAAGTGAAATTTTCCTTTAAATATGGTACCTGGGGGGTGTCTAAAGTATGCCTGTGAAGTGGCATGTGTTTCCCGTGTTTAGAACTGGCACAAAATGTCATTTGTAAAGGAAAAAAAGAAGCCATTTAAAACCACTTGCGGCTTTAGGTTTGTTCTTAAGTAGAATCTGAACAGGTACATTATGAAGTGTAGCTCCATCCCAAAAAAATCTATTTTTAAGCTTTTTGGAGAACATAGGGAGGGGTTATCACCCCTGTAACATTTGCTGTCTTTGCACATCTGTTCAGAACATGTCACCTCACTTTCCGTCCCAATGACAAATGTTTTTGGAAAAAGTGGGGTTTTAATTGAAACAAGGATTGGTGATAAAGTATCAGTAGAGAGGAGATACCTTTTTCCCAAATTAAATCTAACAGGATAGAATTTCCCTTCCTAGGGGTAGATTTCCTCTCACTTCCTGTTTTCTCTTTCCATTTGCAAGTAGGAGTCGTTTGTAAGTTGGATGTATGAAAGTAGGGGCCTGGCGTATATACTCTGCAGAAATTTGCCCTATTAGATGTTGGTGTAGCCACAAGACTGGTGGGCACAGGAATGGGCCCTGCTGTGAGTTAATAGATCAAGATTTGTAATTGCATGCACCTGTTGAACAGGGCAGAAAAATTGGGGGTGGTGGTGGTGGTGGACGGTGTTGCCACAAGACTGTAAGCTCTCACAGTTACTCTTGGTGGGCGCAGGAATGGGCCCTGCTGTGAGTTATTAGATCAAGATTTGTAATTGCAAGCACCTGATGAACAGGGCAGAAAAATTGGGCCTTTGGCGGTGGTGGTGGACGGTGTTGCCACAAGACTGTAGGCCCTCATAGTTACTCTTGGTGGGCGCAGGAATGGGCCCTGCTGTGAACTATTAGATCAAGATTTGTAATTACCCGCCCCTGTTAAACAGGGGCTGAAAAATTGTGCCTTAGGCACTGGTGCTGGTGCCACAACACTGCAACCCCTCACAGATACTGTACTTGGAGCACAGCAGTCACACGTGTTGCGAAGCATTTTTTTAAAAAATTGTAAGTACACGCCCCTGTTAAACAGAGGCTGAAAAATTGTGCCTTAGGCACTGGTGCTGGTGCCACAACACTGCAACCCCTCACAGATACTGTACTTGGAGCACATTGTTGCGAAGCATTTTTTTATATAAATTGTATGTACACGCCCCTGTTAAACAGGGGCTGAAAAATTGTGCCTTAGGCACTGGTGCTGGTGCCACAACACTGCAACCCCTCACAGATACTGTACTTGGAGCACAGTGTTGCGAAGCATTTTTTTATAAAAATTGTATGTACACGCCCCTGTTAAACAGGGGCTGAAAAATTGTGCCTTAGGCACTGGTGTGGTGGCATGGATCATTGAGGAGGAGGAAGAGGATAGTCAGTGAACATAAGAGGACAGTCACTCAGCATCAGCATAGGCAGTCTTGAAGGGATGTGATGTGACATTAAAAATTATTCGGTTATATCCGCCTCAGGTGCCTGGTAGCTGGTGGTGATCCAAGACTGATTCATTTTGATGAAGGTCAGTCGATCAACCGAGGCGGTGGACAGGCGCACCCTATGATCAGTCACAAATCCTCCAGCAGCACTGAATGTGCGTTCGGACAGAACGCTGGAGGCAGGACAGGCCAGTAGCTCAATTGCATACTGTGCAAGCTCTGGCCAGTGATCCATCCTCAGGACCCAGTAAGCCAGAGGATTTTCGGTGGGAAAGGTGTCCAAGTCTGACCTTGCCCCAAGGTATTCCTGCACCATGTATATCAGACGCTGGCGATGGTTGCTGGAACCGATCATACCTTGGGGCTGCGGACTAAAAAATTGTCTGAACGCATCGGTCAGACGTCCACCTTCCCCACCGCTCCTTCTGCCACTGACCGAAGCCTCAGCAACTCGTCGCCCAGGACCAGGAGTTTGTAGCCTCCCAGTTTCTGGGAACGCGTTGCACAGACCTTTCTGCAAGGCCTCCCTGAGATGTCTCATCCTCTGCTCCCTCTGCGACGGCAAGATAAGGTCCGCAACCTTACCCTTGTACCGCGGATCAAGGAGAGTGGCCAGCCAGTAATGGTCCCTCTCCTTGATCCGAAGAACACGAGGATCCTTCCGCAGGCTTTGCAGGATCAGGGAGGCCATGCAGCGTAGGTTAGCTGAGGCATTCGGTCCGGAGTCTTCTGGGTCACTGAGGATGACATGATCGCCAGCCACCTCCTCCCAGCCACGTACAAGTCCACTGGTTTGTTGGGACTGTACATCATCCCTAAAAGACTGCTGCTGCTGATGCTGAGTGCCAGGCTCCACCTCCATGCTCACACAATCCTCCTCCTCCTCCTCCTCCTCCTCCTCCTCATCCTCTTCCTGTGTGATGGGTGGGACAGGAGGAACACTGTCCGGATAAAGGGGGCCTTGAGAGGCAAGGAAGTCCTCCTCTTCCTGCCTCTGTTCTGCCTCAAGTGCCCTGTCCATTATCCCACGCAGCGTATGCTCCAACAGGTGGACAAGAGGGACAGTGTCACTGATGCATGCACTGTCACTGCTCACCATCCTCGTGGCCTCCTCAAATGGTGAGAGGACAGTGCATGCATCCCTGATCATGCTCCACTGACGTGGGGAAAAAAAACCAAGCTCCCCTGACCCTGTCCTGGTGCCGTAGTCGCAAAGGTACTCATTGATGGCCCTCTGCTGCGTGTGCAGTCGCTGCAGCATGGCCAACGTTGAGTTCCACCTGGTGGGCATGTCACATATTAGGCGGTTCTTGGGCAGGTTCAGCTCCTTTTGCAGCTCAGTCAGCCGAGCACTGGCATTATAAGATCGGCGGAAATGCACACAGACTTTCCTGGCCTGCCTCAGGACATCCTGTAAGCCTGGGAACCTGCCCAAGAACCGCTGCACCACCAGGTTGAGGACGTGAACCATGCAGGGCACATGGGTGAGCTGCCCCTGTCGCAGGGCGGAGAGGAGGTTGGTGCCATTGTCAGAAACGACCATTCCTGGCTTAAGCTGACGTGGCGTCAACCACCTCTCGGCCTGCCCCTGCAGAGCTGCCAGAACCTCTGGCCCAGTGTGGCTCCTGTCCCCCAAACACACCAGCGCAAGCACGGCATGGCATCTTTTTGCCTGCGTACTTGCGTAGCCCCTTGTACGCCTACGGAGCACCGCTGGTTCCAAGGACAGAGCACTGGAGGAAGAAGAAGAGGAGGGGTTGGAGGAGAGAGGTGTGTCACAACCAGTAGCAGTAGTAGCGTTTTGGAGGCGTGGTGGCGGAACAACCTCCAACACTACTGCACCTTGTCCTGCATCCCTCCCAGCTGCCAATAGAGTGACCCAATGGGCCGTGAAAGAAAGGTACCGTCCCTGTCCATGCCTGCTGGACCATGAGTCAGCGGTAATATGCACCTTACCGCTGACCGCCCTGTCCAGCGAGGCATGGACATTGCCCTCCACATGCCGGTAGAGAGACGGAATCGCCTTCCGTGAGAAAAAGTGGCGTTTGGGAACCTGCCACTGAGGAACCGCACATTGAACAAACTCACGGAAGGGGGCCGAGTCTACCAACTGAAAAGGCAGCAGTTGAAGTGCTAGCAATTTAGCCAGGCTAGCATTCAACCGCTGGGCATGTGGATGGCTGGGAGTGTACTTCTTTCTACGGTCCAGCAGCTGGGGCAGGGAAATTTGCCTGCTGCAATCGGACGTCGGTGTACTGCAAGTACTTGGTTGTGACACACCTAATTCTACACCTTCAGTCCTCTCAGAGCAGCTTTCAGAGAGGACTGAAGGTGTAGTGGGGATGGAGATCCCAGCTGAGGAGGAGCAAGGAGAGGTCCGCTTAGTTCTTTGGTGTGGGTCTTTTATGTGTGCCTGCCAACGAGCTGCATGGCAGGTCGCCATATGTCTGGTCATGCTTGTGGTGCCCAAGCGGCTGATGTTTTGGCCACGCGAGATACGCTTGAGACAAATATTGCAAATAGCAGTGGTGCGATCTGCTGCACTCGTCTCAAAAAAGGCCCACACCAAAGAACTTTTCTGATAACGTGCAGAGGCAGCGCCCTGCACAGGCGGAGCTCTGCGGTGTTGTACAGTTGCTGTGCTGGCCTCTACCTGGCCTCCAGGGGGCACCCTGCCTCGTTGGACATGTGACGCCGCTTCCTCCTCCTCCTCGTCCTCCTCCTCATCCTCTCTCCCTTCAGGCACCCACGTGGAGTCAGTGACCTCATCATCCCCTCCCTCTTCACCACTAGAGCAAACCTGGCAGTAAGCTGCAGCTGGTGGAACAGTACTGCCAGATTCCTCAAGCTGGGTATCATCATCCGAGCCTTCGAATCGTTGGGCATCCTCCTGGAGCATGTACCCAACACTGTGCTCAAAGAGTTCGGGGGACTCCTCAGGAGGACATGGTGGGTCTAGGGAAGGGGTGGCTGATGATGCTCTGCCAGTACCCTGAGCCTGGGTGAGAGAGGATGAGGAGGATGAGGAGGGCTTGGTCATCCATTCTACCAAGCCTTCAGCATGATGCGGCTCCACATGTCCAGCTGCCGAAAACAAAGACGCGCGTGTCCCATGGCCACGTGCTGATGACGATGCACGACCACGTCCACGTCCACGGCCACGTCCACTAGAAACAGAGCCTGCCTGCCCTGTGTTCTTGGCTCTGCACGCTCTGCCTCCCCTTGGCGGTCTTCCAGCCATTGTAGTCGGTAGTCCTGTGGGTGCTGCTGAGAAGAATATATAGGAGCTCTGTGTGATGCCACTAACACACTAGAAGTCCTGTGGGTGCTGCTGAGAAGAAAATATAGGAGCTCTGTGTGATGCCACTAACACACTAGAAGTCCTATGGGTGCTTCTGCAAAGAAAATAGAGGAGCTCTGTGTGATGCCACTAACACACTAGAAGTCCTATGGGTGCTTCTGCAAAGAAAATAGAGGAGCTCTGTGTGATGCCACTAACACACTAGAAGTCCTGTGGGTGCTGCTGAGAAGAAAATATAGGAGCTCTGTGTGATGCCACTAACACACTAGAAGTCCTATGGGTGCTTCTGCAAAGAAAATAGAGGAGCTCTGTGTGATGCCACTAACACACTAGAAGTCCTATGGGTGCTTCTGCAAAGAAAATAGAGGAGCTCTGTGTGATGCCACTAACACACTAGAAGTCCTATGGGTGCTTCTGCAAAGAAAATAGAGGAGCTCTGTGTGATGCCACTAACACACTAGAAGTCCTGTGGGTGCTGCTGAGAAGAAAATATAGGAGCTCTGTGTGATGCCACTAACACACTAGAAGTCCTATGGGTGCTTCTGCAAAGAAAATAGAGGAGCTCTGTGTGATGCCACTAACACACTAGAAGTCCTATGGGTGCTTCTGCAAAGAAAATAGAGGAGCTCTGTGTGATGCCACTAACACACTAGAAGTCCTGTGGGTGCTGCTGAGAAGAAAATAGAGGAGCTCTGTGTGATGCCACTAACACACTAGAAGTCCTATGGGTGCTTCTGCAAAGAAAATAGAGGAGCTCTGTGTGATGCCACTAACACACTAGAAGTCCTATGGGTGCTTCTGCAAAGAAAATAGAGGAGCTCTGTGTGATGCCACTAACACACTAGAAGTCCTATGGGTGCTTCTGCAAAGAAAATAGAGGAGCTCTGTGTGATGCCACTAACACACTAGAAGTCCTGTGGGTGCTGCTGAGAAGAAAATATAGGAGCTCTGTGTGATGCCACTAACACACTAGAAGTCCTATGGGTGCTTCTGCAAAGAAAATAGAGGAGCTCTGTGTGATGCCACTAACACACTAGAAGTCCTATGGGTGCTTCTGCAAAGAAAATAGAGGAGCTCTGTGTGATGCCACTAACACACTAGAAGTCCTGTGGGTGCTGCTGAGAAGAAAATAGAGGAGCTCTGTGTGATGCCACTAACACACTAGAAGTCCTATGGGTGCTTCTGCAAAGAAAATAGAGGAGCTCTGTGTGATGCCACTAACACACTAGAAGTCCTATGGGTGCTTCTGCAAAGAAAATAGAGGAGCTCTGTGTGATGCCACTAACACACTAGAAGTCCTATGGGTGCTTCTGCAAAGAAAATAGAGGAGCTCTGTGTGATGCCACTAACACACTAGAAGTCCTGTGGGTGCTGCTGAGAAGAAAATATAGGAGCTCTGTGTGATGCCACTAACACACTAGAAGTCCTATGGGTGCTTCTGCAAAGAAAATAGAGGAGCTCTGTGTGATGCCACTAACACACTAGAAGTCCTATGGGTGCTTCTGCAAAGAAAATAGAGGAGCTCTGTGTGATGCCACTAACACACTAGAAGTCCTGTGGGTGCTGCTGAGAAGAAAATAGAGGAGCTCTGTGTGATGCCACTAACACACTAGAAGTCCTATGGGTGCTTCTGCAAAGAAAATAGAGGAGCTCTGTGTGATGCCACTAACACACTAGAAGTCCTATGGGTGCTTCTGCAAAGAAAATAGAGGAGCTCTGTGTGATGCCACTAACACACTAGAAGTCCTATGGGTGCTTCTGCAAAGAAAATAGAGGAGCTCTGTGTGATGCCACTAACACACTAGAAGTCCTGTGGGTGCTGCTGAGAAGAAAATATAGGAGCTCTGTGTGATGCCACTAACACACTAGAAGTCCTATGGGTGCTTCTGCAAAGAAAATAGAGGAGCTCTGTGTGATGCCACTAACACACTAGAAGTCCTATGGGTGCTTCTGCAAAGAAAATAGAGGAGCTCTGTGTGATGCCACTAACACACTAGAAGTCCTGTGGGTGCTGCTGAGAAGAAAATAGAGGAGCTCTGTGTGATGCCACTAACACACTAGAAGTCCTATGGGTGCTTCTGCAAAGAAAATAGAGGAGCTCTGTGTGATGCCACTAACACACTAGAAGTCCTATGGGTGCTTCTGCAAAGAAAATAGAGGAGCTCTGTGTGATGCCACTAACACACTAGAAGTCCTATGGGTGCTTCTGCAAAGAAAATAGAGGAGCTCTGTGTGATGCCACTAACACACTAGAAGTCCTGTGGGTGCTGCTGAGAAGAAAATATAGGAGCTCTGTGTGATGCCACTAACACACTAGAAGTCCTATGGGTGCTTCTGCAAAGAAAATAGAGGAGCTCTGTGTGATGCCACTAACACACTAGAAGTCCTATGGGTGCTTCTGCAAAGAAAATAGAGGAGCTCTGTGTGATGCCACTAACACACTAGAAGTCCTATGGGTGCTTCTGCAAAGAAAATAGAGGAGCTCTGTGTGATGCCACTAACACACTAGAAGTCCTATGGGTGCTTCTGCAAAGAAAATAGAGGAGCTCTGTGTGATGCCACTAACACACTAGAAGTCCTGTGGGTGCTGCTGAGAAGAAAATATAGGAGCTCTGTGTGATGCCACTAACACACTAGAAGTCCTATGGGTGCTTCTGCAAAGAAAATAGAGGAGCTCTGTGTGATGCCACTAACACACTAGAAGTCCTGTGGGTGCTTCTGCAAAGAAAATAGAGGAGCTCTGTGTGATGGGACTAACACACTTCAAGTCCTATAGGTGCTTCTGGGAACAAAATATATGATCTCTGTGTGATGGGACTAACACACTTCAAGTCCTATAGGTGCCTCTGGGAAGAAAATATAGGTCTGTGTGATGGACTAACACACTTCAAGTCCTATAGGTGCTTCTGGGAACAAAATATATGATCTCTGTGTGATTGGACTAACACACTTCAAGTCCTATAGGTGCTTCTGGGATCAAAATATATGATCTCTGTGTGATGGGACTAACACACTTCAAGTCCTATAGGTGCTTCTGGGAAGAAAATATATGATCTCTGTGTGATGGGACTAACACACTTCAAGTCCTATAGGTGCTTCTGGGAAGAAAATATATGATCTCTGTGTGATGGGACTAACACACTTCAAGTCCTATAGGTGCTTCTGGGAACAAAATATAAGATCTCTGTGTGATTGGACTAACACACTTCAAGTCCTATAGGTGCCTCTGGGAAGAAAATATAGGTCTGTGTGATGGGACTAACACACTTCAAGTCCTATAGGTGCTTCTGGGAACAAAATATATGATCTCTGTGTGATTGGACTAACACACTTCAAGTCCTATAGGTGCTTCTGGGAAGAAAATATATGATCTCTGTGTGATGGGACTAACACACTTCAAGTCCTATAGGTGCTTCTGGGAAGAAAATATATGATCTCTGTGTGATGGGACTAACACACTTCAAGTCCTATAGGTGCTTCTGGGAAGAAAATATATGATCTCTGTGTGATGGGACTAACACACTTCAAGTCCTATAGGTGCTTCTGGGAACAAAATATAAGATCTCTGTGTGATTGGACTAACACACTTCAAGTCCTATAGGTGCTTCTGGGAAGAAAATATAGGTCTGTGTGATGGGACTAACACACTTCAAGTCCTATAGGTGCTTCTGGGAACAAAATATATGATCTCTGTGTGATTGGACTAACACACTTCAAGTCCTATAGGTGCTTCTGGGAAGAAAATATATGATCTCTGTGTGATGGGACTAACACACTTCAAGTCCTATAGGTGCTTCTGGGAAGAAAATATATGATCTCTGTGTGATGGGACTAACACACTTCAAGTCCTATAGGTGCTTCTGGGAAGAAAATATATGATCTCTGTGTGATGGGACTAACACACTTCAAGTCCTATAGGTGCTTCTGGGAACAAAATATAAGATCTCTGTGTGATTGGACTAACACACTTCAAGTCCTATAGGTGCTTCTGGGAAGAAAATATAGGTCTGTGTGATGGGACTAACACACTTCAAGTCCTATAGGTGCTTCTGGGAACAAAATATATGATCTCTGTGTGATGGGACTAACACACTTCAAGTCCTATAGGTGCTTCTGGGAACAAAATATAGGATCTCTGTGTGATTGGACTAACACACTTCAAGTCCTATAGGTGCTTCTGGGAAGAAAATATAGGTCTGTGTGATGGGACTAACACACTTCAAGTCCTATAGGTGCTTCTGGGAACAAAATATATGATCTCTGTGTGATTGGACTAACACACTTCAAGTCCTATAGGTGCTTCTGGGAACAAAATATATGATCTCTGTGTGATGGGACTAACACACTTCAAGTCCTATAGGTGCTTCTGGGAACAAAAATATATGATCTCTGTGTGATTGGACTAACACACTTCAAGTCCTATAGGTGCTTCTGGGAACAAAATATATGATCTCTGTGTGATTGGACTAACACACTTTAAGTCCTATAGGTGCTTCTGGGAACAAAATATAAGATCTCTGTGTGATTGGACTAACACACTTCAAGTCCTATAGGTGCCTCTGGGAAGAAAATATAGGTCTGTGTGATGGGACTAACACACTTCAAGTCCTATAGGTGCTTCTGGGAACAAAATATATGATCTCTGTGTGATTGGACTAACACACTTCAAGTCCTATAGGTGCTTCTGGGAAGAAAATATATGATCTCTGTGTGATGGGACTAACACACTTCAAGTCCTATAGGTGCTTCTGGGAAGAAAATATATGATCTCTGTGTGATGGGACTAACACACTTCAAGTCCTATAGGTGCTTCTGGGAAGAAAATATATGATCTCTGTGTGATGGGACTAACACACTTCAAGTCCTATAGGTGCTTCTGGGAACAAAATATAAGATCTCTGTGTGATTGGACTAACACACTTCAAGTCCTATAGGTGCTTCTGGGAAGAAAATATAGGTCTGTGTGATGGGACTAACACACTTCAAGTCCTATAGGTGCTTCTGGGAACAAAATATATGATCTCTGTGTGATTGGACTAACACACTTCAAGTCCTATAGGTGCTTCTGGGAAGAAAATATATGATCTCTGTGTGATGGGACTAACACACTTCAAGTCCTATAGGTGCTTCTGGGAACAAAATATATGATCTCTGTGTGATTGGACTAACACACTTCAAGTCCTATAGGTGCTTCTGGGAAGAAAATATATGATCTCTGTGTGATGGGACTAACACACTTCAAGTCCTATAGGTGCCTCTGGGAAGAAAATATATGATCTCTGTGTGATGGGACTAACACACTTCAAGTCCTATAGGTGCTTCTGGGAAGAAAATATATGATCTCTGTGTGATGGGACTAACACACTTCAAGTCCTATAGGTGCTTCTGGGAACAAAATATAAGATCTCTGTGTGATTGGACTAACACACTTCAAGTCCTATAGGTGCTTCTGGGAAGAAAATATAGGTCTGTGTGATGGGACTAACACACTTCAAGTCCTATAGGTGCTTCTGGGAACAAAATATATGATCTCTGTGTGATTGGACTAACACACTTCAAGTCCTATAGGTGCTTCTGGGAACAAAATATATGATCTCTGTGTGATTGGACTAACACACTTTAAGTCCTATAGGTGCTTCTGGGAACAAAATATATGATCTCTGTGTGATTGGACTAACACACTTCAAGTCCTATAGGTGCTTCTGGGAACAAAATATAGGAGCTCTGCCTGCCTGCCAGGAACACACTACAAGTCCTATAGGTGCTTCTGGGAACAAAATATAGGAGCTCTGCCTGCCTGCCAGGAACACACTACAAGTCCTATAGGTGCTTCTGGGAACAAAATATAGGAGCTCTGCCTGCCTGCCAGGAACACACTACAAGTCCTATAGGTGCTTCTGGGAACAAAATATAGGAGCTCTGCCTGCCTGCCAGGAACACACTACAAGTCCTATAGGTGCTTCTGGGAACAAAATATAGGAGCTCTGCCTGCCTGCCACGAACACACTACAAGTCCTATAGGTGCTTCTGGGAACAAAATATAGGAGCTCTGCCTGCCTGCCTGCCACGAACACACTACAAGCCCCTCTTTCTAAATCAATCTAAATGAATGAATCTATCTAACTCAATCTCTCTAAGTAAATCTCTCTAACTAACTAAATCCAGCAGAGTGTCACAGATCTAGCCTGCTCTATCTGCGCCGGAACAGCATGTGACCGGCGCAGACGGCGTGGCGGCCTTTTATAGGGGGGGGCGTGTACTACAGCCCCTGAGCTGTAATTGGCTACAGGCGTCCTGCCTGTAGCCAATTATGACTCTTCGAGTTTCCGGGGCTGTGATTGGCCAAGCATGCGGGGTCACAGTGCATGCTTGGCCAATCATCAGCCAGCAATGCACTGCGCCGGCCGCGCCGGCCGCAATGCATTGCGGGGCCGCTCGCATCACACGAACGTGATGCGAGCGGCCAAAATAGTTCTGGGCTCGCCGAGCGAGCGAACGCCCGGTGCTCGATGCGAACGTGGGTTCGCATCGAGCACCGGGCCCATCCCTAGCCTTTGCATTTGTGTGTATACGTGGGGGTGGGGGTTACTTTTAATTTTTTTTAAATCATTTTTATTTATCTTTTTAACCCCTTGAAGACTAATGCCTTGTACACACGGTCGAACATTCCGACCACAAAATCCTTCAGGTTTTTTCAGACGGATTTTGGCCGAAACTTGTCTTGCATACACACGGTCGCACAAAGTTGTTGGAAAGGTGGCGTACAAAACGTACAATGGGACTACGTAGAGGTCAGTAGCCAATAGCTTTCGTCTCCAAATTTTTTCTGAGCATGCATGGCACTTGGAATTCTCTACACATGATCGGAAAAAGTCTGTTAGGATTTGCTGTCGGAAAATTTTAGATCCAGCTCTCAAACTTTTTCCGTCGGAAATTCCCACGGAAAAAGTCTGATAGAGCCCACACACGATCGGATTTTCCGACAACATAATCCGATCGAACTTTTTCCGTCAGAATTTCCGACCACGTGTACGGGGCATAAGCCTTTTTCTGCAACTTACTTAGAACCCCAAACATTATATATTTTTTTAGCAGAGACCCTAGAGAATAAAATGTCAGTTCTCGCAATATTTTATGTGAGAAAATAAGTGCAGCGCTATACCTGTGTACAATATCCAGAACTTAAACCGGATAAACCAGAACTCAGTGATAAACGAAATATGAGTGGTAAACAATGTCGTGAACAGTGTGAATCAAATACAAATGAAGTGTCCTAAAGACAATATGAATCAAATACTAAGCGCCCTAAAAATTAGTGCAATAATGAGATGTCAAAAAGGTCAGTGTCTTGAACATCAGATGGTTGTGATACCATGCAAACATATATATAGTCCAAAACAAACAAAATATAATCACAACATTTCTTAGTGAATAAAATGTTGCTCAAATGCATTTAAGGCATAATAAAAGTCCATCCAACATTGAATAGCAAGGTGTGCTCTTCCACATGTGTATCAACGAGACTTTGAGGACAATAGTAAAGCCGTGTAGTTCAACCACCAGGGATAAGTGCTTCCACCACCAAGGGAGAGGGGCAGGCACTCTTGGTAATATAGTGTATATACGTATGGCAGCCAGTAAGTGGTTAAAGAGGTCCTCCCATTGGTTGTGATGTTATATACAAATGTGTTTTCTGTTATTGCATATTGTTATTGCCATTCAAAATGTTCTCTTTTTTTGGCCTTTGTGTGTCAGAGGGTGTGGCATTACCACAAAGGTAGTTGTCATCTGGAATCAGGGGACCCATTCATCAGCAGATCCTTTAGGGGTAAGCACTCAGGGGCGGACTGACCATTCGGCCACTCGGGCACTTCCCGAGGGCCCCGGGCCACTAGGGGGCCCCATCAGGGTTGCCAGCCTCAGTAAAACCAGGGACAGTATGTAAAAATCTGTGGTTTTTTTACATCTGTTTCTGAAATGTCCCTTACCGACATCCTTTTGGTCTTAAAATCCAGAGCTTATAGCTGCCCCACCTCTCCAGTACCTTCTCTGCCAATAGAAACATGTCTGTGTATACTGTGTGTACATGTATGTCTGTGTATACTGTGTGATTGTATACTGTGTGTGTGTATACTGTGTGGCCCCATAATCTCTGATTGCCCGGGGGCCCCATGAGTTGTCAGTCCGCCCCTGTAAGCACTACATACTATAATTGCAGTACAATCATATCCGTATGTGAAACATTCACACATGATGCTAATAAAATAATCATCTGCATAGCAATATATAAAAGAGGAAGGAGGTTTTTGTACGGCTCTGTATCACTGTGTGAAAGGGCGATCCCAACTCTGCTGACAGTAATAGTCAGCTTCATCTTCTGCCAGAGCTCCATTGATTGTAAAGCCCCATACACACGGTCGGATTTTCCGACGGAAAATGTCCTATCGGACAATGTTGTCGGAAAATCCGACCGTGTGTAGGCTCCATCGGACATTTTCCATCGGAATTTCCGACGGACAAAGTTTTACCTCCTGCTCTCAATTTTTCCGACAACAAATTCCTATCGGACTTTTTCCGATCGTGTGTAGCGAATTCCGATGGACAAAGTACCACGCATGCTCAGATCACATTACAAGACCAAAGCTATTGGCTACTAGGCTCTATGTAGTCCCATCGTACACAACGAATGTCACCACGTTCAGGATGATCGGATTTTCCGACAACTTTGTCCGACCGTGTGTATGCAACACCAGTGTCGGACAAAATCGTCCGAAAAAATCCGATGGATTTTGTGGTCGGATTTTCCGACCGTGTGTACGGGGCATAAGAGTGAAATCTCTGTATGGAGATCCGGATCTACTGCCACTGAACCTGTCCGGGACTCCAGATTGGTGATTGATTGCCCGATTGATAAGGAGTGTTGGGGGCTGACCTGGTTTCTTCTGGTACCAGTGTATGAAACTTGTACTAGAGCCAATAACATCAGAACTTGATTTACAATGTATAACCACATTCTCTCCTGGAAACGCTGAGATATATTCCAGAGTCTGAGTCAGCACAATCTTTCCATAACAGGCTTGGCAAACAGAGGGAAAAAAAATCTAGTTAGAGACAATTACAGCACATTGAAAAATTAATAAAAAAATAATGTCTCATCCACTGGAAACAAAATAATCACATATATTCTATATAAAAGTAAAAGATTCCGAGTAGATAAGTCAGATAAACCAAAAATAGTGAAAAAATATATAATATAATATAAAATATATAATCAATATATAATATAAATAAATATATAATCAGCGCAATAATCAATATAATAATATGAAATCAATATATAATGTAATTAGCCTATTAATAAGCTAATGTGATTGCTGCCCACACCACTTAGAGCACACATGTGACTCTCAATATATTAAACAAAACAAAATATAGTATAGCACAATCATAAACAAATACAAATAAAAAAGTCCAAATATAGCAGTGACAGTTCTCAAATTTCCACTGACTTCAGTGACCACCACCTCTAGCTGGAATGTCTGCTCACCTCCAAAAGTTGACCCCACTACAGCGTCACAAACACCTGTGATTATATCTCTCAGAATGCCTTGGGAAAACAACTCCTCCTCCTGGTGTTCCTGGACAAGACAGACCTCCTCCTGGGTCTCCCTATGTAGACCCCACTGTAGAGTCACACAAGCTTATGTCCCATACACACGGTCGGATTTTCCGACGGGAAATGTTCGATGGGAGCTTAAAGCTTGTAAATTCCGACCATGTGTAGGCTCCATTGGACATTTTCTGTTGGAATTTCCGAAAAAACTAAATTTGAGATCTGCATCTCAAATTTTCCGACAACAAACTCTGTTGGAATACGTCGGAAATTCCGATCGTGTGTACACAATTCTGACGTACAAAATTCCACGCATGCTGGGAATCAAGCAGAAGAGCCGCACTGGCTATTGAACTTAATTTTTCTTGGCTCGTTGTACGTGTTGTACGTCACCGCGTTCTTGACGTTCGGAATTTCCGACAAGATTTGCGCGACTGTGTGTATGCAAGACAAGTTTGAGCCAACATCCATCGAAAAAAAAACATGGATTTTTCTGTCGGAATGTGCGATGGTGTGTACGTGGCATTAGTGTAATATCTCTCAGGATTTTTCGGGAACATGAATCCTCATCACAGTACACCTAGACAGCTCAGACCTCCCCCCCCCGGATCTCATTCAGTCATGTGTGACCATATAAAACAAAGGCAAACCATAGTGCTCTCTGCTAATAACATTTATTAAAGCTATAACTTAGGGATAAAATACTCACATACAAATGTGAAAAATATGCATATCATCAATCATGATGTGAACGGAGAAAACATTCTGAATGGCGACACCTCACACCTGTACATGTTACGCTCTCTGATGAGCTTCTTCTTCTTCTGTAAGGACGTTTTCTCCATACTCAGTCTTAAAAAAGAGGTATCGGTGCAACCCTAATGACATGTAATAAAATATACAGGGAAACCACTTCACAGTTTCCATATGTAAATCAGAAAACATGCAAAAACAACTTTCACTATGTGACACCTATGATGATTTTGTACTTGAAATCTATACAAATAGGTGTCACATAGTGAAAGTTGTTTTTACCTCAACTGTCAAATATTTCCTGTGATCCTTCATAGGAGGCAGGTATATAGTACTCGAATGTCTGTCAATGGCACAGAAGATGATCTCACCACAAAATACATATATGAATAAAATAAAATAGAACAGGATCTAATGCTCTCTGACTCAATTTATTTAAAAAAAAACAGTAAAAGCACTTACAAATAAAGGACTTGTCCCTAGTGCATGGATAAATTGCTCTGGTATACAAATTGAAACCAATAAGATGGCCAGTGATGTCATAAGTAGCTCCTCCTCTGTACGTGTTACGTCCGTAGCCGGAACTTCGTCAACCCTGCCCTGCTGTCAAAGTCCTGCCTACGGACGTAACGCGTACAGTGGAGGAGCTACATATGACATCACCCGCGGCCCTCTTATTGGTTTTCCATTTGTATACCAGAGTGATTTATCCATGCACTTGGGACAAGTGCTTTATTTGTAAGTGCTTTTACCTTTTTTTACAGGGGTACATGGGAGGCACCCGCCATAATAACGGTCCTCTCAAGTGACAGCTCTTTTATAACTGACAGGTTCTTTCCCAAAACAGTACAAAGCCAGCTAGGCACACAACAGTCTATTCAGCATGGCTCAGAAATCAGTCTAGGCCTCTAGGGGATGACTTTTTGTAATTTATTGCTGAAGAAATGTGTAACGGGAGAGGATAGAGGGGTGTGGGATATTCCAAAAATGCCAAGCACAACTTGCTGAGGAATGTTTTTTTATCAGTGGCAGTAGCACAAGGACAGTTGTCTAGCACGGTCTGTAGGGGCACAGCTGAATAACATATAACATGAGTAGTTTTAGGCTAGGACAGTACAGTATATGGGTGCACAGCTAAAGACCATGCAAACAGTATAAGCACAAATAGTGGCAGACTGAAACAGTCCACGGTTCACGGCTGAGGGCCATGAAGTAGGTTTAAGCACAAGTATTGATAGACTAGGACAGTCTGCATTCTTACAGCTGGGGACCACAAGACAGTTTGCAGCACAAAGGCAGGCTGGAACAGTTCAAGCATCCACAGCTGGAGACCATAGATAAACTGCAGCTCTGGAATTAGACTCTACATACCGATCCCAGGGGCAGGAAACAAGTCCATGGGCTCTATCCATAGGAGAGTAGTCCAATAGCCAATCCAGAGGTGCATCAGGGCAGACAGATCAAAGGGATCAATGGATCAAAAACATGTATTGAAAAATGCAAAATGCACCTGGAATATGCAAACTGCAACTTGCATGGGTGTGAACCAGGCCTCAGTCTATGATTAGTTCATTTATCATTTATCAGTGTATGGCCACTATATAGTAGGGTGACCAGACATTCCCGGTTTCTGGGGACAATTCCAGGGCTGAGGACACTGTCCCCAGAGGAAATCTGTCTCTGATTTTGTCCCTTTACAGGGCCGATTCTGGGTGGGTGAACTGCGAGCTGGGGCAGAGGGGGTGCCCAGGGCTAACCCTGCCATGGGTCCCGCTGGACTAATTGGGGCTTGGGCTGTCTCGGACTCGGAGGGGGGGCGAATGCCACCATATTATACAGAGCAGGGGTCTCCCGCTTACCCGGCTGTCAGACAAAGTCCCATCTCCCGGACAAGCTTCTATGATAGGCAGCACACTGGTGATGTATATCATTGGAGGTGGGACTTCGTCTGAGGACAGTGGCTGTTCTGGGTAAACAGGAGATCCCCCCTTGGTGTAATCCGTCTGCTCTCCAATCGCTGTGCACTGGTCAGACTGCATTGATAACCACAGGTAAGGCTGCGCTGATGGGCACTGAACAGGCTACATTTATGGGCACTGAACAGGCTGAGCTGATGGGCACTGAACAAGCTGACCTGATGGGTACTGATCAGGCTGCATAGATGGGCACTGAACAGGCTGCATTGATAGGCATTGAACAGGCTGCATTGATAGGCATTGAACAGGCTGCGCTGAAGGGCACTGAACAGGCAGAGCTGATGGGCACTCAACAGGCTGCATTTATGGGGACTGAACAGGCTGCATTTATGGGTACTGAACAGGCTGAATTAATGGGCACTGAACAGGCTGAGCTTATGGGCACTGAACAGGTTGCATTTATAGGCACTGAACAGGTTGAGCTGATGAGCATTAATAAACAGGCTGCAGAGATGGGCACTGAACAGGCTGCATTGATGGGCACTGAACAGGATGAGCTGATGGGGACTGAAAAGGCTGCATTGATGGGCACTGAACAGGCTGAGCTGATGGGCACTTAACAGGCTGCATTGATGGGCAGTGAACAGGCTGCACTTATGGGCACTGGGAGGAGGAGAAGCCAGGGAAGCTGCGGCACCGTGATTGCTGGAGGGGTGAATGCGGGCCTAGGGGGGTTTGTTTGCCGCCTCCCAAAAAATGTTTAGCACCAGCCGCCATTGACCAGCAACCTATCTAGGAGGGTGCTACATTGTATATTTTTAGGCTACTTTCACACTGAGGCGCTTTACAGGCGCTATAGCGCTAAACATAGCGCCTGCAAAGCGCCTCTCCTCACTCCAATGTGACAGCCTGAGTGCTTTTACACTTGAGCAGTGTGGTTGCGGGACGCTAGAAAAAGTCCTGCAAGCAGCATCTTGGGGGCTGTTGTGAATTTATGAAGAAATACATTTACTATTCACTGGCAGAAATGTATAATTCCAAAAAGGCCTCAAAAAGACAGATGAACTGTGAGATCGCAATAATTGAACTATTGAAGACCTTTAAGACACAATAGAAACCCATGTGTCCCAAGTTGTTAAATACACCAACCACCTTGTAAGTTTTACAAGCCTGTATTGAGACAGAAACTTTCAGGACAATAAGGTCCCATTTTGAAAACAAAGGAGATGGTTTCCTATCTGTGGGGGGGGGGGGGGGGGGTAAATACGACTACCAAACCTTTAACTCAAGGAGAATGTGAGTAAATATGTCTTATTGTATCTGAGGACGATATGGCCTCCCCAGGCAAACCATGATGTTGACTCAGGCTCGTTCCCCAAAACAATGGCTGAGAGACTCCAGTTAATTATATGCTAGGATGACAACAGACAGAAACCGAAAGTTGAATGACAAATACCTATATCTGGAATGTTATGTCACAATGTTAAAATGGATGTTATAAGATTCATATACCAGTATCATCCATATCTTTTTTAAGCCATTAAAATTATATATAGGTCACAAAAGAGACATTATAATTTTAGTATCTGATGTGCTGAAGAACTGTGTAATCAAGAAAATATATATGAAAGTGTGATTATAAGTAGAAGTGCTTTAGGAACAAATTAGTATTTGATCATGATATAAATGTATAAGAATTGAACCTATGCTTAGATAAACAAATATTGATTGGATACCCAAATTATACAGGTGTCCAGATAGATAATAATTGTATGTGATGTTGATCAATACAGGGCCGGATTAACATAGGGGCTATTGGAGCTGCAGCTCCAGGCCCCTTTCTCAAGATAGGCCCATTTGCCCCCCCAAAAAAAAAAAAAAAAATTTCCCCCCCCCAAAAAAAGATCGACTTCGAGGGTTGTAGCTCAGCGATCAGGAGTCACAGAGACCCCACATTTTGGGGGGTAGGTAGCTAAAGACCTATTCTAGCACTGGTTAAAATATGGGGCTGCTATCATATATGGTTCCGGAGATACAGGGCTGCTTGCGCAGCCTGTCAGAAGCTACATACAGAGCGGCCAGTTTAAATACAAGCTGGAACACTCTGCAGCAGACTGAGAGGATGAACTCACAGTGCTTATAATAATTATTTGCATATTACTTATGATAATCAACCCCTTGCCACCCAGGCCAATTCTGACACTTCTCTCCTACATGTAAAAATCATCATTTTTTTTTTTTTGATAGAAAATTACTGAAGCCTCAAGCATTATATATGTTGTTTTAGCAGACACCCTATGGAATAAAATGGTGGTCTTTGCAACTTTTTATGTTACACGATATTTGCGCAGCAATTTTTCAAACGTTTTTTTTTGGAAAGAAACTGTTTCATTCATAGAAAAAAACACTAAAGTAAGCACGATTTTTTTTGTGTACTAAGCGATGCTTTACATTTTTTTACATGTTACATGTTTAGAGTTACAGAGGAGGTCTAGTGCTAGAATTATTGCTCTCGCTCTAACGATCGCGGCATATGTAACCTGTGTGTATCTGGCTCTGATACTAACCAGTGCCTACCCAGCCACTGACTAGTATCTCTCCCCAGCCTGTCCCCACACACCCTCTCACCTGCTGACCTGTGGATGGGGGAATCACTCCTGCAGTGTTATTGTGTTCTGCCAGTGAATACAATGATTAGTGTTGCTAACTATAGCTAGCAGCACTGATTGTTTTGGGGAAAACCTGACAGGCTGGTTGTACCCAAGTCGGTTAATAGGTTGACTTGTGTAAAACCAGGTAGCCCATACATAGATCGACTATGGCTGGTCTCTGCTTAATTGGTGCAATTTCAATCCATGTATGGCCCGCTTAACCACTACACAGTCCCTAAACATCCTTCCACAAACCTTTAAATTTTTCCTTCCCAGATTCCTTCATCCTCCTCTCCTATACATAGTGCCCACTGTCATACTCTCCACACTTCTCTCCTGTACATAGTGCCCGCTGTCATATCCTACACACTCCTCTCCTGTACATAGTGCCCGCTGTCATACACTTCTCTCCTGTACATAGTGCCCACTGTCATACACTTCTCTCCTGTACATAGTGCCCACTGTCATACCCTCCACACTCCTCTGCTGTGCATACTGCCTTCTGTCATACCCTCCGCACTCCTCTCATGTACATAATGCCCACTGTTAGACCCTCCACATTCCTCTCCCTCACCTGCACATACTTCCCACTTTTATACCATCCATTCTCCTCCTCTATGCCTCTTACCCACAAAAACAGTTCTTTAAAATTATACTGAATATCCTCAATGTTACCAGCTCTATAATGGGCACACTTTTGTAAGTTAAACTAAAGGAGATCTCAGTCCTCATATTTGTTCTGCCCCATTATTAGTACTTATTTAATTTTGTAATTACTAGTGTGATGTATAGATGAACATAGGGGATGTCAGCTACTCTAAATATAGCACTTGTAAAAAAGTGTCCCTGAAAATATTTTTGAAATGTTGGCAACTATGCGGGTCAGTAGGGGGCCCCATGAGAGGCTCCTTTGTTCCTATGATATTAAAGCGGTAGTAAACTTTTCTAACATTACTATTTTTTAGAGGCCCTTAGGTAGGTTATGCCATAATGTACAAGTATGCACAGCATATTAGCACATTAGGGTACACTTAAATTGTCAGACTGAGCCCCCCAGTGCTGTGCTGTGATCAATCCGGCCCGGGCGCTTCCATCTTCACCCGGTCTTCCTTCTGGATTCTGTGCCTTCGGTCACTTGCCTTGGCTGAGCTGCGTTGATGTTATTCCCACGCATGCTCATGTGCATCCTCTTTCTCTCATCCCCCTTTCTCTCTCGTCCTCCCTCCCTTACCCCTCACACCTCTTTCCTCCTCTCTCTCTCTCTCTCTCGCGCTCTCTCTCATCCTCCCTCTCTCTTTAATTTAATTTGTTATAACAAAAAATTGTTTGCATTTTTATTTATTAATTTATTGTTTATAAAAGGCCCCACCATAATCCTCAGCACCAAGCCCATGATGTTCTTAATCGGGCCCTGGATTAATATATCTATAACCTGTGTCCTTTTCAAATGGACTAAATTTTTACAGATATACAATGATATACATATATATCACCATTTTATGCAAGTGATTAATCAATAATAATGCTAAGCGTATTTGATAGTATGTGGTTAGTAGAATTCCCAGTTTGAGAGATTATTTTCACTAAGGTACAAATAATACACCATATAAAATAAAATATATTAATATACAGAGAAGCAGCAAAACACCTGTGAGACACCTAGTGGGTGAAGGTGCTATTACCTTAAAATCATTTAGACTCCTGGGAAAGGTAAATATTACATTTTGCCTGCCAATAGAAAGGGAACACATACCTTTTGGGCTGAACATATTACAAGTTTTATTAGCTTATTGTTTGAGGGGTATTTAAGAGACAAGAAAGATACCATTGAGAGACGAGCTCAGGGATCCAACCTGAGAGGAGGACCAGGGACCCACCCTGGGGAAAGGGACACTGGAAGAAAGATCTTCCCAGATAGACTGACACCCATGCACCATGCATGAAAATATACTTTAACCTTCAAGAAGATTCCTGAACCTGGCAGCCATCTTAAATCCTGTTAACCAGCAATCCAGACTAATAGCCATTTTTGGAATGGGTAAATATGTCATGTTGATTTTATCTGGTATGTTCTCTTAATTATTGATGTATTGAATATTCTATTATTGATAACCATTCTCCAGAATCAACAACCGCCTTTTAGATTTTTTCTCTAAAACCCATTTTTCATTATATATTATTTTTGCATAGTTGCCAAATATTATGGACAAACAAATGTCTAAATTATTTTCACATTGTTCAACGTTACTTACCGGCAGCATAGTAAGGGCTGGGTGTGTGTAAAATACAGACATTCTGTTAAATTGCCTAGTATAAGGTTATTGATTCTACTGAAGAAGTTATCATGGTGATATTGTGTCCAAGGTACTACGCCCAGTTTGAGGGTATTTCCATTAATTGTCAAAATGTTCAAATGATGCAATCTGTATTTTAATTTCATGTAAATATTTGTTTTCTGTCAACCAATAAATGTAACTATTTTGTATGATCACTCGTCTCCGTGAATAAGTTTCACATATATAGACTGTGACATATAGATTGATTTTGTATCTTAAAAATATCTTTGTTAAAAATTACTTAATAAAAATGTGCGGGAAACTGTCCCTAAAAAGCACAACAGGGCGCTTTAGGAGCGATGTATACGCCACTCCTAAACACTGACTCGTACCACAGAACCCATCAAAATTTTGATATGGTGCCCCATGATCTGTAGTTGTGCCCCAGGCCTCCAGAGTCTTTGAAATACTGCAAGATTTTACATTACACACTGACTTTTTTTCATCTTCCATATTCATTTAATATCAAATACACTTGATGGAAATATCTAAAAGTAAACAGTTGAGCGGTAAGAAGCTGGGACATAAGGAAAATGCTTACTACGTCAACTCTCCCTTTTACTGAAAGGCTGTTATACACTCAAACCTTGGATCTAAATGTGCACATGAGAATATTTTTTTAGATTATGATCCTTTGTATTCAATTTTCAGGTATTGTGATGGATGGCTGTGTAGCACAACTTCTCAATGCTTTGCCTTGAACCTTTCCTCCCCCTGAGGACCCCTTCTACCACTTCCCAGGTCCCATAGTATTATTATTATATAGTACATACATGGCTTCAATGGTGCTGGTCCCATCCATGGTGTCCATAACTGTGTTACATTGTTACATATATTAATATCTCTTCTTGTATCCCACATCAAATTTCTTAAAGGAGTTCTAAAGGCAGAAGGTTTTTTTTATCTTAATGCCTTCTATGCATTAAGATAAAAAAAAAAACTTCTGTGTGTACCAGCCCCCCCCCCCCCAGCACCCCCCCCCCCAATTACCTACATGAGCCCCGTCTCTCTCCAGCGTTGTCCATGATCCCCTCAACCATGCAGTACACTCCTCCTGATTGGCTGAGACAGAGCAGCTGCGCAATTGGCTCACGTGGCTGTCAATCAAAGTCAGTCAGCCAGTCAGGGGAGAGAGGGGGCGGGCCAAGGTTGTGGCTCTGTGTCTGAATGGCTGCATGGAGCTCTGACTCGGCTTGGGTGCCCCCTGTAGCAAACTGCTGGCTGAGGGGGCACTCAGAGGAAGTAGGGGCTAGGAGCAGCAAAGAGGCACCCAAGAAGAGGAGGATCCAGGCTGCTCTGTGCAAAACCCACTGCACAGAGGAGGTAAGTATAACATGTGTAGCGCTGATATTTATGTAAACCTATGGACAATGTTATAACTTAGTGTTTGGCGCCACCTAGCGGTCAAAAACAGGAAATGGACTTGGATGATTTTTCCTTTTCTAGAGCACTAAACAAGGAACAGGAAGTGACAGTTGTTTACTTTTTATATTTGACCTACCTACCCAGAAGGCCAGATGACCTACCCATGGTCACCCTGTACTGAACTGCATGCTGGGTAGGATATAAAAGGACCCCGCGCGGCCATCTTAGGTCTCTTGTGGACGCATGGTCTGCCTGTAAGGACCACGGAGGAGGTCTCAAGGAAGTGCAGCCTACAGCCACTGCGGAGCGGTCCTGCTACTCATCTGATTGCTGGAGAGACTGGGTGACAGGGTCGGGAAGGATCCAGAGACACCTGTCGGAGCATCAGAGGGACCTGGTCAGCCTTGCGGAGCGGAGCAATGTGACGGAGCCGGCCGGTTAGAAGCAAGACACAGTGCACCGGAGCAGAGCTGTTGAAATTCTTCAGATCCAGTTGGTGAGGGGGCTGCGGCCCACAGTTTATTACACACTTGCATACAGTTAGACTTCTACACAGTGGTGCTGGGACCTGTAGTCCCACGGAGGAGGGACTGAGCCAAGTCAGTGGGGGCTCATTAGCAGAGTACAGGCCCAAAATAATTTCTGCAGCTCCTTCGGGGGGTCAGTGCTACACATGTTTGTTATTTTAAAAAAAAAAGAGCCTTTACAATCACTTCTTACAATTCTAGCTCTTCCTGGACTCAAAATTCTGGCTATGAATGACTTTCTAATTGAAATCCCTAAAGGTTTACTATGGCCCCTGAGGGTGCCCGTTATACAGTGAGATTAGGTGGTTGGCTATTTTCTATGTACTTACTGATGACAGGTTTGTTCTAAATCTTCCTGTCTCATAAAGTGGTAGCTCACATAGTACAGACATGGCAGAGAAAATACAATTTCAAAAGTATGCCTTTCTTTAATTTGGAATTGGAGACAATGCGTTGGGGTCATAGTCTCCAGTATAGCTTAACTTCTCTATATGGTACAGGGATCACCTTCCATTTCATTCTAGGTGGATAACTGTAAGATGAAGATCCTTAGGTTTAGGAAGTATATACAGATTTCATGCATACTAATACACGTGCACACATGCAGAAGGTATTCGTACAGCTCCGTATCACTGTGTGTTCGGACGTTCTTTGCGCTGCTGGCAGTAATAGTCTTCTTTATCCGGCATTTCAGAGTTGGCAATTTTAAGAATGACATCAGGTGTAGATACAGTGTGACAGATTTGGTCTGGAACCCCGGTATTTTGGTGATAGGCATGATATATAATTAGAGGTGGAGATTGTTTTGGTTTCTGATGGTTCCAGGGTAAGGCATGGAACTTTGGATTTTCATCATTTACAGCTTTACGAGTTCTACAGGAGAGGGAGACTGTCTCTCTTGGTAATGTAGAGATGACATTTGGAGTCTTAGTCATCCTAATCTGTCCAAGGGATCCTACAAAATAAACCTTTATATTATTTGCTTTACCTGATTAAATAATAAATAAATACATAAAGGAGGTACCTACTTCTATTACTGAGTCAGTTGAAGTTTTATATCATTTCACAATACCTCATAAGACAAAACATACAGATAAGATACAATGAAAGCATCTTAAGATTTTTGGATTGCCACACGCAGATTGTTGGCTTTTAAGATTAACCACCTGAGATCAGCGCGGATCTATATTGCCGGGACTACATCCTATGGCGTCGTCCCATGCACGAGCGACCTGCGCGCCCCCTGAACGGTGCGCACGTTGCGCTCTGTGATCAGCGAGTCTGTGAGACTCGCTGGATCACAGATTCGAGTAAGGGGTCGATCCTAACCCCTTACCACGTGATCAGATGTCAGCCAACCAGTGGCGGTGCGTGCATAGAGGGTGCAGGAGCGCCGCCCCCCCTCTCCTGCACTGCTCGATCACCAATAGATAGATTCATGCATTGCATGAATCTATCTATTGTCACCGCTGCCTCCCCCTATTCAGGTGTCAGGCCCCTTGTCGGGCGCCGGGCATCTGAATTACAGTGGGGGGGTGTTTCTGGAAGCGCCCTATTAGAGCTGTAAAGCTCTAATAGGGGACCTTATTAGAGCGGTGGGCTCTAATAGGCTTCCAGAAGTGTAAACAGCGGGCGCAATGCTTTGCGTTCGCTGCTTACACAGTATTGTGTTAGGGAAGCGAATACATCGCTTCCCTAACACAGACCCGCCTCTCAGCCAATCAGGTTGCCGGTCTGTGTTACCGGTCCCCTGATTGGCTGAAGTCACAGGCGCTGTGATTGGACGCCTAGCGTCCAATCACTGCAGAAGACAGGAGGAGCGCGGGAGAAGATGAGGAGACACCGCTCGCCGCCTGACAAGGTAAGTGCCATTGGCAGCATTTAATGGGCACAGTGACAGCGTTAGATGGGCATAGTGGCAGTGTTAGATGGGCACAGTGGCAGTGTTAGATGGGCACAGCGGCAGCGTTAGATGGGCACAGTGGCAGCATTTAATGGGCACAGTGGCAGCATTTGAGGCACAATGGCAGCACTTGGGGCACAGTGACAGCGTTAGATGGGCACAGTGGCAGCTTTACATGGGCACAGTGGCAGCGTTAGATGGGCACAGTGACAGCGTTAGATGGGCACAGTGGCAGCGTTAGATGGGCACAGTAGCAGCATTTAATGGGCACAGTGGCAGCGTTTAAAGGGGACAGTGGCAGCATTTAATGGGCACAGTGGCAGCATTTAATGGGCACAGTGGCAGCGTTTGATGGGCACAGTGGCAGCGTTTGATGGGCACAGTGGCAGCGTTTGGGCACAGTGGCAGCGCTTGGGCACAGTGGCAGCGTTTAAAGGGGACAGTGGCAGCATTTGATGGGCACAGTGGCAGCGTTTGATGGGCACAGTGGCAGCGTTTGATGGGCACAGTGGCAGCGTTTAAAGGGGACAGTGGCAGCGTTTGATGGGCACAGTGGCAGCGTTTGATGGG
Source organism: Lithobates sylvaticus (assembly GCA_028564925.1). Taxonomy (NCBI): domain Eukaryota; kingdom Metazoa; phylum Chordata; class Amphibia; order Anura; family Ranidae; genus Lithobates; species Lithobates sylvaticus. The sequence goes on from CM053026.1 coordinate 728,175,744, forward strand.
CACAGTGGCAGCATTTAAAGGGGACAGTGGCAGCGTTTGATGGGCACAGTGGCAGCGTTTGATGGGCACAGTGGCAGCGTTTGTTGGGCACAGTGGCAGCGTTTGATGGGCACAGTGGCAGCATTTAATGGGCACAGTGGCAGCGTTTGATGGCACAGTGAGGCTGTTTGTTTTGCGCCCCCCCCCCAAAAAATTTGAGCACGAGCCACCACTGCAGCCAACGACAGCTGATCATGTGATATCAACAGAGCCGGTAATCGGCTATTTTTCCTAAAAAAAAAAAAAAAAAGCAGATCACCAGCGGCAGTGAGAGGGACATTAGTCCCGATCACTGCGATGTGCCCCGGGTCTATGGTGCCCACCTGTGCCCTCTACAAGTGCCGCCTACCAGTGCCCACCAGCTCCACCTGTCAGTGTCCACCAGCTCCACCTGTCAGTGCCCACATTGCCACCTGTCAGTGCCCACAGTGCCATCTGCCAGTGCCCACAGTGCCATCTGTCAGTGCCACCTGTCAGTGCCCACAATAAGTGCCTGAACAGTGATGCACATCAGTGTCACCTACCAGTGCCCATCAGTGCCAACTATCAGTGCCCATCAGTGCCAACTATCAGTGCCCATCAGTGCCATCTATCAGTGCCATCTATCGGTGCCATCTATCAGTGCCCATCCGTGCCACCCATCAGGGCCCATCAGGGCCATCTTATCTGTCCCCATCTGTGCCCATCAGTGGAGCCTATCAGTGCCCACCAGTGCAGCCTATCAGTGCCCACCAGTGCCGCCTCATCAGTGCATATCAATTAAGCAGAAAAATTACCTGTTTGCAAAATTTTATAACAAACTATTAAACATGATTTTTTTTTTTTTTCAAAATTTTCCATCTTTTTTTGTTTGTTTAGCAAAAAATAAAAACCCCAGCTATGATTAAATACCACCAAAAGAAAGCTCTATTTGTGGGGAAAAAAATTATAAAAATTTCATTTGGGTACAGTATCGTATGACCGCGCAATTGTCATTCAAAGTGCGTCAGTGCCGAAAGCTGAAAATTGGTCTGGGCAGGAGGGGGGTTTAAGTGCCCAGTAAGCAGGTGGTTAATAGACCTTTTTCTTTTTTATCTCCAGTAATGAGGGAGGTTTATGTAAAGCAGGATATTATGCAAAATGATGGGACTTCCTTTTGGTAATGTAAAGAGAGGGACCATGGTACAGAGTTGGTAGGAAGTGTACTGTGTGTAATAAAGTGATACACAATGTTTTTAGAAAAATACAATAAATCAAACATTTCATCAAAAATAAATGAAGCCTTCATGTGACATTTCTCCATCGTATTCACTGACTTTCTTTCCACTCCTTCACACCCTATAAAGTAATTGACCACCTATTATAGTTCTCTTGTACTTTGTAGACAGAGAACTGACCCAACTAATGGTAGTCATATATGCTTCAGTTTTATTATGCGATCAATGCGTGATTCAACATCAACAATCAAATTGCCATGACTTCCCTTCCGATCGATTAAGGCTACTTTCACACTGCTCCTTGGCAAAAATGTGGCAAAAACCTTTTTTACCGCGTACCATGTATTTTGCACCTGTGAAAAAAGGACTCAAAAACCGCACCAAAAATTTGCGTTTTGGATGCATTTTTTACATCATTTTGATGCGTTTTTCATTAATGTCTTTGGGGGGGTGAATTTTTACAGCATTTTTTTACCACGCCAAACATGTACCAAAAACATAGCAAGCAGGACTATGGAAATGTAACAGACCTGAAACTGACCAGTGTGAAGAGTTCCATAGGATTTAATGGTCATGTGTTTTTCTTCCGCGTTTTCTTCCAGAAGAAAAGCTGATCAGTGTGAAAGCAGCTTTAGATCAGAAGCGATCAAGCTGAGTTGATCGCTTGTGGTGGAAAAGTCATCTGAAAATTCTCAGAACATTTGTTTGTCGTTTTGAACGATTTTTTTTTTTTTTTTTTTTTTGCTTTTAACATTTGATTTTGGAATGAATGACCTTTACTGAACAACAAACACATACCAGAGACCATACAACTAGAACCTACAGGACCCCGCTGCAAGGAACCATGAAGGGCCCCCCTGACCTCTGGTCCTAGGGCCCTTTCCAAGGATCATGGGGACCTTTTCTGCCATTGCGGGGCCCTTGATTATGATCCTGCAGCAGGACCACTTCCTGACGTCTTGGACAGGGTTGCCACCTTTTCTTCAAGCCAAGCCCAAAAACTTCAGCAGTGCACAGCAAATTCTTTTTTTGTAGTATACACTATACATATATTTTGTGATTAAATAACAATTCTAATTGTATTTATTTAATCACAAGAGTCCCCCCCTTACATTAGAGTCCACAGAGTTCCGCTTTACATCTGTATACGCAGTTTACCATTTACATCTGAACTTGCAGAGTTCCTTTACCCTGTAACGGGGGACTGTGTAGACTCTGATATAAGGGAGAACTCTGTGGACTTTGATTTAAGGAAGAACAGTGAGAACTCTGATGTAAGGGGGAACACTGCAGACTCTGATATAAGGGAGAACTCTGGGGACTTTTATTTAAGGGAGAACTCTGGGGACTTTGATTTAAGGGAGAACTCTGAGGACTTTGATTTAAGGGAGAACTCTGGGGACTTTGATTTAAGGGAGAACACTGGGGACTTTGATTTAAGGGAGAACATTGAGAACTCTGATGTAAGTGGGAACACTGCAGACTCTGATATAAGGGGATCTCTGGTAACTGGAGCATCCACTTACATCATCATTCCCAGTATTTCCCTTTAATCAGGGTTCCCAGAGCCCCTGTTACTTCAGAGTCTGGAGAAATTCCCCTAGCACTATAAGGGCATGTGCAAAGTGATCGGACAACCCCTCGTTCTATGCAGGGAGGTGGATGTAAAAAGACATGTGTCCATTTACACCTGCCTGCATCCGATCCAATGACAGATAGATGGGGATAAATTCTCTATCCGTCTAGTGGATTGGATGACAGTCAGACCGGCCCATAGAGAACAGTGAGCTGTGTCCGTGTCCGCTCTGCACAAGTGGAGCAGACATGCACCTATCATCTGGCTGCTCGGCGGGGATCAGTGGAGAGATCTCCTGCTAAGCAGGTGGATGCGATTGGCAGGGTCCGGGTATGTGAAAGGGCTCTAAGGGAGAGCTCTGTGCATGTAATGTAATGTAAAGGAGAACTCTGATGTAAGGGGTACTCTGGGAATCCTGATGTAAGGTGGTCTCTACTCACCAAAGCCCCCACTTACATCAGAGACCCCATTTACATTACAGTCCACAGAGCTCTCCCTTACATTAGTGTGCTCAAAGGCTGGTGATATAAGAGAGGAAGGGAGGGACGCTTCACTCACCATAGATGGCTCGGGCCCTGGAGTTCCACCACTGTGGTCATCAAGCAAGGTCTACTAGCCTGTGCTATATATACAGATAGGATGGTAGAGCATGTTGGGGCTTGTAGTGCACCACACCAGGGAAACCCCAGCAGGATGCTGTGTTGTTAGAGGGGCTCTGGAGGTGACAATGCACTCTCTTCAGTCACCTCAATGGCTGACCCACCTGTGGCTGTCCTGGAGAGCTGTGGATCCCCTGTGGAGGGTTGCAGCATCCATAGTACATGCTGGCCTTTCCTCCACTATCTAGCTGCTGGCTGTTTGATTTGCACTTTGTGAGGCATTGAGCTGCCAAGAATTGGCATGTGAGCAGGGCCGTGGGGACACACAGGAGGAGGAGGGTGAGATGAGGAGGAGGAGAAAATCCTGCTCTCTCTAGTACTTTCCTCTCCTGTCTGAGTGTCTGTGTGAGGAGGAGAGGGGCAGGCTGTCAGTGCGGGGTCTGGGCAGTGTGAGAGAGAGTGTAATATACACTCTGTGCTCATAACTGGGGCAAGAAACCCTGGAGACACATCCCAGGCTTTTGGGCCTTCCCCACAGTGGTGTAACTCCAGGGCTCAGTCGCAAGTACAAAGAAGAGAGAAAAAAGGTTTCTCCCAAGAGGGCCAATTAGGACACTATGATTGAATTAATGTTTTATTGTAGAAAAAACACACGCTTTTTGTGCTAGCCAATCAGAACGCTAGCTTCCTCAGAGTTGGGAGGAGTTTGGGGGAGATGGCTTAATTTGGCCAAAGGATGTCAACCATTCTACCTTTCCATACACAACTTTCAGCAGGGAACTACATGAATGCATAGGCATTTTTTTCTTTACGTCATAAACAGACCAAGAGAAAGAGAGAAGATGGGCTTTAAACAACAGACTAATGACTATGAGACAATATATAGCTAGTAGTGCATAGTTACTCAGATATTATTTGGGCAAAAAGGACTGTAAATTGCACTCAATGTTCAAGCCTGACGGTGTCATGGAATTCAATTCGTACGTCCACAGGTAGTGATCGCCTTGCTCCAGACACCACAAACGCCGAATATCGCCATTTGATTATCCATATCCATTAGGAAAATATGCTGCTTAGCGCTAAGGAATTATCAAACCATCCAGAGGACTGTATCCCTGCTTAATTCATCTTTGGAAACTTTTGATGATCAATTTGTGCGTATGACAGTGTGTGTGAGTGAGTGTATGGTGCATGTGCAGCTGCGTTCCCCAGTTTTAATATGACAACGTTGTCTTTTTTAATAATCTATGAGGTACACATCAGGTCTATTACTGTTTCATTAAATTGTTGTTGTATGTTTTTTTTCTACAATAAAACATTAATTCAATCCTAGTGTCCCAATTGGCCCTCTTGGGAGAAACCTTTTTTCTCTCTTCTTTGTATATGCGTTTTTAGGGCCGCTAGGACTGCAGCTCTGGGGATATTCCCAGAGTTGAATGATTGATTAACCACTTGCTTACCAGGCACTTAAACCCCCCTCCTATCCAGACCAATTTTCAGCTTTCGGTTCTCTCACGCTTTGACTGACAATTACTCAGTCATGCAACATTGTACCCAAATTAATTTTTTGTCCTTTTTTTCCCCACAAATAGAGCTTTCTTTTGGTGGTATTTGATCACCTCTGGGCTTTTTTTTTTTTGCGCTATAAATTAAAAAAGACCGAAAATTTACAAAAAAAACACATTTTTCTTTGTTTCTGTGATAAAATTTAAGAAATTATTAATTTTTCTTCATAAATTTTGGCCACAATTTATACTGCTACATATCTTTGGTAAAAATAACCCAAATTAGTGGATATTATTTGGTCTTTGTGAAAGTTAGAGACTCTACAAGCTGTGGTGCAAATTATACAAAATTGATCGCACCGTACTGATGTACTGGTGGCCTATCTCATTTCTTGTGACCCGAACAAGCCAGGGAAGTACAAATACCCCCCAAATGACCCCTTTTTTGAAAGTAGACATTCCAAGGTATTTAGTAAGAGGCATGGTGAGCTTTTTGATGTTGTAATTTTTTTCCCACAATTCTTTGCAAAATGAACTATTTTTTTATTTTTTTCTACAAAATTGTCATTGTAATAGGTTATTTCTCTCACATGGAATGTGTATACCACAAATGACACCCCAAAATAAATTCTGCTACTCCTCCTGAGTATTACGATACCACATGTGTGGGACTTTTTCACAGCCTAGCCACTTAGAGAGGCCCAAAATTCAGGGAGCGCCATCACGTGTTCTAGGAGCATAAATTACACATCTAACTTGTTGACTACCTATTACACTTTTGAAGGCCCTGGAGCACCAGGGCAATGACATGTGACACTGACATGGCACTGATGACAGGTGGCACTGATACATGGCACTGATGACATGTGACACTGATGTGGCACTGATGACAGATGGTACTAATACGGGGCACTGATGACACGTGACACTGATGACAGATGGCACTTATACGTGGCACTGATATCACGTGGCACTAATATGTGGCACTGATGAGAGATGGCACTAATACGTGGCACTGATGACAGATGGCACTAATACGTGGCACTGATGACACGTGACACTGATGACAGATGGCACTGATACGTGGCATTGATGACAGGTGGCACTAATACGTGACACTGATGACAGATGGCACTAATACGTGACACTGATGACAGATGGCACTAATACGTGGCACTGATGACAGATGGCACTGATATGGCACTGATGACAGATGGCACTGATGACAGGTGGCACTATGTGGCACTGATGACATGTGGCACTATGTGGCACTGATGACATGTGGCACTGATGACAGGTGGCACTGATGACAGGTGACACTGACTACAGATGGCACTGACTACAGATGGCACTGGCAGACGGCATTGGGGACAGATGGCATTGGGGACAGATTGCACTGGCAGATGGCACTGGGGACAGATTGCACTGGCAGATGGCATTGGGGACATATGGCACTGGCAGATGGCATTGGGGACAGATTGCAGTGGTGGCAGTGGGCACAGATGGCACATGTTGTTTTATTTATTTCTTTCACACTTACGGCGCTGCAGCCGTTCATCTCCCCCTCCTCACACGCTGTCTCTGTGTGAGGAGGGGGAGCGGTGCTGAGAGATGATCTCATATATTTACATATGAGATCATCTCCCATTGGACACGCCGATCGCGCTGTAAACGGCCGCTGTGATTGCCCGTTTACAGCGATCTGTGATTGGCCGTGTCCGAGGGACACGGCCAACACCGAATTTCCCTGCTGCGCGCTCGTGAGCGCGCACAGGGAACGAGGAAATGGGAGGCCGTCATATGACGGCCTCCCGGGATTTCACATCCGCGCCGAGGCCGTCATTCGGCTATGGCCGCATGTGAAGTGGTTAAACTATCGAACCTATGAATTAATATCTATACATTGGTTTATCCGGGCACCCAATCCATTTTTTTTTCTCAGTCGCAAGTACGACTGCTGCGACCCTGGTAGTTCCGCCACTGCCACATACTGAAAACTGTTACCATTCGAGAAACATTTTTCAGCCTGCTTCTTCAAATTTTCTTGTCACTGTGGTAGAATATGATCTATTTGACCCCACTAATGATGAGAAAAAAACAATTTTTTTTTAAACCTGCTTTTCCTAATTTTCATTTGAAATTCTGACAAAATCACCAGGTCAAAAAATTATTGGTGAGCTGCAGTATATTACATTTTTTTTTGGGGGGGGGGGGGGGGGCGGGGGTTAGATATGTATTGTAAAATCTAACTTTTGTGAGATACTGTGTGATCATAAATCCAAGCTGGGCCAGGTAAACACTAAACTTTTTTTTCAAATTTTCCAAAATTGGACACAAATAAATATAAGTTTTAAAGGCAGACTCCATGTATGCTTTAGTCTTTGCTTTTACATTTGACATTCCCTCTAACTAAGTCATTTGGTTAGGAAGACCTATTCCACCATTGGTTAGGAAGACATACCTAGAGAAAAGAGCAGGAAAAGTAGAAAGAATCCCGCAGACATTTCCATCTTAGCACCCTCCTGTGAAAATAAAACATATAGCAGAAAACTGAAATTCGGTATAACATTATTAAATGACAGAGCTGACATACAGCAGACATATGGGAGTAAACCACTCATCGGCAATCTATCTTCTTCTTTGATGCTATTCATGGTAGACTTCAGCAGCTGGTTAATACCTTTGCATCTGAAAATCTGCTGCATTATATACTTTTTGCAAGCATATTTACAGGCATAAGTTACCTAAACTGAAAGTCAGAAAAGCTAAATATTGTTTTAAAACACTTGAGACTTTGCCAGCAAACAAAAATCGAAAATTGAAATTAAACGTTGTCACTGGCTTCATCTCTTGCGCTGGTTTTGGCCTTGTAAAGTTGTCTGCAGAACATTTTATGGAAATAGCAACTTCAAGGTGAGTGTTGTTTGTCCGCAATCCTTATTAGTGTTTGGCAGTCCCTGTCATTCAGTTCGTACATTCGTTGTTTCTAATTTATTTTTTTCAGATTTTCGTTGTTTTTCGGATTCGTTCGATTCAAATGATTCCTTAATCGGATTCGTACGATTCGAACGATTCGTTATTCGGATTCGTTCGATTCGAACGATTCGTTCATTCGTACGAAAACGAACGAACGAAAAAAACGAAAAAAAAAAGAAAAACGAAAAAAAACGAAACGAATTGCACATGTCTAGCTCTTATATATGTGCAAGTGCACCAAAAGTTATGTGATGAGAATTTAGGGTTGCCACCTGTCCAAGATTCACCCAGACAGTTTTTGAATCATGTGTCTGTGTTTCAGTCTGGCTGAAACCTGGACACATTATTCAGACTGGGCTGTGGCTCCCCAAGTAACCGAGATATTCACACACAAACCTGTTGCTGTCCGGAAGCTGCAGGTGACTGTATGAGGGCAGGTTCGGCATCACCGGGGGACTGGGCGATGATGTGAACAAGAACAGTATGGTCACACCCACTGTCCGCTGCAGCGGGCATAGTTACTACTCTCCCTGGGGCACCCAAAGGTGTCCCAGGTCTATTATAATACTAATGTATAGACATGTGCACACTGAAATATTTTGTTTCGGAATTTCGTTTTCGTCCGAAAAATACATTTATTTAGTTACTCCTGAAATTCGTTTTTATTTATTTTGTTTTGTTAAAAAATGCATTCATCCAAAAATCTGAAATAATTAAGGTTGAATCTGTCATTGAAGGCTTATGGTGTCTGTCGAATGTTCCCGCTCATTGGTGCCACCTCATCGGTGTCGCCTTATCAGTGCCACCTTATCAGTGCCCATCAGTGAAAGAGAAAACTTACAGTTTTATTCCATGTTTCCATGCATATGGATTTCTAAGCTGCAAGAATTTGCTGTTTTTACCTGTCTTTTTGGAATAAAATTGTGACATACTTCACTATGGAAGCCCTTTCTTTTTAATTTTCCCCACTAACCATTGGACAAATCCCTTCAAATTGTTTTCTTCCTGGGAACGTGCACAACTCCTGCTGGATATATCCATATGCGCTTTATGACTACCTGTAATAGGGGTCATGGAAGTCTTGTGAGTAGGATGTGTGACAGGTGATGGTGGTGGAAGATATTTCAGTCAAATTTACCTACTGTTCAGCAGGGATTTGAAGATTGTGTACAATATCTGAAGAAGTTGATAAATTGTCTGAAGACTTTGATACATTGTTTGAATATTCACTATTTGCACTACTGAACTTATTTTGTGTTTGGACTTTTTATACACATATTATTATATTATCATGTTAGTGCTCAGTTGAAATCACTTTTGCATGTTTGCACTTTATTAGGGAAGGAGCGCGGTTTAATCAATTTAGTATTGATTTTTACTTAACCACCAAAAGAAAGCTCTATTTGTGGGAACAAAATTATAAAAATTTAGTTTGGATACAGTGTTGTATGACCGAACAATTGTCATTCAAAGTGCCACAGCGCTGAAAGCTGAAAATTGGTCTGGGCAGGAAGGTGTATAAGTGCCCGGTATTGAAGTGGTTAAGCTTGCCATGTGAGTCTGAAGAGCAAAAAGTCTGAAAAAAATTTAATTCACTTGATGGGCATATCAACTGTAGTGGGGATGTTGCAAAATGTTATTGTAAGTGAAATAGAATGCAGAATTTGAACTTACAGTAAAACCTTGGTTTGAGAGTACTTTGCAAGACAAGCAAAATATTTTAATACCTTTGACTCGATATACAAGTGATGTCTTGATATACAAGTAGCATCATGTCACAACTAGTATAAAAGAGAAGAGAGGCGCCTCTAAGTGTAGCAATATGGTTACATTTAATGAAGGTACGACATTTAGCAACTCCCATGGTTGATGATTAAAACAGGCACATCTAAGTATGCAGGCATCCGGGGTAAAGCTGTCCACATAGACCATCCTCCTCACCACCATTGACCTCCCTTCCACGCTGCGCTCCACGAGCGGTTCAAGCCTCGCTTTCAGATCGCTCTACAGCAGGGTAGTCTTCCCGGTCACAATTGCAGACTGACAGCGGTGAGAGCCGGCGGTGTGGGGGATGCCGTGTGCCTCTTTTAACCATCAACCATGTGAGTTGCTAAATGTTGTACCTTCATTAAATGTAACCATATTGCTACACTTCGAGGCACCTCTCTTCTCTTTTATACTGTGTAGCTCCTGATGGATTTTGCTCCTAATCCACTTGTGGAGGCTTCCATTTGTGGATGGACATTTTATGGTTAATCTTGCTATAATCTTTTTATATGGACTATAACCTGAAGGATTTATGAATAAATGGTTGTGGAATGAATCATCTGAGTTTCCATTATTTCTTATGGGAAAATTTGCTTTGATATACAAGTGCTTTGGATTACAAGCATGTTTCTTGAACGAATTATGCTCGCAATCCAAGATTTTACTGTATTATGATATGGTATTTTGGAAGTTGAAAATTCTTCAGCACAGAAGAATGCACTAAATCTTTAGACAAGCAGAAGGCTCTCAAAGCTCTATCTTTTTGCAAACATCGACCTGATCTATATTTTTGTGTCTCCATCATCCTGACAATGGTGGTGCTCTTGTCTGAGGATGACCAGAATGATTTTTAAAACATGGAGTTTGCAGTAAAAAAATCGACTACTAAAACTTTGCTAAACTAAAAACTCAGTTTCTCTCATTAAAGAGCTGGTCCACCTGAAAAAATGTTTTTAAAAGTCAGCAACTACAAATACTGCAGCTGCTGACTTTTAATAAATAGACACTTACCTGTTCCAGGTTCCAGCGATGCCGGCAGAAGATGACGAGCGATCGCTCGTCTCGCGGCTGCCCCCGCCGCCATCCTCTGTCAGGGAATCAGGAAGTAAAGCTTGCGGCTTCACTTTCCGGTTCCCTACTGTGCATGCGCGAGTCGCGCTGCGCGTCGTTATTGGTCCCCGTTGTGTCCTGGGAACTGTGTTTCCCAAGACACAACAGGGCATCTTCGGATAGGGGCGGGGCATCTCCGGCTATCTCGTCCCGGAAGTGGGTGCAGATACCTGTATTATACAGGTATCTGCACCCCCCTCCCCCTGAAAGGTGCCAATTGTGGCACCGGAGGGGGGGGGGGAGGAGTCCGATAAGCGGAAGTTCCACTTTAGGGTGGAGCTCTGCTTTAAGCTGCTTAGGCAAATTTATTTCCAAAAACAATTGCTCTTCTATATCAGATGATGCTGTCATCTCATTGCAGAGATGTATTATGATATGTGATCAAATGTGCTCAAAACATAACATGCCAAACCAACATCAAAATAACAAATTCCATTAATAAAATATTCACTTAAATAACATGCATATTGTCCTTCTTTATAAACTAATGTCATTAATCAGTAAGTGCTGTATAGTCCTCCTATGTCACCTGTGTGACTCAAAGTATTAGTGCTGATATATAAACGTGCCAAACATGTTAGTCATGTCCTAATTAATTCTGGCAAATTTATTGATTAATGTGCAATCCTTATATTTCACTTGTGATTGTTCCACCAACAAATGGAAGATGAAAGATTATATTTTTTGCTACAAGTTTTTGGAAAATGCCCAAAGAAAAAAAAAAATATATATATATATATATATATATATATCTCACACATGCTATTGGTATACATGGAATTATACCCCAAAACACATTCTGCTACTTCTCCCAAGTATGGGAATACCATATGTGTGAGACTTTTTGGCAGCGTAGCCACATACCCAAAATCCAATGACCACCTTCAGGCTTTGGGCTTTAAACCTTCAGGCTTTCAAGGGGATTGAATTTCCTGACTACCTATCACATTTTTGGAGGCGCTAAAATGCCAAGACAGTAGAAACACCCCCAAATGACCTCTGAAAGGCACATTGAGTATTTTTGCCACAACTCTTTGGAAAATTTACAACAAAAAAAAAATGTTTCACGTTTTGGGAGCCTAGCCACTTACAGGGGCCCAAAATCCAATGACCACCTTCAGGCTTAGCGTAACTTGCACATTTCACTTCCTGACTACCTATCACAGTTTCAGAGGTCCTAATGCCAGGATAGTACAAACACCCCCCAAATGACCCCTTTTTGAAAAGTAGACACTACACGGTATTTGCTAAGGGGCGTGGTCAGTATTTTGCGGATCTCGTTTGCTGCTACAAGTTTTTGGAAAATGAACAAACAAAACAAAAATGTATCTTTTATCTTCTTTTTTCATTTTTCAAAACCTCTCTGCTTGCTGAAAACTGAGAAATGAGTGATCAGCAGACTTTTATTGGTAATTTCTTGGTGTAGAGCTGGCAGAGGACAGCTTCAGAATTGGGTCGATGCTGCAGCTATCTAGGTGAGTACGTATGTTTAATTTTTGTAAACCTGCACTTCTAGTTTAAGAAATGACAAGGCTATTGCTGAATAAATAGGCCCATAACATAAAAATGTGCTTTTGTCTATACGGAGTGTATAGGTGTCAGACAGGAAGTGGTTAAAGGGAATGCTATCACAAGGAGTAGGGGGGATTCTTAGCCTTGTTTAAAGTATAACTAAACTTTTTTGTTGAGTGGGGAGAGATTAGAACACCTGTCAGGTTTTCCTTACTGCCTATGCACCCATTAGGGAGATTCACCTGTGTTATTTGTCCTATTAATCGTTATTACTGAAGATGAAAAAAATTTGGGTTAGCCCCAAAACAGGAATAGAGGGGAAATCTTCCAATGGGGACATTAGTTCTGGTGATGACCAGGGATTCCCCTTTACTTTGGAGGAATTTCGTCTGACTTTCTGTTTTTGGTAATGGGACAGTAAATAAAGGAAAATCTCCCCAATGGGACATAGATGGCAAAAAAAATTGACAGGAATTATAACCCTCCCTTACTTTATCCAAATGAAAAAAAAAAATATGCTTTTAGTTCTCCGTCAAGTTCCGATTCATTGTTAACCCATAAATTATATTTAAAAAAATGTGATGGACTTCAGATGAGGAGCAGTGTGACAGGGGAACTCATGGAAAGGAAAGTTTGCATCCTCCCTGCTCTAAAGCAAAGATCATCATCATTTATACAGATTAAAATACTAGTTTTCTTTAAAGTCACACTGTATAAATCAGTATATGCATAATGTATAGCGCTACTGCTAACATTAAGGCTGCTTTCACACTGTCACTGTCAGGTCTGTTAGCAGTAAAGCGATTCACCGCTGTTTAAGTGGCGCTTTTCGGCTGCTAGCGGGACGCTTTTAACCCATGCTAGCTGCTAAAGAAAGGGTTAAAACCACCCGTGTTGCGGCATTTCCAAAGCGCTTGTGAGCGGTGTATACACAACTCCCAAACAGCCCCAAAGATGCTGCTAGCAGGACTTTTTTTCCGGTTTCGCAAGCGCACCGCCCCAGTGTGAAAGCACTCAGGCTTTCACACTGGGGAGGCATGAGAGGCGTATTTCAGGCGCTTTACAGGTGCTATTTTTTCAGGTTAATTTAAAAGACCACTATACCTTACATTAATGTGTTGCCTATTTTCACTTAAGTGTCAGTTTCTGTACAGATGTGATAACTTTTACATACCGTATATACTCGAGTATAAGCCGAGTTTTTCAGCACATTTTATTGTGCTGAAATTCCCCCCTCGGCTTATACTCGAGTCAATCACTTTTCTGCAGCAGAAAATTAAATTTTCCGACCCGGCTTTGGGGCCCCGTATCTCGGGGGCCTCTTAGTGCTAGGAACCCCAAAATGGTATGTAAACTCACAATATATGGCACTACAACATATCAAAAGATGGAGTTCCTATTTCCAAGTGACCCCAAGATACGGGGCCCCAAAGTCAGTTCAGAAAATGTCAAGCACTTTCTGCAGCAGAGAATTACATATGTATCTCGGGGCCACTTAGAGCTAGCACTTAGTTCCTAGCACTAAGAGGCCCCGAGATACGGGGCCCCAAAGTTTGGTCGGAAAATGTAATTTTCTGCTGCAGAAAAGTGATTGACTCGAGTATAACCCGAGGGGGGCACTTTCAGCACAAAAAAAATGTGCTGAAAAACTCGGCTTATACTTGAGTATATACGGTATGTAAAAGTTATCACACCTGTACAGAAAAAGACACTTAAGTGAAAATAGGCAACACATTAATGTATGGTATAGTGGGCTTTTAAATTAACCTAATATCCCATTTAGTGAATCATATATGACTGTATATAATACAACAACAAATATAAAGGTACTTACCACTACCAGTTTATACTTTATGGATTACCAAAAGGTAGTTTGTTTCAGTAAAAAAATCTGATTCCAGAGAGCAGCTGACTTGCAGACTGTCAGATGATATAATAGGACAACATCACATTTTACATTCAAAATCCCCAATAATAATACTGTTAGAAGAAACATCAACAGTTCTGTTTGGAATGATAGCCCTGAGGGGTCTGTCGACACTGTATTATGTAAACTGTCACGTAGGCACGCCGGGGCCACGGACCCTATCCAGAAGTGCTGGATCACGTAACTAGTACAGGATCAAGTGCAGGAGAGCCGCTCTGCCATCGTACTCCTATGTCAGGTTGTCAGTAAGTGGTTAATGTGTTTCATTTCATAATTAGAAGCACACATCTGCTATTCTCAAACCAATCATTACAATTCCCATTCATGTGAGCAACATGACCAGCCAATTACATTATTTTGGTTTGTTCTTAAGTTGAATCTGTTTGTAATTTGGAACAGGTATATTTTGTAAGTGTAGCTCCAGCCAAAAAAATCTATTTTTAAGCTTTTTGGAAAACATGGGGAAGGGTTATCACCCCTGTAACATTTGTTTTGCTGTCTGTGCCCCTGTTCAGAAGATTTCACCTCAGAGCATTTCCCTTCCTAGGGGTAGATTTCCTCTCACTTTCTGTTGTCTCCCTCCGTTTGTAAGTAGGAGTCGTTTGTAAGTCGGATGTTTGAAAGTAGGGGACCGCCTGTATATACTATACCTATATACTCTGCAGAAAATTGGGCCTTAGGTGTTGGTGGTACAAGAACACTGTAAGACCTCAGTTACTCTTGGTGGGCGCTGGAACGGGCCCTGCTGTGAAATATTATATCAAGATTTGTAATTACATGCCCCTGTTGAACAGGGGAAGAAAAAGTGGGCCTTTGGTGGTGTGGTGGTGGTGCCACAACACTGTAAACCCTCACAGTTACTCTTGGTGGTCGCAGAAACGGGCCCAGCTGTGAAATTTTAGATCAAAAATTGTAATTACAAGCCCCTGTTAAACAGGGGCAGACAAATTGGGTCTTAGGCAGTGGTGGTGGTGCCACAACACTGTAACCCCTCACAGATTCTGTTGTTGAGCGCAGGAACGAGCCCTGCTGTGAAATATTAGAGCAAATATTGTAATTACATGCCCCTGTTAAACAGGGGTAGAAAAATTGGGCCTTAGGCGGTGGTGGTGGCACAACACTGTAAAGCCTCACAGATGCTCTTGTTGAGCGCAGGAACGGGCCCTGCTGTGAAATATTACAGCAAATATTGTAATTACATACCCCTGTTAAACAGGGGCAGAAAAATTGGGCCTTAGGCACTGGTGGTAGTACCACAACACTGCAACCCCTCACAGATACTCTAGTTGAGCGCAAGAACGAGCCCTGCTGTGAAATATTACAGCAAAAATTGTAATTACATGAACCTGTTAAACAGGGGCAGAAAAATTGGGCCTTAGGCACTGGTGGTGCCCTGAAACAAAAATGTTCTTAGAAGCTATCAACATGAACATTGAGGAGGAATAGGATAGTCACTCAGCATAACAGGCTAGCCACTCAGCATAGGCAGTCTTCAAGGGATCTCACATTCATAGAAAAATGTATTTGATCTTGACTGTCTATTTCATTTGATCAGTGTTATTGCACACATTGCATGTATTGCATGTTGGGCATGTAGTAGGGGTTAAGTCACGTTTTTACAATGGGTGGTCCATACTGGTTTTGGACCGCCCACTGGGAAAGAGGGAGGAGCCGTAAGTCTTGGATTGGTTGATTGAGGGTGCATATGTGTATATATGGGGATTGCTGAAGGAGTGTACACTGCTGAGCTCTGAGGAAGAGGGGTTTTCCCCTCAAAACATGCCAGCTGGCAGTGATCCTGTGATTTCCTCTGTGACCTTTGGAGAGTATTGTTCGTTTCACACTTTATGCTGCTACTTGGTGAATATTTTATTGCAAGAATTCTACAGTCGTTTGTGAGTAGTTTTCTTTTTTTATCACTTTTAATAAATACATATCCAAAGGATAATGCACAAGGCTGGTGCGCCCTTTCTTCTCTTTTTATATCTAAGAAGGGTAACGTCCCTGTCCATGCCTGCTGGACCATGAGTCAGCGGTAATATGCACCTTACCACTGACCGCCCTGTCCAACGAGGCCAAGACATTGCCTTCCACATACCGGTAGAGAGCCGGAATGGCCTTCCGTGAAAAGAAATGGCGTTTTGGAACCTGCCACTGAGGTACCGCACATTCCACAAATTCACAAAAGGGGGCAGAGTCTACCAGCTGAAAAGGCAGCAGTTGGAGTGCTAGCAATTTAGCCAAGCTAGCATTCAGCCAATGAGCATGTGGATGGCTTTTGACGGTTTAGCAACTGGGGTAGGGAAATTTGCCTGCTACAATCGGATGTTGGTGTAGCGATAGCAGATTGCCCGCAAGTACTTGGCACACCTAATTCTACACCTTCATTCCTCTCAGTACAGGTTTCTGATTGGACTGAAGGTATAGTGGGGTTGGAGATCCCAGCTGATGAGGAGCAAGGAGAGGTCCGCCTTGTTCTTTGGTGTGGGTCTTTTAAGTACTGTTGCCAACGGACTGCATGGGAGGTCGACATATGTCTGGTCAAGCATGGGGTGCCCAAGCGGCTGCTGTTTTGGCCACACTTGATACGCTTCAGACATTTGTTGCAAACAGCAATGGTGTGATCTGCTGCACACGTATCAAAAAAGGCCCACACCAAAGAACTTTTCAAAATATGCAGGGAGTCAGCAGCGCCCTGCACATGCGGAGCTCTGCGGTGTGATGCAGTCGGGTGGCTGCCCTTAAGCTGGCCCCTGGAGGAATGGCCTGCAGTCAGATATAGACTTGGCTAGACTAGAATTCAGTGGATATATATGTAGAAGACTGTATATATATTTAATGCACTGCAGATCACTGAATCACCTGCCTGCCTGAAAGTATATTTGAAAACGTACACCAGAAGTGGCCTGCAGTCAGATATAGGCTTGGCTAGACTAGAATGCAGTGGATATATATATACATGTAGGAGACTGTATATATAGTTTATGAACTGCAGCTAGCTGAATCACCTGCCTGCCTAAAGTATATTAGAAACAGTACACCAGGAACGGTCTGCAGTGAGATCTAGCTAAACTGTATACAGTGGATATATATATATATATATAGCAGTCTGACTGTATATATATATATATATATATATATATATATATATATATATATATACTGTATATATATATATATATATATATATATATATATATATATATTAAATACACTGCAGCTAACTGAATCACCTGCCTGCCTGTAGTATATTAGAAACAGTACACCAGGAACGGACTGCAGTCAGATCTAGCTAAACTGGATACAGTGGATATATATACGAGACTGACTGAAAACTTTACTGTTTTATTTTTTAATTTAAAAAAAGTGTATTTTTTCCCCATAAATTGCACTTGTAAGCAAAAACAAAAAAAAATTATTTTAACTTGTAAACACCAAGTCTGAATGATAGGCCTGGAACTTAAGTAGGTAAAGTCCCTTATCTCACTCCCCACTTCCATATTTGGTGTGGTTAGTTGAGATTTATACTTTGAATCTATGTTTTCTTGTAAAGGAATTGTGCGATCATGTAATTCTGCTCCAACTTGATCCACATGACTGTAGTTATGAAAAATACTTAGGATGCCCTAAAGGTTTCTTGGTTTGGAATCAATAGCTAGAATAAGGAGGAATTGCCAACTGCAGGTTTTTGAAATAACAGCAATAAATATTTACTATGTCAGTTTTCCAAACGTGTAATGATAAATACATTATTATATCTGCACATGGAGCAACTGCTAAGCCAATGAATCCAAAGCGATAATTTACACTCTAAATATAGAAAGGTGCTCATGTTTTTCAGTAAATGGCTTTTTAGTTTTCATATAGTCTACCTCACCATAAGCTGTCAGAATATACTTTCTCATTGGTTCCCAAGTCCTACTCCAAAGAAGCTGTTGTTTTCATGCATTGCACAGATGAGGGCCAAATGACCAAGCTTGCAAAAGCTGTAAAAAAACATTTTTAGGTAGTATGTGTGTTCTAAACCATTAGTTCTATATATGTAAAGTTGGCTGCAGGGTCAAAAATGTATTGTATAACCCTACCCACTATCCTAAAATGACATTTCCTTTATATTGGGGGGTTCATGACCCACCCTGCAATTGGACCATTCAATATGCCAACACACTAACGGCAACAAAATGGCATCAGTCAGTTTAGTTTTAAAGGTTTAATTGCTCAGTAACTTGAAAATAGAATAAGAAGCACAAGATAACCAAACACCACAAAATGTCCCGGGCCTTCTTAGATCAATATTAAAATGGATGCAGGCTCTATACTCCTGAGTAGCAGCATCTCAGTTACAAATGGTTTCTTGATTTGATAGCAGCAGCCTCCCAATTACAAAAGATTTTTTGAGCACCATAATTGGTGACCATGGATACTACTGTAGCAGCCTCCAATGCAAAGCTTGTATTCTAACTTTAGGAAAGTAGCTTCCTCAGTTCTTCTGAATGTTCTTCAGCATTGCAGACACCTTTGAAGATCATCCAACTCAATAAATTGTAATTACTAGAGACAACTCATCAGTAGCAGGCAGAAATAACTAATGTCCTAAGCCCAGGAAAAACCTAGCGAGTAGGGTTGAGCGAACCCAAACTGTAAAGTTCGGGTCCGTACCGGACTTTTGGGTGTCCGGGTCCCGGACCCGAACTATTGACTGTATGTTCGGGTTCGGGTCCGGTGTTCGGCGCCTTTTTAAAGGAGCTTCTTCAGGAGCGATCGCAGACAGGCCAGCCCTACGCCTCACGTGACCCCCCATACGCCCAATCACAGGGCGCTAGACCCTTAACATGGTGGGGGGACACAGGAACTTGAAATTAGGAGGAGGCAGCCAGTGACACATACTGGCGCCCCCTAAATGTCGCACCCGGGGCCACGGCACCCCCTGCACCCCCCCACGCTACGCCACTGGTTACAGGTACCGTAAAGAGTTAAGCAATAGTCTCCATTCAATATCTGTCTGGCAGCAGCTTCCCCCAAGGTTTCCTGAACATTCTTCTGCATATCAGACTCCTGTGAAGATGCTTCAACAGGAAGCCATCTTGTCGCTAATGTCCTTACAAGATGACTGTTTAATAGGGCAATGATGTGGCACATGAGGTTTAATGTTGATAAATGTAATGCACTAAAAACATGCATGCTTTTCTATTTTGATAGCAATAAAAAATGATTGACAGTAAAAACATGCATGGAGAATAACTGGGGGAGTCAGTGGTTGAGAAGGACATTGGTGTTTTTTTAGATCATAGACCTAATAACAGCAAGCAATGCCAAGCTGCAGTTTTTAAAGCAAGCTAAATACTTTTTTTTAATTAAAAGAGATATTAGCTCCAAAGAGAGAGAGGCAATAATATTGCCCCTGTAGTTTGCATTACATTAAAAAGACCACATCTGGAATGTGCAGTGCAGTCCTGGGCACCAGTTCACGAAAAATAGAGGAACCCAGAGAAAGACAACCAAACTGTTATGAGGCATAGAGCAACTCTTTTATTAAGATCTTAAGAGCAACATTAAAAATGAACAATTCCTTAAAATAACATGCTTGGGAATATATGAACTTGCACATCTGTATACAATGTATTAAACATACATGACATGTACAAAACAAATCAAAACATTTTTTTTATATGCCACTAATGTACACAAAATCTTTGTACACACAAGCGGAATTTCCGTTAGAAAAATCTTGGATGTTTTTTCTGACGGAATTCCGCTCAAGCTTGGCTTGCATAAACACGGTCACACAAAAGTTCTCTGAACTTTCGACCGTCAAGAACGCGGTGATGTTCAACACTACGACGAGCCGAGCATGCATCGAATTGTTTCCGAGCATGCGTAGGAATTTTGCGCGTCGGAATTGGTGCAGACTATCGGAATTTCCGAAAAAATTGAGAACCTGCTCTCAATCTTTTGCTGGCGGAAATGCCGCCAGCAAAAGTCCGATGGAGCATACACACGGTCGGATTTTCCGACCAAAAGCTTTTGCTGGAGGCATTTCCGATCCTGTGTACACGGCATCAGGTTTGGTATAGGTTTGGGGAGGGGACATCTTTTTTTGTGGGGTCCCCCTTAAAATCCATACCAGTCCCCTATCTAAGAAAAGGGTTTGATAGGAATCTTGGGGGGATATTACACATTAATAAAAAAAAAAATTGTGACGCATAACAAAAGATAACTGTACATCTGCAAGCATCACAGTAATCTTTATGCTCTTTCTTCCTGTAAGTGTGCACCTTGTGTTAGATTGACAGCACTGTGCAGTACAATGCAATACATCTCTGACTGGCTGACACTGCCAATCTTCACTCTCTCCACCTTGCTGCAGAGTGTTATCTGATATAAAGATTCAGTTGCATTTAACGGCGAAGTAGGGCCAAAGCTCCTTTGGCCATACTTCTCCTGTGGGTCACAGGAGTGCACTTAGTTCTACACTTCTATGACCCAGTTTCAGCCGTCAGCCACTGCAGACTCTGGAAAAATCCCAACTTTAACATCGGGATCCGCCTAGATTTCTGACCAGCAGCTGGGTCAGCCTCACAGCATGCTGCTAGGATTCTGAGCCAGCCACTCCTGCCTCCACCCCAGCCCAGAACTCCAGTAAGCACTGGAGGGGCAGACCTGAGAGCCAATGACTGACAGTGACTGGCTCACTGTTCACTGGAGATCAAGAATGGAACAATCAGAGATCTATAATCAATCAGTTCTTGGTCTTAGTGGCGGCGGGGGACAGATGCAGCATCGGACTGATGCTGCATCCACCTAGGTGAGTATGTGCGTTTGTTATTTTTGGAATCCCGCACTTCTTTTTTAATGAACATTTTTCGCTATAAATACATCACTGTAATCAGTTTTTTTTTTTTTTGGATTCAAACTATATCTAAAACTTTTAGGGGGGTATAGTTAAAACGTTTAAATCCCTATCAGGTTTTCTGTTTGCTGTTTGTGTCCCACTAGGGCAGGGATCCTCAAACTACAGCCCTCCAGCTGTTGCAGAACTACACATCCCATGAGGCATTGTAAAACTCTGACATTCACAGACATGACTAGGCATGATGGGAATTGTAGTTCCCGAACAACTGGAGGGCAGTAGTTTGAAGACCCCTGCACTAGGGGGATTTAAAGTACAACTAAAGGCGATTTTTTTTTTTGGTTTTGGATAGAGTGGAGAGTGATTTGAACCTCTGTCAGTTTTTATTGTCGTCTGTGCCCCTGTTAAGGAGATTCACCCTCTCAATTTGTCCGGTTTACTATTATCATTGAAAGTGAAAGTCAAAGAAAATTCCAAATTTTGAGTTGTCCCCAGAAAAGAAATAGAGGGCAAATCTGCTAATTGAGACACCAGTTCTGGTGGCCTGGAGGTTCCCAAAAAATTCCATTAAATTGCAGGGATTTCCTCTCACTTCCTGTTTGGGTATGAAACAGGAAGTGAAGGGAAAGCTCAACAATGAAACAGATGGGGGAAAAAAAGCTAATTGGAGTTACACTATCTCACAAAAGTGAGTACACCCCTCCCATTTTTGTAAATATTTTATTCTATATTTTCATGTGACAACACTTAAATCACACTTTGCTACAATGTAAAGTAGTGAGTGTACAGCTTGTATAACAGTGTAAATTTGCTGTCCCCTCAAAATAACTCAACACACAGCCATTAATGTGTAAACCGCTGGCAACAAAAGTGAGTACACCCCTAAGTGAAAATGTCCAAATTGGGCCAAATTAGCAATTTTCCCTCCCCGATGTCATGTCACTCATTAGTGTTACAAGGTCTCAGGTGTGAATGGTGAGCAGGTGTGTTAAATTTGGTGTTATCGCTCTCACTCTCTCATACTGGTCACTGGAAGATTGCCAGGACCCTGAAACTGAGCCGGTCAGCATGGTGGCCAAGTCCATACAGTGGTTTTAACAGGACAGGTTCCACTCAGAACAGGTCTCGCCATGGTCAATGAAAGAAGTTGAGTGCACGTACGCAGCGTCATTTTCAGGGGTTGTCTTTGGGAAATAGACGTGCGAGTGCTGCCAGCATTGCTGCAGAGGTTGAAGGGGTGGGGGGGGTCAGTCTGTCAGTGTTAAGACCATACGCCGCACACTGCATCAAATTGGTCTGCGCCATGCATGTTCCTTCTGGGACGACAGCCATTGTCATCCCAGAAGGAAGCCTCTTCTAAAGATGATGCAAAAGAAAGCCCACAAACAGTTTGCTGAAGACAAGCAGACTAAAGACATGGATTACTGGAACCATGTCCTGTGGTCTGATGAGACCAAGATAAACTTATTTGGTTCAGATGGTGTCAAGCGTGTGTGGTGGCAACCAGGTGAGGAGTACAAAGTCAAGTGTGTCTTGCCTCCAGTCAAGCATGGTGGTGGGAGTGTCATGGTCTGGGGCTGCATGAGTGCTGCCGACACTGGGGAGCTACAGTTCATTGAGGGAACCATGAATGCAAACATGTACTGTGACATACTGAAGCAGAGCATGATTCCCCCCTTTAGAGACTGGGCCATAGGGCAGTATTCCAACATGATAACGACATTATCCTCAAATGTAAGGTATAGGAGCACAAGGACAGCTCTGTGATGTCATCATGGAGGAGTGGAAGAGAACTCCAGTGGCACCTGTGAAGCTCTGGTGAACTCCACGCCCAAGAGGGTTAAGGCAGTGCTGGAAAATAATAGTGGCCACACAAAATATTGACACTTTGGGCCCAATTTGGACATTTTCACTTAGACCCCTTTCACACTGTGGCGTTTTTCAGGCGTTTTTCAGGCGCTTTAGCGTTAAAAAAAAGCGCCTGTAAAGCGTTTGAAAGAAGCCTCATCTGCAATCCCAATGTGAAAGCCCGAGTGCTTTCACACCGAGATCTCTTTCACACTGGGGTGTTTTAGCGTTAAAAAAAGCGCATGAAAGCGCCTGAAAGAAGCCGCAACTGCAATCCCAATGTGAAAGCCCGAGTGCTTTCACACTGAGGCGCTGCGCAGGCAGGGCATCAAAAAAAGTCCTGCAAGCAGCTTCTTTGCAGTGCTTTTGGAGCGGTGAATACACCGCTCCTAAAGCGCCCCTTCCCATTGAAATCAAAACGCCCGAAAAGTGCCTGAAAATCGCCCGAAAAGTGCCTTTGGCAGCAGCGCTTTTAACCCTTTATTTGGCCACTAGCAGGGGTTAAAAGCGCCCACTAGTGCTCGAAAAACGCTGGTAAAGCGCTGCTAGTTTAAGCTTTACAAGCGTTTTTCGGGCGCTGGCAGTGTGAAAGGGCTCTTAAAGCACTTGGGCTTTCACATTGGGATTGCAGATATGGCTTCTTTCAAGCGCTTTACAGGCACTTTTTTTAACGCTAAAGCACCTGAAAAACGCCTGAAAAACGCCCCAGTGTGAAAGGGGTCTTAGGGGTGTACTCACTTTTGTTGCCAGCGGTTTAGACATTAATGGCTGTGTGTTGAGTTATTTTGAGGGGACAGCAAATTTACACTGTTATACAAGCTGTACACTCACTACTTTACATTGTACCAAAGTGTAATTTCTTCAGTGTTGTCACATGAAAAGATCTAATAAAATATTTACAAAAATGTGAGGGGTGTACTCACTTATGTGAGATATCGTATATCCCTCCCTTACTCTATCCAAAACCAAAAGAAAATAAAGTTTTGCCCATAGTTCTACTTCACCTCCTGTCCCTTAGATCAGTGTTTCTCAACTCCAGTCCTCAAGGCGCCCCAACAGGTCATGTTTTCAGGATTTCTCTCAGAAGAAACAGCTGTGGTAATTACTAAGGCAGTGAAACTGATCAAATCACATGTACAAAATAATGGAAAGTCTGAAAACATGACCTGTTGGGGCACCTTGAGGACTGGAGTTGAGAAACACTGTCTCAGATACAGCTTGAAGTGAGAAGAAACCTTTCCAAAGTAATAAAATCCTCCCGTAGATTGCTGTCACAGCAACAACTGTCAAATTTGGAAGGCTTTCACTCTATTCATATTCTGGTAACAAAGGAAAAATTCAGATTTTCCTTTACTCTTATGTGGCGTACACACGGTCAGAATTTCCGATGGAAGCCTTTCATCGGATTTTCCGACCGTGTGTATGGTCAACGGCTTTTTCTGTCGGAATTTCCGACGGACTTTGAATTGAGAACCTGTTCTCAATTTTTCCGACGGAAAACCTTTCTATCGGATTTTCCGATCGTGTGTAGGCAATTCCGACACGCAAAATTCCGACGCATGCTCGGAAACAATTCGACGCATGCTCGGACGCATTAAACTTCCCTTTTATAGTGCTGTCGAACGTGTGTTATGCCGCTGTGTTATTGACCGTCGGAATTTGGTGTGACCGTGTGTAGGCAACACAGCTTGAGCTGAATTCCGTCGGAATTCCGTTGGAAAAACCGTCAGAGTTTTTTCTGACGAGAATTCCGATCGTGTGTACGCGGCATTAGTTCCTCTGACAATGGGCACAAGGACAAATAGATACTTTACCCCAGTGGGGAATAAACAGCAATAAAAGCTATCAGGGTTGGTAACCATTTTCTACTCTATTCAAAGCAAAAATAATAAATTGTGGCTTTCCATAACATTTAAGCATTTCATGGTGTACAGTATGTATTCAGGAAGAATATAGAAGTTAAGTAGTAATAATGTTTACTGCCACTTGGCCCCAATGGCTAAAGGCAGGCGACTTGCATAACTTAGGATAAAGAATGTCAGATTTTTCAATTACTTTTCCTCCGACGATACATAAATTAAAAAATTCAAGTAAAGGTTGATCATCCAGAGGTCGGTCCACCGTAACTGGTCTGCAGAATGCTGGAAAATTAGCAGATAAAAGGTTATGAACTAACCATATAACCCTTTTTTCAGAGTCTATTGAGGGACATAGAATCCTTAAATAGTTGTTATATAACACCGCCTACAGGAGGGTTGGATACTGGCAAACAAAAAAAATTTTTTAAAGTGGAACTTCAGTCATTTTTTCAACTTTCGATCTATTAAATCTTCTGCCCTTGTTGTTTTAACTTGGGATATAAAACATTTTTTTTTCTGCCAGTAAATACCTTATACAGCCCACTTCCAGAGGTATAGATAGTGAACCACAAAGAGAATTATAATATTCTCAATAAGACGTTGCCAACATCCCAAACATTTGTTAAATAAGGACCCTAAAGGAAGGGCACAAGTACCCCCCGGTACAATGGGACTTTATGGGCGAACAGAAAGAAAATCATATATCATAAAATATAATTTTTTTTTTTTTTTTTTTAAACATATGTGTAATGACAAACATATCAACAGTTTGTACAGTACATTTATATGAAAAGACAAAACATTGTGCTCATAATGAGCTATTACAAATTCCAGTGGATGTCATTTTCCTCCTTTAGCCTGACATGTTTCAGGAAATGTATCCCTTCCTCAGAGGCATTGTAGGAGAGAATACAAATACATTAGACAATGAATTGTAAAAGATTTTCGTAAGAATACTTTAAAATCAAAATTTCATCAGAAAGCAAGTTTGCCGTTGCCTGTCCATTGAAAAAAGCGATAAACCCTGTCTGGGCTCGGAACATCCCTCACAAGGGTCCCCACGAAATAGCCCCCATGGTTCAGCCACAGAAAGACCCTAAAATAGGTATATGCACACGAGTGGCTGAAGTGTTCTTGGTCCTGAGAGGCAGTCTGCTCACTTCCTGTTTCTTGTCTGGTAAAAAAGCCTAGGCTAATGACATCATGCACAGCCATCTCTCTCTCTCTCACTCTCCTGAGAGTTTGCTAGGAAAGGAGAGTGGATGAGTCATAAGAGGGCCAATGAGAACTGCAGAGCTGGAGGTGTGCCTCTGTGTGTCTGTGTAAATTCAGGAAGTGAACAGGCAGCAGCTTCATCTGCCCACAGTTAAAATGGTTGCAGCCAGACTTAGTGGAGGGAGATTTCTGCAGGATATTTGTCAAGTACAGAACACAGTGTATGCATAAAATAATATGCAAAGTGGTTCGAGGGAACCTTCGGAATGGCAAAGATGTTTTTATTACAAATTATGTGAGCAGACTGCAGTTCCTCTCTAAGGTCAGCCACATGGGGCATGCCACTCCCATGACCAGCATGCTTCAGGTTCCTAGCAAAGCAGTTCTAAAAGCCAAGGCCATAATCTCAGAGGGGTGAGATCTGTGTCCTTTAATGGACTTAGAGAGAAGGATTTTGTGGTGAGTACAAAGATTTCTGTTGTTTTCAATATTTTGGTTGAACAAGTGGGATGTCCAAAAGCAGTCCTACTGATGATTGGATAATACAGAAGCTCACAGTCCCAGCAAGAAAAATACAAGGCTGAATTCCAAGTATTAACGTTATTGCATAGTTATACTGGTCTAACTTGGACCAATGTAAGTATGCGCATTCCATACCTGTGGAATTGCCGTCGAAGCAAAGACTCTGTCTTTTGGGTACTGAGCTGAGCGGCTGCCCTGTTGCAAAGTGAACACAGGGGGGTCGCCCTCTTGTTTTTTTTTTTTTTACAACTGTCATGGCATGTGCTGAATGCAGTGCAGGACCTGTTAGTGGACTGTGCGCTGGGATGCTGGGATCATCTGTGACTGCAGGAGGATCTCTCTCCCCCAGCCCATGATTATTGTGAGACATTGCAGCTGCAATAGCGGTAATCAACACACAGACTCAAGGAAGAAGTCTGGTTCACAGTTAATCATGGAACCTGGGCAGCTGGAGAGCTGGACTGCAGAGGTGAAGACCAGTCAATTGAGTAAGCTGAAGGTGAATAACATCACTTTATACTGGCAACAGGAATGGAACCCCATTGCCAGTGTTCCACGTGTCTCTGAAGCAATAGTAGCAATAGTAGCAGCAGGGCAATGCTTCCTTGCCACTAGCTGGTGGGAAAGGGGATGAGGAGCACATGTGCATGATGTCAGTACCCTGACCAGCAACCTTAAACTCTTAAGTAGAAATGGGCTGAACATCCCCCTGTTTGATTCGTATCAGAACTCCCAAACAGGGGAAAGGTTCGGCCCAGAGCCATGAACTCCATTGAAGTTTAAAAAAAAATTAAAAGTCCCCATTTTGAAGGCTTATATGCAAGTTATTGGCCACAAAAAGGTTATGGAGCTCTGCCCTGGGGGACATGTATAAATGCAAAAATATTTTTTTTAAAACAATAGTTTTTAAAGGACCAGTGATTTTAATAATGCTTAAAGTGAAATAATAACAATTCCTTTAAATATACTGCAGGGGGGTCCCCTTAGTCTGCCTGTAAAGTGGTGCATCTGTAGCATGTATAGAATATGCTGCAGCAAAAATTTAATTTCAAATGAAGAAAAAGAGTCACATTTAAATTGACTTGCAGTTGCAATTGCTGACACTATTTAAAAAAATTAAGAAAAAAACAGCGTAGCCCCCCCCCCCCCAGTCCATACCAGGCCTTTTGGGTCAGGTATGGATTTTAGCCCCAGGCTGCATGCTCGTATAAGCATCTAATATGGATTTTGGGGGGGACCCCATGCCGTTTAAAAAAAATAATGTTTTAAATAGCTAGCTGCCATCAATGTGATTTGACTCTTTTTTTTCTTTAGAAATGTAGTTTATGCTGCAGCATGTTCTATACATGCTACAGATGTCTCACTTTACAGGCAGGCTAAGGGGGACCCCCCCCCCCCCCCAGGCATTATATTTAAAGGAATTATAGACTGGGGGGGACCCCACACTGTTTGTTTTTTAACCAGCATTCTTTTTTTTTTCTTTCAGCTGTCAGGAAAGAAGCCCGCTGACAGCTGATGACGCATTGGTTGTTAGGGATGCACTGCCCCGCTCCTTAACAACACATTGACTGTGAATGCACAGAAAATGTGGGTATTTGGAGAACAGGCGAAGTTCGGGCCGAACTTTTGCTTGGCCTGAATCGTTCGTCCAACACTACTCTAATGCTGCGTACACACGGTCGGAATTTCCGATGGAAACAGTCCGATGGGAGCTTTTCATCTGGTTTTCCGACGTGTGTATGCCCATCGGTCTTTTTCTGTCGGAATTTCCGACGGACTTTGGATTGAGAACCTGTTCTTAATTTTTCCGACGGAAAACCTTTCTATCGGATTTTCCGATCGTGTGTATGCAATGCTCGGAAACAATTTGACGCATGCTCAGAAGCATTAAACTTCCCTTTTATAGTGCAGTCGAACGTGTTGTATGCCCTGGTGTTATTGACCGCCGGAATTTGGTGTGACCGTGTGTAGGCAAGACAGTTTGAGCGAAATTGCGTCGGAATTCCTACGGGAAAACCATCAGAGCTTTTTCCGATGAGAATTCCGACCGTGTGTACGCAGCATTAGTGTTAAAAAAATATGGGAACAGGGGAAATGTGTATATACAATTGAAATGAAGAGAAACTCCAAATGGTGCCTGGACTCAACAGCCTATTAGTGTTATGCCCCGTACACACGGTCGGAAATTCTGACCACAAAATCCGTCGGATTTTTTCAGACAAAGTTGTCGGAAAATCTGATCATTCTGAACGTGGTGATGTTCGTTGTGTACGACGGAACTACGTAGAGGCTATTAGCCAATAGGTTTGGTCACCTAATTTGATCTGAGCATGCGTGGCACTTTGTCCGTCGGAATTCTCTACCCACGATCGGAAAAAGTCAGATCGGATTTTGTTGTCGGAAAATTTGAGAGCAGGATCTCAATTTTTTTCTGATGGAGCCCACACACGGTCGGATTTTCCGACAACATGGTCCGATCGGACATTTTCTGTCGGAATTTCCGACCGTGTGTACGGGGCATTAGAATGGAGTCTTTAGACACAGGGCAAGACTGCCTTGTCATGGCTCTGGACAAGGAAAGCGCTTTGCAGTAACAGACAAGAGATTAGGCTGGGAAGCATTCTTAAGCAGAATCTAAATTGTTTGTAGGCTCTACCTATTCTCATTGAATGAAGTGATGGAAAATCTATGACTAGTGAGGTCAAACTGAATTCACCGGAAGCTGTTAACTGTAGAATCTTGAGTGAAAAATTATAAATTTGAAACAGTAAAACATTGCTAAGTTTATATATTCAAATCAGCAGAGCCAAATAGAGACATCCATAATCCTGGGACACTAGCAAAAAACTGAAGCATGCTGACCTTGGGATAGGTTATACCCACTGGGGCTGGACTGCAATTGTTTTATTGCCAGAGTCCAATTCTCCTGTGGGCAATAGTATATCTCAGTATTTCAAGAATCCTGTGTCTCTCAATAAATGAGAGACTTAAATTAATTAACCTCTAGATATTGTTTCCTAAATGTCTTTTCTTGGCCTTTTGGCTGGGATCCTAAAGCTTCACCTGGTTGACAAAAGTAAGAATGCAAACTATGAATACGCAATATCCCATACATGCCTGACAAAAAACATAATATATTTTTTTGTGTTTTATAATTCTAATCATAATAAAAACTGAAACCATTATATATTTCCTCAAATAGCAGTGTCAGACACTAAGTAGATTCCATGCCTAATAAATTAACCACATAACGACCGCCCACCCGCCATGTACTGCGGATGGATGGCCGCTGTAGGTGTTGCTGCCTACTTCCAGGATTAGGACGTGCACATGTGCCACCCCCAGCCGGCTCCCGCTGTGATTGTACACAGCAGGCAGCCTGTCAGCAAGTCCTGGCCAATGATACACAGCCAGGACATGCTGATCGGCTGTGTACATTCATTGAAATTCAACACAGAGTTCTGTACACAAGGAGAGATCTGTCAGTTTCTCATCCCTGCAAAACAGGGATGAGAAATTGAGAGATCATTAGTGCAAAGCAGCATACTTTACACACATTACACATAGTTGGGCACGTATTTAACCCCTTGATCTCCCTGGATGTTAAACCCCTTCCCAGCCACTGTCATTACTACAGTGACAGTGTATATTTTTAGCACTAATCACTGTAATGGCATTGGTGATGTCAGTGGCAATTAGTCTATTCCTCCCAGTTAGTGTCCAATTGTCCATCGCAACATCGCAGTCCCATTATAAGTTGTTGATCACCGCCATTAGTAGTATAAAAAAAAAAATTACAGTACATACCATACTTCATACAGTATCTCACAAAAGTGAGTACATCCCTCACATTTTTGTAAATATTTTATTATATCTTTTCATGTGACAACACTGGCCACACAAAATATTGACACTTTGGACCCCATTTGGACATTTTCACTTAGGGGTGTACTTACTTTTGTTGCCAGCAGTTTAGATATTAATGGCTGTGTGTTGAGTTATTTTGAGGGGACAGCAAATTTACACTGTTATACAAGCTGTACACTCACTACTTTACATTGTAGCAAAGTGTCATTTCTTCAGTGTTGTTACATGAAAAGATAGAATAAAGTATTTTCAAAAATGAGAGGGGTGTACTCACTTTTGTGAGATTCTGTAGGTGCTATTACTTTCACACAAACCAATCAATATACACATATTGGGAATTTTTTTTATTAATAACATGTAGCAGAATACATTTTGTCCAAAATGTATGTAGAAATTTGATTTCTTAAATTTTTTTGTTACATATGTTTCATAGCAGAAAGTAAAAAATATTATATTTTTTTTTCAAAATTATTATTATTATATCACAAAAAAATGAAAAACCCAGTGATGATCAAATACCACTATAGGAAAGCTCTATTTGTGTAAAAAAAAATGATATATATTTTGTTTGGGTATAGCTTTGCATGACTGCGAAATTTCCAGTAGCGCAGGGCAGAATAGCAAAAAATGGCCTGGTCATGAAGTGGGTAAAATCCTCCAGAGCTGAGGTGGTTAAAGTAACACTAAATAATATTTTTACTTGTAGCGCCGACATTTTTCTAAAGTGTGCGCTATATGTGTAAATTTAGTTTTTCCAGAACTGTAACTGAGTTCTGGGGGGATAATTGTTTAGGTAATTTACTTTGGCATCAATCTGACTGGGCTGTACTGGAGTTCTGCCTGATCATAGGTGAAGTGAGCACCTGTGACAGGCTGAGAACGCAGTCTGGTTGGACGTGTTAGGTACCCATTTTCTCTGAGCCAATCAGTACGTGCGTCTGGCCCCACTGTGCATTCTGGGGAGGTGTACTTAAGATGCTGAAGTCACGTGTTCAGGTTCGGCTTGCTCTTTGATTCCTGGTTCTGGTCCGGACCAACCCCACGAGGGGTCCCGGACCCAGGAGTGTCTGCCGTCCCCGTAAGCCTGGTCACCCTGACCAGCCCCAGAGGCCCTCATGGTCTGGGGTGGGGATTCGTCCGTTCCGGAGCCTCGGAACTGGCTAATTCGAGGCCCAGTAACTGAAGGAGGATTCTGAAGTGTCCCGGTGTGCTCTCGGCATTGGAGAGACACGGCAACTCGTACAAGCAACCAGGGGAGGAGTCTTCGGAGGAGGGCCAAAAAGCTGGCTGCTCGGTAAGAGCCTGGGAGCTGAGATGTATGGACACTGACTGGATCTGCATTTCCTACAGTATTGCTGAAACGGCTGAAAGATACAGGCACCATAGGCAAAGTTCCTAAACCCATCCTTCGGTTACAACATAGTCTGTGGCAGAGACTTTTACATCGTTCACTTGAAGTTACAACATAGTCTGTGGCAGAGACTTTGCAAATCTTTGAATCACTTGTTGGCTGCTAGATCCACAGACAAAGGGTTTATCCAACAGTGAAGTGTCCAGTTGCGAGTGGCTACTCTCTGGGCTATCCAAAGAGACATTCATTTGATGTCAGCAGTTCTGAAGTGCCTGAGCTTTATCACCCATACCCTCTATTCCCAACCAAGAGACTGTGTTATATTTGAACGTTACTTTTTACAAATAAAAATCCTCAAAAGGACATGTCAGCTTTTGAAATTACTGGGTACTAACCCTGGGAACCCCTAGACAACGAACAATGAGCTACAAGGAGGAGGTAATTGGTAAGCCCAGAAAATACATAGCCGCCCCGCAGGGGTTATGGCGCTACATACTCTCTAAAAAATAATCCATTTACAACCTCTACTTGATGACTTACAAATCCATTTTTCATGAAATAGTTCCTTACTGTGTTTTTCTGTCTTAAAGTCCTCCTTGCGCTTCTTGCTTGGAACAAGTGGTGCATATAAGTGGCAGTCATGTACACTGTTCAATGCACACTACAAATCCCATAGTTCCTAGTACATTTCGGGAGCAAGCAAGAGAGGGTGGCTAAGTTCCTACATAGAGTGGAGCCATGGAGAATAAACGTAGCCATCATCTAACATGAAGTCGGACCACAGCAGCAAAAACAAAAGAAATTGGAGATTTGGAGAAGCCTGAGAGCAATATAAGGTAGTTTACATTTAGTGTATTTGTATGTGTAGTCCAAAATTATTTTAGTTTTTTCTATAAAATGGAATTTTTGAACAGTCAACAGTCACACCAATTCTGTTACACACATCAGTCCTTCTAGATATGATCATAAAGCCAGACTGGACATGTTAAACACTAAACTTTTTTTCTAATTTTCCAATTTTGGATCCAAAAAGATTTAGTCCATGTATACTTTAGTCTTTGCTTTTACATTTGACATTGCCTGCTACTAAGTCATTTGGTTAGGAAGGCATACCTGAAGAAATGAGGAGCAGGACAAGAAGTAAGAATTTTGCAGACATTTCCATTTTAGTACCCTTCTGTGAAAATAAAAAATATAGCATAAATCTGAAAATCAGTATAACATTATAAAATGACAGAACTGACGTACAGCAGACATATGAAAGTAAAGGACTGATCTGCTGTCTCTATTATATGCTATATGTCATGGTCATATAGTAAAATCCAACCACACATGCGACTTTCATCTTCCTCTTGGATGCTATTCATGGTAGTCCTTCAGCAGCTTCATTGCATTTGTATCTGAACATATGCTGAATTATATACGTTCTATAAGTGTGTTTCAAAGCATACTGTAAGTTATCTAAACTGAAGCAGGTTAGAAAACCTAAATATTGTTTTACAACATTTGAGACTGCGCCAGCACATAGTGATCGAAAATCAAAATTAAACATTGTCATTGGTTTTAACTCTTCTGTGGGTATTTGCATTGTGAAGTTCTCTGCAGAACATTTTTGTGATAACGGGGACTTCAAGGTGGATGTTGTTTGGCCATCGGTTTCGGTGTTTGCCCATCATTTGACAGCTCCGATTAAGTCCTACCATGCCTTGAGACTGCTGCTTTTGAAAAACGAAACAATTTGGCTGTTTTGGTTACCTAAGTGTAGTGGTCACACTTTAACAAGTGTGCGCTATAAGTGGAAATTTTGTTTTTTCCCTCAGAACAGTAATTAGGTTCTGAGGGTTAATTGTATAGGTTTACTTTGGCATCAGTTTGGCTGGGCTGTACAAGGGTTCTGCCTGGTCATAGGTGCAGTGAGGTACCCATGACAGGTCAAGAACCAGGCCTGGTTGGACGTCTTAGGTATCAATCTTCCCCGGAGCCAATCAGTGGGTGCGTCTGGCCCCGCTGTGTAGTCTGGGGAAGGGTACTTAAGGTGCTGAAGTCACGTGTTCGGGCTTCGGTCGCAGTCCTGCTTCCTGGTTCTGGACCAGGGTAGCCCCGCGCGGAGTCCCGGGCCTAGGAGCATTTGCCGTCCCGCAAACATGGTCAGTTTGACTTGCCCCATAGACCTGCATGGTCTGGGGTGGGGATCCGTCTGTTCCCGAGTCTCAGAGCCGGTTAGCCCGATGCCCAGTAACTGAAGGAGGATTCAAGGTGTCCCGGTGTGCTCTCAGTGCTCTCATTGGAGGGACACCACAGCTCATACAAGTGACCGGGGGAGGACTCTTCGGAGGAGGGCCAACAAGCTGGCATCTCGGTAAGAGCCTGGGAGCTGAGTTGTATGGACACTAAAGAATCCACACTTCCACAGTACTGCCAAGGAGACAGAGAAAGTTCCAGGGACTGTGAGAAAGGTCCCTATTCATCTTCAGTTGCAAGTTTATTCTGTGTCAGAGACTTTTGCAAGTTTCCGGATCACATTGTTGGCTGCTATACCTCTGGCTAGAGGATTATCTGGCATTGAAGCGCCCAGCTGCGAGTGGCTATTCTCTGGGTTGATTATAGACTAGACATGTGCACTGACAAAAAATGTGTTCATTTTCGTTTTCGTTTCATTCGTAAATCGGAAATTTAGGAATTCGGAAATTCGGAAATTTCGGGAATTTTCACATTTCTATTTTTCGGATTTCCGAATTTCCGAATTTTCGAATTTCCGAATTTTGTATTTTCGGATTTTCGAATTTCCGAATTTCCGGAATTCAGGAATTTATCCGAAGTTACGAATTATCTGATATAACGAATGCCGCATCTAAACAAATGGAAAAAGGTTTTATTATTATTGCTATTTATTATTATTAGATTGTTACGTTCCATTTGGTTAGATGCGGCATTCGTTATTTCAGATAATTCGTAACTTCGGATAAATTCGTACTCGTTACGTTCACTAACAGACAAATTTGAAAGGGAATTCCAATACCTATAATTTAATAGTTAGTTATTTAGAATTAAACAGATTTTATTTCTTTTTTTCAGATTTTAGATTTTTTGAATTTTTGAATTTCCGAATTCCGATAATTCGGAATTCCGAAAATCCGAAAATTCGGAATTCTGAAAATCCGAAAATTCGGAATTCCGAAAATCCGAAAATTCGGAATTCCGAAAATCCGTAAAAAAAAATCGGAAATTCGAAAATTCGGAAATCCCGAAATCGGAAATCCGAAAATCGGAAATCGAAAATCCGAAGTCCAAAAATTCGGAAAATCGAAAATCCGAAATTCGGAAATTTGAAAATTCGGAAATTCGAAATTCGGAAATTTGAAAATTCGGAAATTTGAAAATTCGGAAATTCGGAAATTTGAAAATTCGGAAATTTGAAAATTCGGAAATTTGAAAGTTTGAATTTTCGAATTTTCGGATTTCCGTATTTCGAATTTTCGAAATTCGGAAATCCGAAAATACTAAATTCGGAAATCCGAAAATACGGAAATTCGCAATTCGGAAATTCGTAATTTCGGAAATTCGTAAATTTTGGAAATTCGTCTGCTACTGAGAAAGGTAGTGGAGAACATTGGACAGGTGTATGTGGACAAAGCGCAGCGTGTCCCTCCTAATTGCAAGTCAACAGTAAATGTGTACATTGTCATGGGGATCCAAGAGTTAACTGGAGGACAGTTATTGTGCAAGTGTACACAGTGAACATACATCTCTTAGAGTAGAGGCCCGTCTGAAGGTTGAGTATTCACTCATAGCGGCCTCAGCCTTGTTCCAGAGCATTGATGGAAATGGCACAGACAAATGCACCCCATGTGTGAGGCAGTGACCCTGTTACAGGTGTCTAGTGTAGCCCAGAAGAACCCACCCTGGGAGTAGTCTGCTCTGGATCTGATCTTTTTTAGCTTTGAACCAGATGAGTCCCATGTTAATATTTCTCAGCTGCAGGGCTTTAGAAGTGTTGACAATTCAATATGCATCATACAAACTAACTGGGGCCTGATGATATGTGCAAATCATGGCTGCATTCTGACTACTGTGTAAATTCCATGTCTGTAATCAGAAAGTGATTTACGAACAGGTATAAGAGGTCTTTAGGATCTCTTGGCAAGCTTGGCATGTAGCTGAGATTTGGAGAGTTGGGGGAGATATTATTTTATATCTCTAGTTGCCAATATATATGAAACTTTCATTACAGAAGCCCAAAACATGGCAGCTTTGGGTTATTCCATTCCTGTACATAATTATAATTATCAAAACCTTGAAAGATTGCATGTTCTTCTAACAGGAAATTCAATGGACGGGACAAATTGAAATCCGAAATCGGAAATCCGAAAATCCGAAATCCAAAAATTCGGAAAATCGAAAATCCGAAATTCGGAAATTTGAAAATTCGGAAATTCGAAATTCGGAAATTCAAAAATTCAGAAATTTGAAAATTCGGAAATTCGGAAATTCAAAAATTCGGAAATTTGAAAATTCGGAAATTTGAAAATTTGAATTTTCGAATTTTCGGATTTCCGTATTTCGAATTTTCGAAATTCGGAAATCCGAAAATACAAAATTCGGAAATCCGAAAATACGGAAATTCGCAATTCGGAAATTCGTAATTTCGGAAATTCGTAAATTTTGGAAATTCGTCTGCTACTGAGAAAGGTAGTGGAGAACATTGGACAGGTGTATGTGGACAAAGCGCAGCGTGTCCCTCCTAATTGCAAGTCAACAGTAAAAGTGTACATTGTCATGGGGATCCAAGAGTTAACTGGAGGACAGTTATTGTGCAAGTGTACACAGTGAACATACATCTCTTAGAGTAGAGGCCCGTCTGAAGGTTGAGTATTCACTCATAGCGGCCTCAGCCTTGTTCCAGAGCATTGATGGAAATGGCACAGACAAATGCACCCCATGTGTGAGGCAGTGACCCTGTTACAGGTGTCTAGTGTAGCCCAGAAGAACCCACCCTGGGAGTAGTCTGCTCATATGACCCAGACTTGGTGCCCAATGAGTTAAAGGGAAACATTGAAGAAGTTCCACAATCTCCTACCCTTTGTAGCCCCAAGGCCTACATCTGTTTTACTGCAAACATCAAAAGGTTAGATCCATATTTTAGTGGGAAACTCTCCATCCTCCCGACAATGGTAGTGTTCTTGTCTGGGCTGATCTGATGAGCCCCGCTGCACCACAATTCGAGCCTGGATCCATTTCTCATCACATACATTCCTGTGACCTATCCTGCATCCTTTCACATCAAGGATGATGTCTATTGCATCCCATCCCCTGCTCAATGGAACTCAGGCCCTTGAGGAGC
Source organism: Lithobates sylvaticus (assembly GCA_028564925.1). Classification (NCBI taxonomy): domain Eukaryota; kingdom Metazoa; phylum Chordata; class Amphibia; order Anura; family Ranidae; genus Lithobates; species Lithobates sylvaticus. The sequence goes on from CM053026.1 coordinate 728,212,804, forward strand.
ACTGGATTGATAATTCCTCCAAAAGATCCAAATACTTTCAATTTCATCACAACATTGGTTTATGTGCCTGAACCATTGAGCGCAGAGAGACTCTTCTTCTTTTTGTGTTCTTGTCTGGGGATGAGCAGAATGAGTTTGTCAATATTGAGTTTGCTGTATAATTACTAATTACTAGAATTTTGCTGAAATAAAAGCTCAGTTTCTCTCATTAAGCTGTTTAGGAATATTTATTTACAAAAGAAATGCTCTTTTTTTATCATAAATGACTGGTATCACCTCCTGGGACATGTATATTTTAACCTAGAAAATTATTCTGCAGCTTATGTTAATCTCTGCAGGGTATGTATTCACAAATTTCACGTAGCAAGGTTGTAGCAGTGGCGGCTGGTGCTCAAAATTTTTGGGGGGGCGCAAATAAACTGAAAAATTCTGAAAAATAAAAGCCCATCAAATGCAACCACTGTACCAAACGCAGCCACTGTGCCCATTAAAACGCAGCCACTGTGCCCATTAAAACGCAGCCACTGTGCCCATCAAAACGCAGCCACTGTGCCCATCAAAACGCAGCCACTGTGCCCATCAAAACACAGCCACTTTGTCCCTTTAAAACACAGCCACTTTGTCCCTTTAAAACACAGCCACCTTGCCCATCTAAAACACAGCCACATTGCCCATTTAAAACAGTCCCTGCAAAGAAGCTGCCACTGTGCCCCCGCCCTGCACTTACCTTGTCTCGGGTGACGGCGGCATCGTGTCCTCCATTCCCTCTCCTGCCCACTCCTCCTCTCATCCTCTGCTGTGATTGGACGCCTGATAGGCGCCCAATCACAGCGCCTGTCGTTTCAGCCAATCAGGGCACAGGTAACACAGACCTGTGCTCCTGATTGGCTAAGGGGCCGTACAATGTTAGCAAAACGAATTCCTTCGGTTTGTTAACACTGCTGCTGAGTGACAAGGAACCTACGGCGCTAATCAGGTGTTTCCAAAAAACACCCCCACCGCTGTAATTCAGGCGCCCGGTGACCGAAAAGGGGCCGGACACCTGAATAGGGGGTGTCAGCAGCGACCATAGATAGATTCATGCAATGCATGAATCTATCTATGGAGTATAGAGAGTGACAGGAGAGGGGGGGCGGCGCTCCTGCGCCCTTTATGGACGCACCGCCCCTGGGTTGTAGAATGAGGTGTTTTATATGTGATTTTTGGTTTAAGATGTTTCTACATATTTTTTATATTTGTTACTGTTTGTCACAAAGGAAGGTGAGAATCAGTATAGAATGACCTAAATTTGTATCAAAATGTTTTTTCTTATGCAGTGTACTGAAATCATGTATATAACCTGGAATATGCCACTATCATGTACAACATTTATTTTCCTGTTCAATTTGTCCTGTCCATTGAATTTCCTGTTAGAAGAACATGCAATCTTTCAAGGTTTTGATAATTATAATTATGTACAGGAATGGAATAACCCAAAGCTGCCATGTTTTGGGCTTCTGTAATGAAAGTTTCATATTTATTGGCAACTAGAGATATAAAATAATATCTCCCCCAACTCTCCAAATCTCAGCTACATGCCAAGCTTGCCAAGAAATCCTAAAGACCTCTTATACCTGTTCGTAAATCACTTTCTGATTACAGACATGGAATTTACACAGTAGTCAGAATGCAGCCATGATTTGCACATATCATCAGGCCCCAGTTAGTTTGTATGATGCATATTGAATTGTCAACACTTCTAAAGCCCTGCAGCTGAGAAATATTAACATGGGACTCATCTGGTTCAAAGCTAAAAAAGATCAGATCCACCATATACAGTAGATAGATAGAGCTAAAAAGATGCATCAGAAAGAGATTTTAAACTTACAATTAAAGAAATATGGTGACAGACAGAAATATTTAGGGAAGTATCCTTGACGATTGCATAAATTAAGGTCAGGTTCACATATGTGCTTTGGTACAGAATTTATTGCTGAGGTAAATCTTACCTGAGGTAAATCTTAGGCGAATCAGTCCCACATCCCAGGATATAGACTTTGGTACAGAATTTATTCCTCTTGGGGATTTTTGAAAGGGAGAGAACGCTTACATATATTTTAGAGTTTAAATAGATATTTATTTGACATCAAAATAAGCGGGGGGTTTTTTTTTTAAAGGGTAGGATTAGCAAATCCACAAAGATATATAGACATACCACATACATCTAAAAATACAGAGGATGCAAAAAAACAACATAGGAAAACCAAAACTGTGACATAGATGTTGATACAAACAACAAAAAATGTGCGTAGTGCTCCGACGCGTTTCGAGATTTTTAGACTCTTCTTCAGGGAGAAAACTTTTAGGGTAGGCACATTTATGTATTTGTGATCCTATCTGATGTCTTGAGCTCCTATGGGGGCATCCATTTATTAAAACCCAGAAAGGAAGAGAGTTCCTTTGGGAAATTTTGAAACCTGGTAGAGAAAGACCAGGATAATGTGGCTGCTTTGGCGTCCTGCTAGCACTCCTGGGCCTATGGCTAGGTGTCCATCAAAACGCCCCCTCCTAGAGTGGAAAAGGTTCAGCATGCACAAACAGACCCTCCAAAGAGGACCGGTTCGGCAACAAAGGGCGTCCTATATGTTCTCCGTACCTTCCAGAGGTAGCCCAGGAACCCAGATTTAACGTGGTGGCTGTAGGAAGTGAGAAAGAAAAAACACGTAGATGTGATGGGAGGTATTGAGACAGCATCATAGAGATATCGTTTGGGATGGTTGGGCAACAGGTATTGGCAGGTGCTGTGTAGGTGATTTTTATCACCTTACCTAAGCATTGTCAGGTATCAGTCACCAACAGCCATAGTTGCACATGAACATTGGAAATGTATAGAATTGGTTGCATAAAGTTATTAGTGATGATATCATACCTTAGAAACCACCACTGGGTATAAAGCAGTACGTGTCAGACCAACAGGACCAATGATTGTTACAGTAGCGGGTCTATCGTATAAGACTCCGCAGTGCCTAAGGGTTGATGAAACAGGATTATGTATTAAAGGGAGGAAACCGGGATATTATTTGAAAATTTGAATGCATGATTGCATGCGCATATATGTATGTGTGCATGCATATATTTGTACATACATGAGAGATGATCATACCTGGCGGACTGTAAGGTTTGTAATGGTTTGGGGGTGTCCCTCTGTGAGTACCGGTTTGTGAGTACGAGCAGTCTGTGGACGTCAGGTAAAATGACCTGATTCCTAGAGGGGTTCTTAAAGCAGACCAACACAAACGTAAGAAATTGATATGTATATATTTTACAGTAGTATGTGGTGGGAGTAGGTAGTGACAGAGGAGATTATACCTTAAACTGGTATATTGAAACCAGGGTGGAGGTCCGCCAGGGGAGGCTTCCTATAGGTAGAAAGGAATTTGAAGATAAGGGTGTTGCAAATTAATCCTATAACGTTGGAAATGGCTGGTGCGGGCTCAAATAGTGGCTTACCTTAGTGGCTGAGTGGTGCTACGTGGTCCTGTCAGATGATGGCAGCATAGAAAAGCTTACTGAGTAATGCCTGCTTTAAAGGGGCTGGGAACCAATGGGGAGATAGGAGAGGGAGACGCCCCCCGAGGCAGCGGCGCGGGGGTCCGCCCCCGTCCTAGATTTGGCCAATCGTGTAGTCGATAGGTAGTGGGCGGCAGGGGGTGGGTAGTAGAAATGTATCCCCCGGCCGCAGATGCTGACGAGCTTGTCGTTCCTAGTACGCCGCCGCATGTTTGTTATGGGGCGGCGTACATAGGAGAGAGTGGCGAACGTGACCGACGTCGGACGTAATGACGTCACGGCGTCGGTGGGCGGGAACCGGCGCCCGCGTCACTGGCCCGCAGCGCAATGTGAGAGGGAGACGTGGGACAGATCCCCGCCTCCCTGTCTGTGTAGGGCCGTTAGCGCTGTTACCAGCAGCCAGAGGCCCCACCTGCGCTGGGTGCCGAACTGGTGAAGAGTGCAACTGCTGAGTGGAGGGGGGAGGGAAAGGGGAATGGAAGGACAGGCCGGCCAGTGGTTTTAAGGAGGCCAGCAGGAGGCAAAGCTGGAGTGGCCAATCAAATACAGTGACAATAAGAGTAAAACTCAAATGTTAAAAGTTAAACCAAACACAAACAAAAACAAACAGGGACAGCATAAATGCGCAAGTTGGTTGCCATAGTGTTCTGTGTTACAGGCAGAATGGCATGGACATACAGGAAGTACAGAACACTTTTTTCTTCTTTTTACCTTTATAGACATCAGGTATAAAATAATTTTCAGGTCATAATAAGGAAATGGCACGTAAATATATATATATTAGGGGGCACTCTTTACATACCAGAAACGGGGTGAGATCGAGAACATTGGAGGATCCTTTGGGATACATACATCGTGGGATCCTTACTAATTACCCTAGTTGATCTGGGGGTTCCCACTCGGAGCCCCCTGAGGAAAAACTTAGGCACTGCGGAGTCTTATACGATAGACCCGCTACTGTAACAATCATTGGTCCTGTTGGTCTGACACGTACTGCTTTATACCCAGTGGTGGTTTCTAAGGTATGATATCATCACTAATAACTTTATGCAACCAATTCTATACATTTCCAATGTTCATGTGCAACTATGGCTGTTGGTGACTGATACCTGACAATGCTTAGGTAAGGTGATAAAAATCACCTACACAGCACCTGCCAATACCTGTTGCCCAACCATCCCAAACGATATCTCTATGATGCTGTCTCAATACCTCCCATCACATCTACGTGTTTTTTCTTTCTCACTTCCTACAGCCACCACGTTAAATCTGGGTTCCTGGGCTACCTCTGGAAGGTACGGAGAACATATAGGACGCCCTTTGTTGCCGAACCGGTCCTCTTTGGAGGGTCTGTTTGTGCATGCTGAACCTTTTCCACTCTAGGAGGGGGCGTTTTGATGGACACCTAGCCATAGGCCCAGGAGTGCTAGCAGGACGCCAAAGCAGCCACATTATCCTGGTCTTTCTCTACCAGGTTTCAAAATTTCCCAAAGGAACTCTCTTCCTTTCTGGGTTTTAATAAATGGATGCCCCCATAGGAGCTCAAGACATCAGATAGGATCACAAATACATAAATGTGCCTACCCTAAAAGTTTTCTCCCTGAAGAAGAGTCTAAAAATCTCGAAACGCGTCGGAGCACTACGCACATTTTTTGTTGTTTGTATCAACATCTATGTCACAGTTTTGGTTTTCCTATGTTGTTTTTTTGCATCCTCTGTATTTTTAGATGTATGTGGTATGTCTATATATCTTTGTGGATTTGCTAATCCTACCCTTTAAAAAAAAACCCCCGCTTATTTTGATGTCAAATAAATATCTATTTAAACTCTAAAATATATGTAAGCGTTCTCTCCCTTTCAAAAATCCCCAAGAGGAATAAATTCTGTACCAAAGTCTATATCCTGGGATGTGGGACTGATTCGCCTAAGATTTACCTCAGCACCAACCTCCCTATCTCTATGATCCCCGGGTAGCAAATACCCATTTTTCCTCGCCTGGTGCTTAGGCTATCTTTAATACTTTATAAACACCCATTGACTTATATCAGTACGCATAATGACCAATTATGCAAATAAAAACTGGGATAATGCCATGTCGGGACATTATAAAAACTTTGCGCAGAAAGAACAGAAAGACACTGAACTCTCTTCAGTTTTCTTTACCTTAAACAAATTATTGGAAAAAAAATCACTGAATCACTGGCACATTCACTCCTTTGAACAATATTTGGATAAAAAAATAAACCCCTTTGGCCTGAGGATTCAAATCTTCCCAACTATGGAAAATATGAATCCCACCTTTAAGAAGGAATGGGAAGACAATCTCTCTAAATGCACTAATGTCATGATGACTCTACTTATATCTGAGTATAGGAATACCCTGAAAGAACTAGACAAAGAACTCGACCTTCTCTATCTAAAATTAGCTACTTTTAAATCGCACACAATGTACAACCAACTAGATAAAGAATTAAATGAGCATCTAGAATACTTTAATAAAGACATTCTAATCAAAAAAGAAAAAAAGTTTTTAAGAGACTCCAAGGCCTTTAAAGAGCAAAAAGCCTACAATTGGAAAGCCCCGAACTTTAGAAGTAGATCATTCCCTAAACCCCGTCAACAAACAAATGACCCCAATTTCTCTGATGGCTCCTCGGCTTCATCAGCTTCGTCTATGAGACCCAAACATCAGGATAGACCAAGAAAAAATAAAAGAAACTCCCAAGGATATAATACTCAAGGTAACATACAAAAAAAGCATATTGCAGAAATTCCTACCAATGAAAGAAACCAACCTGATACTTCAAATACGAATACCCCTAATCTACCCACCTACTCAATGTTTCAATCCGATACTAACACTCTGCTACCCAGAATTTCGTCACTAGGTTCTAGAGCTCCTCCTCTTAATACACCTCGAGATGATCGTACCACCGAAACGAGTCACCTCTCCGAAGCCTCATGACACTCGGATCAGGTAAGACCAGAAATTCCTACACCCCATAACCCCCAATCACCAAGCTTAAATGTTATTAATCTATCCTCTTATAGTTTATCACAAATACAAGTACAGATTTTAGCCAAAGGTTTAAGCTTCTGCCCTAGTCAAGATCTAGATCACTTTGAAACTGTGAAAGATATCCAACTTTTTGCCAGAAAACTCATTCTTAAAGTGGGGTTGCAACCAAAAAACAAAAAGGGGCTTAAAAATCATAAAAAAAATTAAAAAAAAATAATTGGAAAAAAAAAATTTTTTTACTCACCTCTAAATGCCTGTTGCTAGGGGGTCCCTCGAAGTCTGCCACCTTCATAGCCCGGGCTAAAAGTCACTTCCTGTAGGCGCCGCACAGTCATCTGGGACATGTCATGTGTCCCAGATGAGTGAGCGTCGAATCACGGCGCACGGCGCCGCTCGCGCATGCGCAGTGGGTGCCCGGCTGTGAAGCCCAGCCGGGTTCCCACATTAAGAATGCCGGCGTCGTGAGCGGAGCGGGGAACGAGGGGGGGGTCTCGTTCCCCCGCATCGCTGGACCCCGGGACAGGTAAGTGTCCGATTATTAAAAGTCAGCAGCTGCAGTATTTGTAGCTGCTGACTTTTAATTTTTTTTTTTTTGCCCGGCCCTCCTCTTTAAGCAGCTATATACAAAAACACCACCCACACAATCTAACTTCCAGCCCTATGAACTAGAAGCTCTTGACACTCTAGTCGAGCTACTAGAGGAGAATGAAACTCCTGATCTCATAGATCAAATCGATCTAGAACAACTCCTGGGCCGCTTTAACCAATCAGATTTACCCATGACACGCCCACCCCCTGTAAAGAAAAAATCAGATAAATTTCCTAATCTGAACACAAATCCAAATGTACAAGCCTTCGTCAAACTGGTCACTAATGACTTATGCAAAATCAGGTCATCAGCTCGAACAAAGGACAATTTGTCCAAACCTGAAATGGAGGCCCTTAGATCATTACAGGACCACCCAACCATTACCATAAAACCGTCTGACAAAGGCGGTAACATTGTGGTCATGGACAACGGCTGTTATGAAAATATGTGCAATAACATCTTAAATAACACTGACTGGTACTCAAAAATTCCAGCAACTAAAATTGAAAAATATGAGAAGGACTTCTATGAATTATTGGATCAGGCTTATAGTAGGAACATCATTAATAAGGCTGAATGGGATTTCATCAGAACACCCCATCCACGTACACCCACATTCTATGCCCTACCAAAGGTCCACAAAAGCACTACACAACCACCAGGCAGACCCATCATTTCGGGCAATGGCTCTCTCACCGAGAAACTGAGCAAATTCATAGATGGCTATTTAAGACCACACGTATCCAGACTTCCAAGCTATATCCGTGACACACCTCATCTACTGCAAAACTTGGACGGCATTTGCCTCCCCCCGGACTCGATACTAGTGGCGATCGATGTCGAAGCTTTATATAGCTCCATCCCCCACGACAAAGGCCTCACATGCATACGACATATTATTAATGACGATAACCTTATAGATCCAAACACAAAAGAATTTCTTCTAGCAGCTCTAGAATTTATCCTTTACCATAACTTTTTTACTTTCAACGGCTCCCACTACCTCCAGGTGCAGGGCGTTGCTATGGGGACTTCATGTGCCCCATCATACGCGAACCTGTACCTGGGGGAGTGGGAGCAAATGTTACAACATTCAATAGCTCTTGCCCCATATATGGAGAACATCTCGTTATGGTATCGCTATATTGATGATGTTCTCCTAACCTGGAACGGCCCAACAGAAGTTCTGACGCCATTTCTAGAACATCTTAACTCTAACGAGTTTAACCTATCATTCACTATGAGCTGGAATGCAGACAACATCACCTTTCTTGATACAACCATTCTAAAAGATAGATCTGGTAATCTCACAACTGGCCTCTACAGGAAACCCTCAGCTGGCAATACAATACTACATGCCAGTAGTTTTCATCCACAATCTCTAATTGCTTCCATTCCGTATAGTCAATACTTGCGCTTAAGGCGTAATTGTACAGAAAATCACATTTTCAAAAAAGAGGCAGATCTACTTAAAGCCCGCCTCCTGGAAAGGGGCTATTCAAATAAATGCCTAAAGAAATCATATCAACGAGTGTTGGAAAGAACCCGTCTAGATATTTTGTATAACCCTACGTCAAAGAAAAATAAGGCTCACCCAATCTCTATCATCACAAGTTTCTCCAAGCAGCATGTGGCGATTCGAAGGGTCATCTCGCGATACTGGCACATGCTGACTATGGATCCCCATATTGGCCCGTTTGTACCACCTGCCCCCATGATTACTTATCGGAGAGCTCAATCACTCCGAGACCGCCTAGTCTGCAGTGAGTATAGAGGTGGAGGTAAACGCGATCCATGTAAAAACAAAGGCACCTTCAGATGTGGTGGCTGCAATTACTGCAGATTCATCAATATAAACAAAAATATCATCCTACCCAATGGTGCACCTTACAAACCCAAACATTTTGCTAATTGCAATACAAGTGGAGTAGTATATCTCCTACTTTGCGAATGCAATAGTTTTTACATTGGGAAAACGATACAAGAATTCTGGCGAAGGGCCTATAAACACATCTTGTCAATGAGAACATGCAATCCTAATTTACCACTAGGTAGACATGTCACAATGATACATGAAGGACTATGCCCGAATTTCTCCTTCCTGATCCTGGATCGCGTGCATCAGGGCCTACGGGGGGGAGATACCAACAAGCTCCTGATGCAAGTAGAGCAAAAATGGATCTTTAAACTAAAGGCAACCGTGCCTCCAGGGTTAAATGGGACCACCTCCTTTAAACCATTCCTGGAGGGTTTTTCCTCAGGGGGCTCCGAGTGGGAACCCCCAGATCAACTAGGGTAATTAGTAAGGATCCCACGATGTATGTATCCCAAAGGATCCTCCAATGTTCTCGATCTCACCCCGTTTCTGGTATGTAAAGAGTGCCCCCTAATATATATATATTTACGTGCCATTTCCTTATTATGACCTGAAAATTATTTTATACCTGATGTCTATAAAGGTAAAAAGAAGAAAAAAGTGTTCTGTACTTCCTGTATGTCCATGCCATTCTGCCTGTAACACAGAACACTATGGCAACCAACTTGCGCATTTATGCTGTCCCTGTTTGTTTTTGTTTGTGTTTGGTTTAACTTTTAACATTTGAGTTTTACTCTTATTGTCACTGTATTTGATTGGCCACTCCAGCTTTGCCTCCTGCTGGCCTCCTTAAAACCACTGGCCGGCCTGTCCTTCCATTCCCCTTTCCCTCCCCCCTCCACTCAGCAGTTGCACTCTTCACCAGTTCGGCACCCAGCGCAGGTGGGGCCTCTGGCTGCTGGTAACAGCGCTAACGGCCCTACACAGACAGGGAGGCGGGGATCTGTCCCACGTCTCCCTCTCACATTGCGCTGCGGGCCAGTGACGCGGGCGCCGGTTCCCGCCCACCGACGCCGTGACGTCATTACGTCCGACGTCGGTCACGTTCGCCACTCTCTCCTATGTACGCCGCCCCATAACAAACATGCGGCGGCGTACTAGGAACGACAAGCTCGTCAGCATCTGCGGCCGGGGGATACATTTCTACTACCCACCCCCTGCCGCCCACTACCTATCGACTACACGATTGGCCAAATCTAGGACGGGGGCGGACCCCCGCGCCGCTGCCTCGGGGGGCGTCTCCCTCTCCTATCTCCCCATTGGTTCCCAGCCCCTTTAAAGCAGGCATTACTCAGTAAGCTTTTCTATGCTGCCATCATCTGACAGGACCACGTAGCACCACTCAGCCACTAAGGTAAGCCACTATTTGAGCCCGCACCAGCCATTTCCAACGTTATAGGATTAATTTGCAACACCCTTATCTTCAAATTCCTTTCTACCTATAGGAAGCCTCCCCTGGCGGACCTCCACCCTGGTTTCAATATACCAGTTTAAGGTATAATCTCCTCTGTCACTACCTACTCCCACCACATACTACTGTAAAATATATACATATCAATTTCTTACGTTTGTGTTGGTCTGCTTTAAGAACCCCTCTAGGAATCAGGTCATTTTACCTGACGTCCACAGACTGCTCGTACTCACAAACCGGTACTCACAGAGGGACACCCCCAAACCATTACAAACCTTACAGTCCGCCAGGTATGATCATCTCTCATGTATGTACAAATATATGCATGCACACATACATATATGCGCATGCAATCATGCATTCAAATTTTCAAATAATATCCCGGTTTCCTCCCTTTAATACATAATCCTGTTTCATCAACCCTTAGGCACTGCGGAGTCTTATACGATAGACCCGCTACTGTAACAATCATTGGTCCTGTTGGTCTGACACGTACTGCTTTATACCCAGTGGTGGTTTCTAAGGTATGATATCATCACTAATAACTTTATGCAACCAATTCTATACATTTCCAATGTTCATGTGCAACTATGGCTGTTGGTGACTGATACCTGACAATGCTTAGGTAAGGTGATAAAAATCACCTACACAGCACCTGCCAATACCTGTTGCCCAACCATCCCAAACGATATCTCTATGATGCTGTCTCAATACCTCCCATCACATCTACGTGTTTTTTCTTTCTCACTTCCTACAGCCACCACGTTAAATCTGGGTTCCTGGGCTACCTCTGGAAGGTACGGAGAACATATAGGACGCCCTTTGTTGCCGAACCGGTCCTCTTTGGAGGGTCTGTTTGTGCATGCTGAACCTTTTCCACTCTAGGAGGGGGCGTTTTGATGGACACCTAGCCATAGGCCCAGGAGTGCTAGCAGGACGCCAAAGCAGCCACATTATCCTGGTCTTTCTCTACCAGGTTTCAAAATTTCCCAAAGGAACTCTCTTCCTTTCTGGGTTTTAATAAATGGATGCCCCCATAGGAGCTCAAGACATCAGATAGGATCACAAATACATAAATGTGCCTACCCTAAAAGTTTTCTCCCTGAAGAAGAGTCTAAAAATCTCGAAACGCGTCGGAGCACTACGCACATTTTTTGTTGTTTGTATCAACATCTATGTCACAGTTTTGGTTTTCCTATGTTGTTTTTTTGCATCCTCTGTATTTTTAGATGTATGTGGTATGTCTATATATCTTTGTGGATTTGCTAATCCTACCCTTTAAAAAAAAAAACCCCCCGCTTATTTTGATGTCAAATAAATATCTATTTAAACTCTAAAATATATGTAAGCGTTCTCTCCCTTTCAAAAATCCCCAAGAGGAATAAATTCTGTACCAAAGTCTATATCCTGGGATGTGGGACTGATTCGCCTAAGATTTACCTCAGCACCAACCTCCCTATCTCTATGATCCCCGGGTAGCAAATACCCATTTTTCCTCGCCTGGTGCTTAGGCTATCTTTAATACTTTATAAACACCCATTGACTTATATCAGTACGCATAATGACCAATTATGCAAATAAAAACTGGGATAATGCCATGTCGGGACATTATAAAAACTTTGCGCAGAAAGAACAGAAAGACACTGAACTCTCTTCAGTTTTCTTTACCTTAAACAAATTATTGGAAAAAAAAATCACTGAATCACTGGCACATTCACTCCTTTGAACAATATTTGGATAAAAAAATAAACCCCTTTGGCCTGAGGATTCAAATCTTCCCAACTATGGAAAATATGAATCCCACCTTTAAGAAGGAATGGGAAGACAATCTCTCTAAATGCACTAATGTCATGATGACTCTACTTATATCTGAGTATAGGAATACCCTGAAAGAACTAGACAAAGAACTCGACCTTCTCTATCTAAAATTAGCTACTTTTAAATCGCACACAATGTACAACCAACTAGATAAAGAATTAAATGAGCATCTAGAATACTTTAATAAAGACATTCTAATCAAAAAAGAAAAAAAGTTTTTAAGAGACTCCAAGGCCTTTAAAGAGCAAAAAGCCTACAATTGGAAAGCCCCGAACTTTAGAAGTAGATCATTCCCTAAACCCCGTCAACAAACAAATGACCCCAATTTCTCTGATGGCTCCTCGGCTTCATCAGCTTCGTCTATGAGACCCAAACATCAGGATAGACCAAGAAAAAATAAAAGAAACTCCCAAGGATATAATACTCAAGGTAACATACAAAAAAAGCATATTGCAGAAATTCCTACCAATGAAAGAAACCAACCTGATACTTCAAATACGAATACCCCTAATCTACCCACCTACTCAATGTTTCAATCCGATACTAACACTCTGCTACCCAGAATTTCGTCACTAGGTTCTAGAGCTCCTCCTCTTAATACACCTCGAGATGATCGTACCACCGAAACGAGTCACCTCTCCGAAGCCTCATGACACTCGGATCAGGTAAGACCAGAAATTCCTACACCCCATAACCCCCAATCACCAAGCTTAAATGTTATTAATCTATCCTCTTATAGTTTATCACAAATACAAGTACAGATTTTAGCCAAAGGTTTAAGCTTCTGCCCTAGTCAAGATCTAGATCACTTTGAAACTGTGAAAGATATCCAACTTTTTGCCAGAAAACTCATTCTTAAGCAGCTATATACAAAAACACCACCCACACAATCTAACTTCCAGCCCTATGAACTAGAAGCTCTTGACACTCTAGTCGAGCTACTAGAGGAGAATGAAACTCCTGATCTCATAGATCAAATCGATCTAGAACAACTCCTGGGCCGCTTTGACCAATCAGATTTACCCATGACACGCCCACCCCCTGTAAAGAAAAAATCAGATAAATTTCCTAATCTGAACACAAATCCAAATGTACAAGCCTTCGTCAAACTGGTCACTAATGACTTATGCAAAATCAGGTCATCAGCTCGAACAAAGGACAATTTGTCCAAACCTGAAATGGAGGCCCTTAGATCATTACAGGACCACCCAACCATTACCATAAAACCGTCTGACAAAGGCGGTAACATTGTGGTCATGGACAACGGCTGTTATGAAAATATGTGCAATAACATCTTAAATAACACTGACTGGTACTCAAAAATTCCAGCAACTAAAATTGAAAAATATGAGAAGGACTTCTATGAATTATTGGATCAGGCTTATAGTAGGAACATCATTAATAAGGCTGAATGGGATTTCATCAGAACACCCCATCCACGTACACCCACATTCTATGCCCTACCAAAGGTCCACAAAAGCACTACACAACCACCAGGCAGACCCATCATTTCGGGCAATGGCTCTCTCACCGAGAAACTGAGCAAATTCATAGATGGCTATTTAAGACCACACGTATCCAGACTTCCAAGCTATATCCGTGACACACCTCATCTACTGCAAAACTTGGACGGCATTTGCCTCCCCCCGGACTCGATACTAGTGGCGATCGATGTCGAAGCTTTATATAGCTCCATCCCCCACGACAAAGGCCTCACATGCATACGACATATTATTAATGACGATAACCTTATAGATCCAAACACAAAAGAATTTCTTCTAGCAGCTCTAGAATTTATCCTTTACCATAACTTTTTTACTTTCAACGGCTCCCACTACCTCCAGGTGCAGGGCGTTGCTATGGGGACTTCATGTGCCCCATCATACGCGAACCTGTACCTGGGGGAGTGGGAGCAAATGTTACAACATTCAATAGCTCTTGCCCCATATATGGAGAACATCTCGTTATGGTATCGCTATATTGATGATGTTCTCCTAACCTGGAACGGCCCAACAGAAGTTCTGACGCCATTTCTAGAACATCTTAACTCTAACGAGTTTAACCTATCATTCACTATGAGCTGGAATGCAGACAACATCACCTTTCTTGATACAACCATTCTAAAAGATAGATCTGGTAATCTCACAACTGGCCTCTACAGGAAACCCTCAGCTGGCAATACAATACTACATGCCAGTAGTTTTCATCCACAATCTCTAATTGCTTCCATTCCGTATAGTCAATACTTGCGCTTAAGGCGTAATTGTACAGAAAATCACATTTTCAAAAAAGAGGCAGATCTACTTAAAGCCCGCCTCCTGGAAAGGGGCTATTCAAATAAATGCCTAAAGAAATCATATCAACGAGTGTTGGAAAGAACCCGTCTAGATATTTTGTATAACCCTACGTCAAAGAAAAATAAGGCTCACCCAATCTCTATCATCACAAGTTTCTCCAAGCAGCATGTGGCGATTCGAAGGGTCATCTCGCGATACTGGCACATGCTGACTATGGATCCCCATATTGGCCCGTTTGTACCACCTGCCCCCATGATTACTTATCGGAGAGCTCAATCACTCCGAGACCGCCTAGTCTGCAGTGAGTATAGAGGTGGAGGTAAACGCGATCCATGTAAAAACAAAGGCACCTTCAGATGTGGTGGCTGCAATTACTGCAGATTCATCAATATAAACAAAAATATCATCCTACCCAATGGTGCACCTTACAAACCCAAACATTTTGCTAATTGCAATACAAGTGGAGTAGTATATCTCCTACTTTGCGAATGCAATAGTTTTTACATTGGGAAAACGATACAAGAATTCTGGCGAAGGGCCTATAAACACATCTTGTCAATGAGAACATGCAATCCTAATTTACCACTAGGTAGACATGTCACAATGATACATGAAGGACTATGCCCGAATTTCTCCTTCCTGATCCTGGATCGCGTGCATCAGGGCCTACGGGGGGGAGATACCAACAAGCTCCTGATGCAAGTAGAGCAAAAATGGATCTTTAAACTAAAGGCAACCGTGCCTCCAGGGTTAAATGGGACCACCTCCTTTAAACCATTCCTGGAGGGTTTTTCCTCAGGGGGCTCCGAGTGGGAACCCCCAGATCAACTAGGGTAATTAGTAAGGATCCCACGATGTATGTATCCCAAAGGATCCTCCAATGTTCTCGATCTCACCCCGTTTCTGGTATGTAAAGAGTGCCCCCTAATATATATATATTTACGTGCCATTTCCTTATTATGACCTGAAAATTATTTTATACCTGATGTCTATAAAGGTAAAAAGAAGAAAAAAGTGTTCTGTACTTCCTGTATGTCCATGCCATTCTGCCTGTAACACAGAACACTATGGCAACCAACTTGCGCATTTATGCTGTCCCTGTTTGTTTTTGTTTGTGTTTGGTTTAACTTTTAACATTTGAGTTTTACTCTTATTGTCACTGTATTTGATTGGCCACTCCAGCTTTGCCTCCTGCTGGCCTCCTTAAAACCACTGGCCGGCCTGTCCTTCCATTCCCCTTTCCCTCCCCCCTCCACTCAGCAGTTGCACTCTTCACCAGTTCGGCACCCAGCGCAGGTGGGGCCTCTGGCTGCTGGTAACAGCGCTAACGGCCCTACACAGACAGGGAGGCGGGGATCTGTCCCACGTCTCCCTCTCACATTGCGCTGCGGGCCAGTGACGCGGGCGCCGGTTCCCGCCCACCGACGCCGTGACGTCATTACGTCCGACGTCGGTCACGTTCGCCACTCTCTCCTATGTACGCCGCCCCATAACAAACATGCGGCGGCGTACTAGGAACGACAAGCTCGTCAGCATCTGCGGCCGGGGGATACATTTCTACTACCCACCCCCTGCCGCCCACTACCTATCGACTACACGATTGGCCAAATCTAGGACGGGGGCGGACCCCCGCGCCGCTGCCTCGGGGGGCGTCTCCCTCTCCTATCTCCCCATTGGTTCCCAGCCCCTTTAAAGCAGGCATTACTCAGTAAGCTTTTCTATGCTGCCATCATCTGACAGGACCACGTAGCACCACTCAGCCACTAAGGTAAGCCACTATTTGAGCCCGCACCAGCCATTTCCAACGTTATAGGATTAATTTGCAACACCCTTATCTTCAAATTCCTTTCTACCTATAGGAAGCCTCCCCTGGCGGACCTCCACCCTGGTTTCAATATACCAGTTTAAGGTATAATCTCCTCTGTCACTACCTACTCCCACCACATACTACTGTAAAATATATACATATCAATTTCTTACGTTTGTGTTGGTCTGCTTTAAGAACCCCTCTAGGAATCAGGTCATTTTACCTGACGTCCACAGACTGCTCGTACTCACAAACCGGTACTCACAGAGGGACACCCCCAAACCATTACAAACCTTACAGTCCGCCAGGTATGATCATCTCTCATGTATGTACAAATATATGCATGCACACATACATATATGCGCATGCAATCATGCATTCAAATTTTCAAATAATATCCCGGTTTCCTCCCTTTAATACATAATCCTGTTTCATCAACCCTTAGGCACTGCGGAGTCTTATACGATAGACCCGCTACTGTAACAATCATTGGTCCTGTTGGTCTGACACGTACTGCTTTATACCCAGTGGTGGTTTCTAAGGTATGATATCATCACTAATAACTTTATGCAACCAATTCTATACATTTCCAATGTTCATGTGCAACTATGGCTGTTGGTGACTGATACCTGACAATGTTTAGGTAAGGTGATAAAAATCACCTACACAGCACCTGCCAATACCTGTTGCCCAACCATCCCAAACGATATCTCTATGATGCTGTCTCAATACCTCCCATCACATCTACGTGTTTTTTCTTTCTCACTTCCTACAGCCACCACGTTAAATCTGGGTTCCTGGGCTACCTCTGGAAGGTACGGAGAACATATAGGACGCCCTTTGTTGCCGAACCGGTCCTCTTTGGAGGGTCTGTTTGTGCATGCTGAACCTTTTCCACTCTAGGAGGGGGCGTTTTGATGGACACCTAGCCATAGGCCCAGGAGTGCTAGCAGGACGCCAAAGCAGCCACATTATCCTGGTCTTTCTCTACCAGGTTTCAAAATTTCCCAAAGGAACTCTCTTCCTTTCTGGGTTTTAATAAATGGATGCCCCCATAGGAGCTCAAGACATCAGATAGGATCACAAATACATAAATGTGCCTACCCTAAAAGTTTTCTCCCTGAAGAAGAGTCTAAAAATCTCGAAACGCGTCGGAGCACTACGCACATTTTTTGTTGTTTGTATCAACATCTATGTCACAGTTTTGGTTTTCCTATGTTGTTTTTTTGCATCCTCTGTATTTTTAGATGTATGTGGTATGTCTATATATCTTTGTGGATTTGCTAATCCTACCCTTTAAAAAAAAAAACCCCCCGCTTATTTTGATGTCAAATAAATATCTATTTAAACTCTAAAATATATGTAAGCGTTCTCTCCCTTTCAAAAATCCCCAAGAGGAATAAATTCTGTACCAAAGTCTATATCCTGGGATGTGGGACTGATTCGCCTAAGATTTACCTCAGCACCAACCTCCCTATCTCCAGGTTCACATATGTGTGATGCATTACAGTATGTATGTGCATTATGGAAAGGCAAGTTCTTCATTTTCAATGAGCTTCAATGAACCACAGAGGATCTTAATACCTAACTCAATGACACCAAGTTGGGGCTTATATATGAAGCCAATGATTGTGGTTTATTTTTCCACCCACCAACAACACATCAGTAGGATTAAAATAACATTTTTTTTTTACATTAACTGGAATAAAATAAGCCTCATGATTGGTGTCAGTGGGTGTAATATGTTCCATGAAACTGTGTCAGAATTAGGGATGGGCCCGGTGCTCGATGCGAACCCATGTTCGCATTGAGCACCGGGTGTTCGCTCGCTCGGCGAGCCCAGAACTATTTTGGCCGCTCGCATCACATTCGTGTGATGCGAGCGGCCCCGCAATGCATTGTGGCCGGCGCGGCCGGCGCAGTGCATTGCTGGCTGATGATTGGCCAAGCATGCACTGTGACCCCGCATGCTTGGCCAATCACAGCGCCGGAAACTCGGAGAGCCATAATTGGCTACAGGCAGGACACCTGTAGCCAATTACAGCTCAGGGGCTTTAGTACACGCCCCCTCATTTAAAAGGCCGCCACGCCGTCGGCGCCGGTCACATGAGTTCCGGCTTTAGGAGAGATCAGGCTGATTCTGTGTCACTCTTTGCTAGATTCCTATAGAAAGATTTGCTCTACTTTGCTAAACCATTGGCTATTTATTTGCTAAACCATTGCTACCTGTCATTGATCGTCCATTGCTGCTGCTGGTTAGTGTGTTTTTAGCTGCTGCTGGGGATTAGTCTGGTGCGTGTCTTACTGTTAGTACAGTATTTCAGTAGTACCAACCGCAGTGCTGTTAGTACAGCACTGCACCCCAAAAGCACCCATAGGACTTGTAGTGTGTTAGTGGCAGCAAACAGAGCTCCTATATTTTCTTCCCAGAAGCACCCATAGGACTTGTAGTGTGTTAGTGGCAGCAAACAGAGCTCCTATATTTTCTTCCCAGAAGCACCCATAGGACTTGTAGTGTGTTAGTGGCAGCAAACAGAGCTCCTATATTTTCTTCCCAGAAGCACCCATAGGACTTGTAGTGTGTTAGTCCCATCACACAGAGCTCCTATATTTTCTTCCCAGAAGCACCTATAGGACTTGTAGTGTGTTAGTCCCATCACACAGAGCTCCTATATTTTCTTCCCAGAAGCACCCATAGGACTTGTAGTGTGTTAGTCCCATCACACAGAGCTCCTATATTTTCTTCCAGAAGCACCCATAGGACTTGTAGTGTGTTAGTCCCATCACACAGAGCTATATTTTCTTCCCAGAAGCACCTATAGGACTTGTAGTGTGTTAGTCCCATCACACAGAGCTCCTATATTTTCTTCCCAGAAGCACCTATAGGACTTGTAGTGTGTTAGTCCCATCACACAGAGCTATATTTTCTTCCCAGAAGCACCCATAGGACTTGTAGTGTGTTAGTCCCATCACACAGAGCTCCTATATTTTCTTCCCAGAAGCACCTATAGGACTTGTAGTGTGTTAGTCCCATCACACAGAGCTCCTATATTTTCTTCCCAGAAGCACCCATAGGACTTGTAGGGTGTTAGTCCCATCACACAGAGCTCCTATATTTTCTTCCCAGAAGCACCTATAGGACTTGTAGTGTGTTAGTCCCATCACACAGAGCTATATTTTCTTCCCAGAAGCACCCATAGGACTTGTAGTGTGTTAGTCCCATCACACAGAGCTCCTATATTTTCTTCCCAGAAGCACCCATAGGACTTGTAGTGTGTTAGTCCCATCACACAGAGCTCCTATATTTTCTTCCCAGAAGCACCTATAGGACTTGTAGTGTGTTAGTCCCATCACACAGAGCTCCTATATTTTCTTCCCAGAAGCACCCATAGGACTTGTAGTGTGTTAGTCCCATCACACAGAGCTCCTATATTTTCTTCCCAGAAGCACCCATAGGACTTGTAGTGTGTTAGTCCCATCGCACAGAGCTATATTTTCTTCCCAGAAGCACCCATAGGACTTGTAGTGTGTTAGTCCCATCACACAGAGCTCCTATATTTTCTTCCCAGAAGCACCCATAGGACTTGTAGTGTGTTAGTCCCATCACACAGAGCTCCTATATTTTCTTCCCAGAAGCACCTATAGGACTTGTAGTGTGTTAGTCCCATCACACAGAGCTCGTATATTTTCTTCCCAGAAGCACCCATAGGACTTGTAGTGTGTTAGTCCCATCACACAGAGCTATATTTTCTTCCCAGAAGCACCCATAGGACTTGTAGTGTGTTAGTCCCATCACACAGAGCTCCTATATTTTCTTCCCAGAAGCACCTATAGGACTTGTAGTGTGTTAGTCCCATCACACAGAGCTATATTTTCTTCCCAGAAGCACCCATAGGACTTGTAGTGTGTTAGTCCCATCACACAGAGCTCCTATATTTTTCTTCCCAGCAGCACCTATAGGACTTGTAGTGTGTTAGTCCCATCACACAGAGCTATATTTTCTTCCCAGAAGCACCCATAGGACTTGTAGTGTGTTAGTCCCATCACACAGAGCTCCTATATTTTCTTCCCAGAAGCACCCATAGGACTTGTAGTGTGTTAGTCCCATCACACAGAGCTTTATTTTCTTCCCAGAAGCACCCATAGGACTTGTAGTGTGTTAGTCCCATCACACAGAGCTCCTATATTTTCTTCCCAGAAGCACCCATAGGACTTGTAGTGTGTTAGTCCCATCACACAGAGCTCCTATATTTTCTTCCCAGAAGCACCTATAGGACTTGTAGTGTGTTAGTCCCATCACACAGAGCTCCTATATTTTCTTCCCAGAAGCACCCATAGGACTTGTAGTGTGTTAGTCCCATCACACAGAGCTCCTATATTTTCTTCCCAGAAGCACCCATAGGACTTGTAGTGTGTTAGTCCCATCGCACAGAGCTCCTATATTTTCTTCCCAGAAGCACCCATAGGACTTGTAGTGTGTTAGTCCCATCACACAGAGCTCCTATATTTTCTTCCCAGAAGCACCCATAGGACTTGTAGTGTGTTAGTCCCATCACACAGAGCTCCTATATTTTCTTCCCAGAAGCACCTAATGGACTTGTAGTGTGTTAGTCCCATCACACAGAGCTCCTATATTTTCTTCCCAGAAGCACCCATAGGACTTGTAGTGTGTTAGTCCCATCACACAGAGCTCCTATATTTTCTTCCCAGAAGCACCCATAGGACTTGTAGTGTGTTAGTCCCATCACACAGAGCTCCTATATTTCTTCCCAGAAGCACCCATAGGACTTGTAGTGTGTTAGTCCCATCACACAGAGCTCCTATATTTTCTTCCCAGAAGCACCCATAGGACTTGTAGTGTGTTAGTCCCATCACACAGAGCTCCTATATTTTCTTCCCAGAAGCACCCATAGGACTTGTAGTGTGTTAGTCCCATCACACAGAGCTATATTTTCTTCCCAGAAGCACCCATAGGACTTGTAGTGTGTTAGTCCCATCACACAGAGCTCCTATATTTTCTTCCCAGAAGCACCTATAGGACTTGTAGTGTGTTAGTCCCATCACACAGAGCTCGTATATTTTCTTCCCAGAAGCACCCATAGGACTTGTAGTGTGTTAGTCCCATCACACAGAGCTATATTTTCTTCCCAGAAGCACCCATAGGACTTGTAGTGTGTTAGTCCCATCACACAGAGCTCCTATATTTTCTTCCCAGAAGCACCTATAGGACTTGTAGTGTGTTAGTCCCATCACACAGAGCTATATTTTCTTCCCAGAAGCACCCATAGGACTTGTAGTGTGTTAGTCCCATCACACAGAGCTCCTATATTTTCTTCCAGAAGCACCTATAGGACTTGTAGTGTGTTAGTCCCATCACACAGAGCTATATTTTCTTCCCAGAAGCACCCATAGGACTTGTAGTGTGTTAGTCCCATCACACAGAGCTCCTATATTTTCTTCCCAGAAGCACCTATAGGACTTGTAGTGTGTTAGTCCCATCACGCAGAGCTTTATTTTCTTCCCAGAAGCACCCATAGGACTTGTAGTGTGTTAGTCCCATCACACAGAGCTCCTATATTTTCTTCCCAGAAGCACCCATAGGACTTGTAGTGTGTTAGTCCCATCACACAGAGCTCCTATATTTTCTTCCCAGAAGCACCTATAGGACTTGTAGTGTGTTAGTCCCATCACACAGAGCTCCTACATTTTCTTCCCAGAAGCACCCATAGGACTTGTAGTGTGTTAGTCCCATCACACAGAGCTCCTATATTTTCTTCCCAGAAGCACCCATAGGACTTGTAGTGTGTTAGTCCCATCGCACAGAGCTATATTTTCTTCCCAGAAGCACCCATAGGACTTGTAGTGTGTTAGTCCCATCACACAGAGCTCCTATATTTTCTTCCCAGAAGCACCCATAGGACTTGTAGTGTGTTAGTCCCATCACACAGAGCTCCTATATTTTCTTCCCAGAAGCACCTAATGGACTTGTAGTGTGTTAGTCCCATCACACAGAGCTCCTATATTTCTTCCCAGAAGCACCCATAGGACTTGTAGTGTGTTAGTCCCATCACACAGAGCTCCTATATTTTCTTCCCAGAAGCACCCATAGGACTTGTAGTGTGTTAGTCCCATCACACAGAGCTCCTATATTTCTTCCCAGAAGCACCCATAGGACTTGTAGTGTGTTAGTCCCATCACACAGAGCTCCTATATTTTCTTCCCAGAAGCACCCATAGGACTTGTAGTGTGTTAGTCCCATCACACAGAGCTCCTATATTTTCTTCCCAGAAGCACCCATAGGACTTGTAGTGTGTTAGTCCCATCACACAGAGCTATATTTTCTTCCCAGAAGCACCCTATAGGACTTGTAGTGTGTTAGTCCCATCACACAGAGCTCCTATATTTTTTTCCCAGAAGCACCCATAGGACTTGTAGTGTGTTAGTCCCATCACACAGAGCTCCTATATTTTCTTCCCAGAAGCACCTATAGGACTTGTAGTGTGTTAGTCCCATCACACAGAGCTCCTATATTTTCTTCCAGAAGCACCCATAGGACTTGTAGTGTGTTAGTCCCATCACACAGAGCTCCTATATTTTCTTCCCAGAAGCACCTATAGGACTTGTAGTGTGTTAGTCCCATCACACAGAGCTCCTATATTTTCTTCCCAGAAGCACCCATAGGACTTGTAGTGTGTTAGTCCCATCACACAGAGCTCCTATATTTTTCTTCCCAGAAGCACCCATAGGACTTGTAGTGTGTTAGTCCCATCACACAGAGCTATATTTTCTTCCAGAAGCACCCATAGGACTTGTAGTGTGTTAGTCCCATCACACAGAGCTCCTATATTTTCTTCCCAGAAGCACCCATAGGACTTGTAGTGTGTTAGTCCCATCACACAGAGCTCCTATATTTTCTTCCCAGAAGCACCTATAGGACTTGTAGTGTGTTAGTCCCATCACACAGAGCTCCTATATTTTCTTCCCAGAAGCACCCATAGGACTTGTAGTGTGTTAGTCCCATCACACAGAGCTCCTATATTTTCTTACCAGAAGCACCATAGGACTTGTAGTGTGTTAGTCCCATCACACAGAGCTATATTTTCTTCCCAGAAGCACCCATAGGACTTGTAGTGTGTTAGTGCCATCACACAGAGTTCCTATATTTTCTTCCCAGAAGCACCCATAGGACTTGTAGTGTGTTAGTCCCATCACACAGAGCTCCTATATTTTCTTCCCAGAAGCACCCATAGGACTTGTAGTGTGTTAGTCCCATCACACAGAGCTCCTATATTTTCTTCCCAGAAGCACCCATAGGACTTGTAGTGTGTTAGTCCCATCACACAGAGCTCCTATATTTTCTTCCCAGAAGCACCCATAGGACTTGTAGTGTGTTAGTCCCATCACACAGAGCTCCTATATTTTCTTCCCAGAAGCACCCATAGGACTTGTAGTGTGTTAGTCCCATCACACAGAGCTCCTATATTTTCTTCCCAGAAGCACCTATAGGACTTGTAGTGTGTTAGTCCCATCACACAGAGTTCCTATATTTTCTTCCCAGAGGCACCCATAGGACTTGTAGTGTGTTAGTCCATCACACAGAGCTCCTATATTTTCTTCCCAGAAGCACCCATAGGACTTGTAGTGTGTTAGTCCCATCACACAGAGCTATATTTTCTTCCCAGAAGCACCCATAGGACTTGTAGTGTGTTAGTGCCATCACACAGAGTTCCTATATTTTCTTCCCAGAAGCACCCATAGGACTTGTAGTGTGTTAGTCCCATCACACAGAGCTCCTATATTTTCTTCCCAGAAGCACCCATAGGACTTGTAGTGTGTTAGTCCCATCACACAGAGCTCCTATATTTTTCTTCCCAGAAGCACCCATAGGACTTGTAGTGTGTTAGTCCCATCACACAGAGCTCCTATATTTTCTTCCCAGAAGCACCTATAGGACTTGTAGTGTGTTTGTCCCATCACACAGAGCTCCTATATTTTCTTCCCAGAAGCACCCATAGGACTTGTAGTGTGTTAGTCCCATCACACAGAGCTCCTATATTTTCTTCCCAGAAGCACCTATAGGACTTGTAGTGTGTTAGTCCCATCACACAGAGCTCCTATATTTTCTTCCCAGAAGCACCCATAGGACTTGTAGTGTGTTAGTCCCATCACACAGAGCTCCTATATTTTCTTCCCAGAAGCACCCATAGGACTTGTAGTGTGTTAGTCCCATCACACTGAGCTATATTTTCTTCCCAGAAGCACCCATAGGACTTGTAGTGTGTTAGTCCCATCACACAGAGCTCCTATATTTTCTTCCCAGAAGCACCTATAGGACTTGTAGTGTGTTAGTCCCATCACACAGAGCTATATTTTCTTCCCAGAAGCACCCATAGGACTTGTAGTGTGTTAGTCCCATCACACAGAGCTCCTATATTTTCTTCCCAGAAGCACCTATAGGACTTGTAGTGTGTTAGTCCCATCACACAGAGCTATATTTTCTTCCCAGAAGCACCCATAGGACTTGTAGTGTGTTAGTCCCATCACACAGAGCTCCTATATTTTCTTCCCAGAAGCACCTATAGGACTTGTAGTGTGTTAGTCCCATCACACAGAGCTATATTTTCTTCCAGAAGCACCCATAGGATTTGTAGTGTGTTAGTCCCATCACACAGAGCTCCTATATTTTCTTCCCAGAAGCACCCATAGGACTTGTAGTGTGTTAGTCCATCACACAGAGCTCCTATATTTTCTTCCCAGAAGCACCTATAGGACTTGTAGTGTGTTAGTCCTATCACACAGAGCTCCTATATTTTCTTCCCAGAATCACCCATAGGACTTGTAGTGTGTTAGTCCCATCACACAGAGCTCCTATATTTTCTTCCCAGAAGCACCCATAGGACTTGTAGTGTGTTAGTCCCATCACACAGAGCTATATTTTCTTCCCAGAAGCACCCATAGAACTTGTAGTGTGTTAGTCCCATCACACAGAGCTCCTATATTTACTTCCCAGAAGCACCCATAGGACTTGTAGTGTGTTAGTCCCATCACACAGAGCTCCTATATTTTCTTCCAGAAGCACCTATAGGACTTGTAGTGTGTTAGTCCCATCACACAGAGCTCCTATATTTTCTTCCCAGAAGCACCCATAGGACTTGTAGTGTGTTAGTCCCATCACACAGAGCTATATTTTCTTCCCAGAAGCACCCATAGGACTTGTAGTGTGTTAGTCCCATCACAGAGAGCTCCTATATTTTCTTCCCAGAAGCACCTATAGGACTTGTAGTGTGTTAGTCCCATCACACAGAGCTCCTATATTTTCTTCCCAGAAGCACCCATAGGACTTGTAGTGTGTTAGTCCCATCACACAGAGCTCCTATATTTTCTTCCCAGAAGCACCCATAGGACTTGTAGTGTGTTAGTCCCATCACACAGAGCTCCTATATTTTCTTCCCAGAAGCACCTATAGGACTTGTAGTGTGTTAGTCCCATCACACAGAGCTCCTATATTTTCTTCCCAGAAGCACCCATAGGACTTGTAGTGTGTTAGTGCCATCACACAGAGCTCCTATATTTTCTTCCCAGAAGCACCCATAGGACTTGTAGTGTGTTAGTCCCATCACACAGAGCTATATTTTCTTCCCAGAAGCACCCATAGGACTTGTAGTGTGTTAGTCCCATCACACAGAGCTCCTATATTTTCTTCCCAGAAGCACCCATAGGACTTGTAGTGTGTTAGTCCCATCACACAGAGCTCCTATATTTTCTTCCCAGAAGCACCTATAGGACTTGTAGTGTGTTAGTCCCATCACACAGAGCTCCTATATTTTCTTCCCAGAAGCACCCATAGGACTTGTAGTGTGTTAGTCCCATCACACAGAGCTCCTATATTTTCTTCCCAGAAGCACCTATAGGACTTGTAGTGTGTTATTCCCATCACACAGAGCTCCTATATTTTCTTCCCAGAAGCACCCATAGGACTTGTAGTGTGTTAGTCCCATCACACAGAGCTCCTATATTTTCTTCCCAGAAGCACCCATAGGACTTGTAGTGTGTTAGTCCCATCACACAGAGCTATATTTTCTTCCCAGAAGCACCCATAGGACTTGTAGTGTGTTAGTCCCATCACACAGAGCTCCTATATTTTCTTCCAAGAAGCACCCATAGGACTTGTAGTGTGTTAGTCCCATCACACAGAGCTCCTATATTTTCTTCCCAGAAGCACCTATAGGACTTGTAGTGTGTTAGTCCCATCACACAGAGCTCCTATATTTTCTTCCCAGAAGCACCCATAGGACTTGTAGTGTGTTAGTCCCATCACACAGAGCTATATTTTCTTCCCAGAAGCACCCATAGGACTTGTAGTGTGTTAGTCCCATCACACAGAGCTCCTATATTTTCTTCCCAGAAGCACCTATAGGACTTGTAGTGTGTTAGTCCCATCACACAGAGCTATATTTTCTTCCCAGAAGCACCCATAGGACTTGTAGTGTGTTAGTCCCCATCACACAGAGCTCCTATATTTTCTTCCCAGAAGCACCCATAGGACCTGTAGTGTGTTAGTCCCATCACACAGAGCTCCTATATTTTCTTCCCAGAAGCACCTATAGGACTTGTAGTGTGTTAGTCCCATCACACAGAGCTCCTATATTTTCTTCCCAGAATCACCCATAGGACTTGTAGTGTGTTAGTCCCATCACACAGAGCTCCTATATTTTCTTCCCAGAAGCACCCATAGGACTTGTAGTGTGTTAGTCCCATCACACAGAGCTATATTTTCTTCCCAGAAGCACCCATAGGACTTGTAGTGTGTTAGTCCCATCACACAGAGCTCCTATATTTTCTTCCCAGAAGCACCCATAGGACTTGTAGTGTGTTAGTCCCATCACACAGAGCTCCTATATTTTCTTCCCAGAAGCACCTATAGGACTTGTAGTGTGTTAGTCCCATCACACAGAGCTCCTATATTTTCTTCCCAGAAGCACCCATAGGACTTGTAGTGTGTTAGTCCCATCACACAGAGCTATATTTTCTTCCCAGAAGCACCCATAGGACTTGTAGTGTGTTAGTCCCATCACACAGAGCTCCTATATTTTCTTCCCAGAAGCACCCATAGGACTTGTAGTGTGTTAGTCCCATCACACAGAGCTCCTATATTTTCTTCCCAGAAGCACCCATAGGACTTGTAGTGTGTTAGTCCCATCACACAGAGCTATATTTTCTTCCCAGAAGCACCCATAGGACTTGTAGTGTGTTAGTCCCATCACACAGAGCTCCTATATTTTCTTCCCAGAAGCACCCATAGGACTTGTAGTGTGTTAGTCCCATCACACAGAGCTCCTATATTTTCTTCCCAGAAGCACCTATAGGACTTGTAGTGTGTTAGTCCCATCACACAGAGCTCCTATATTTTCTTCCCAGAAGCACCCATAGGACTTGTAGTGTGTTAGTCCCATCACACAGAGCTCCTATATTTTCTTCCCAGAAGCACCTATAGGACTTGTAGTGTGTTAGTCCCATCACACAGAGCTCCTATATTTTCTTCCCAGAAGCACCCATAGGACTTGTAGTGTGTTAGTCCCATCACACAGAGCTCCTATATTTTCTTCCCAGAAGCACCCATAGGACTTGTAGTGTGTTAGTCCCATCACACAGAGCTCCTATATTTTCTTCCCAGAAGCACCCATAGGACTTGTAGTGTGTTAGTCCCATCACACAGAGCTATATTTTCCTCCCAGAAGCACCCATAGGACTTGTAGTGTGTTAGTCCCATCACACAGAGCTATATTTTCTTCCCAGAAGCACCCATAGGACTTGTAGTGTGTTAGTGCCATCACACAGAGTTCCTATATTTTCTTCCCAGAAGCACCCATAGGACTTGTAGTGTGTTAGTCCCATCACACAGAGCTCCTATATTTTCGTCCCAGAAGCACCCATAGGACTTGTAGTGTGTTAGTCCCATCACACAGAGCTCCTATATTTTCTTCCCAGAAGCACCCATAGGACTTGTAGTGTGTTAGTCCCATCACACAGAGCTCCTATATTTTCTTCCCAGAAGCACCCATAGGACTTGTAGTGTGTTAGTCCCATCACACAGAGCTCCTATATTTTCTTCCCAGAAGCACCTATAGGACTTGTAGTGTGTTAGTCCCATCACACAGAGCTCCTATATTTTCTTCCCAGAAGCACCCATAGGACTTGTAGTGTGTTAGTCCCATCACACAGAGCTCCTATATTTTCTTCCCAGAAGCACCCATAGGACTTGTAGTGTGTTAGTCCCATCACACAGAGCTATATTTTCTTCCCAGAAGCACCCATAGGACTTGTAGTGTGTTAGTGCCATCACACAGAGTTCCTATATTTTCTTCCCAGAAGCACCCATAGGACTTGTAGTGTGTTAGTCCCATCACACAGAGCTCCTATATTTTCTTCCCAGAAGCACCCATAGGACTTGTAGTGTGTTAGTCCCATCACACAGAGCTCCTATATTTTCTTCCCAGAAGCACCCATAGGACTTGTAGTGTGTTAGTCCCATCACACAGAGCTCCTATATTTTCTTCCCAGAAGCACCTATAGAACTTGTAGTGTGTTAGTCCCATCACACAGAGCTCCTATATTTTCTTCCCAGAAGCACCCATAGGACTTGTAGTGTGTTAGTCCCATCACACAGAGCTCCTATATTTTCTTCCCAGAAGCACCTATAGGACTTGTAGTGTGTTAGTCCCATCACACAGAGCTCCTATATTTTCTTCCCAGAAGCACCCATAGGACTTGTAGTGTGTTAGTCCCATCACACAGAGCTCCTATATTTTCTTCCCAGAAGCACCCATAGGACTTGTAGTGTGTTAGTCCCATCACACAGAGCTATATTTTCCTCCCAGAAGCACCCATAGGACTTGTAGTGTGTTAGTCCCATCACACAGAGCTATATTTTCTTCCCAGAAGCACCCATAGGACTTGTAGTGTGTTAGTGCCATCACACAGAGTTCCTATATTTTCTTCCCAGAAGCACCCATAGGACTTGTAGTGTGTTAGTCCCATCACACAGAGCTCCTATATTTTCGTCCCAGAAGCACCCATAGGACTTGTAGTGTGTTAGTCCCATCACACAGAGCTCCTATATTTTCTTCCCAGAAGCACCCATAGGACTTGTAGTGTGTTAGTCCCATCACACAGAGCTCCTATATTTTCTTCCCAGAAGCACCCATAGGACTTGTAGTGTGTTAGTCCATCACACAGAGCTCCTATATTTTCTTCCCAGAAGCACCTATAGGACTTGTAGTGTGTTAGTCCCATCACACAGAGCTCCTATATTTTCTTCCCAGAAGCACCCATAGGACTTGTAGTGTGTTAGTCCCATCACACAGAGCTCCTATATTTTCTTCCCAGAAGCACCCATAGGACTTGTAGTGTGTTAGTCCCATCACACAGAGCTATATTTTCTTCCCAGAAGCACCCATAGGACTTGTAGTGTGTTAGTGCCATCACACAGAGTTCCTATATTTTCTTCCCAGAAGCACCCATAGGACTTGTAGTGTGTTAGTCCCATCACACAGAGCTCCTATATTTTCTTCCCAGAAGCACCCATAGGACTTGTAGTGTGTTAGTCCCATCACACAGAGCTCCTATATTTTCTTCCCAGAAGCACCCATAGGACTTGTAGTGTGTTAGTCCCATCACACAGAGCTCCTATATTTTCTTCCCAGAAGCACCTATAGAACTTGTAGTGTGTTAGTCCCATCACACAGAGCTCCTATATTTTCTTCCCAGAAGCACCCATAGGACTTGTAGTGTGTTAGTCCCATCACACAGAGCTCCTATATTTTCTTCCCAGAAGCACCTATAGGACTTGTAGTGTGTTAGTCCCATCACACAGAGCTCCTATATTTTCTTCCCAGAAGCACCCATAGGACTTGTAGTGTGTTAGTCCCATCACACAGAGCTCCTATATTTTCTTCCCAGAAGCACCCATAGGACTTGTAGTGTGTTAGTCCCATCACACAGAGCTATATTTTCTTCCCAGAAGCACCCATAGGACTTGTAGTGTGTTAGTGCCATCACACAGAGTTCCTATATTTTCTTCCCAGAAGCACCAATAGGACTTGTAGTGTGTTAGTCCCATCACACAGAGCTCCTATATTTTCTTCCAGGAAGCACCCATAGGACTTGTAGTGTGTTAGTCCCATCACACAGAGCTCCTATATTTTCTTTGCAGAAGCACCCATAGGACTTCTAGTGTGTTAGTGGCATCACACAGAGCTCCTATATTTTCTTCTCAGCAGCACCCACAGGACTTCTAGTGTGTTAGTGGCATCACACAGAGCTCCTATATTTTCTTCTCAGCAGCACCCACAGGACTTCTAGTGTGTTAGTGGCATCACACAGAGCTCCTATATTTTCTTTGCAGAAGCACCCATAGGACTTCTAGTGTGTTAGTGGCATCACACAGAGCTCCTATATTTTCTTCTCAGCAGCAGCACCCACAGGACTTCTAGTGTGTTAGTGGCATCACACAGAGCTCCTATATTTTCTTTGCAGAAGCACCCATAGGACTTCTAGTGTGTTAGTGGCATCACACAGAGCTCCTATATTTTCTTCTCAGCAGCACCCACAGGACTTCTAGTGTGTTAGTGGCATCACACAGAGCTCCTATATTTTCTTCTCAGCAGCACCCACAGGACTTCTAGTGTGTTAGTGGCATCACACAGAGCTCCTATATTTTCTTTGCAGAAGCACCCATAGGACTTCTAGTGTGTTAGTGGCATCACACAGAGCTCCTATATTTTCTTCTCAGCAGCACCCACAGGACTTCTAGTGTGTTAGTGGCATCACACAGAGCTCCTATATTTTCTTCTCAGCAGCACCCACAGGACTTCTAGTGTGTTAGTGGCATCACACAGAGCTCCTATATTTTCTTCGCAGAAGCACCCACAGGACTTCTAGTGTGTTAGTGGCATCACACAGAGCTCCTATATTTTCTTCTCAGCAGCACCCACAGGACTTCTAGTGTGTTAGTGGCATCACACAGAGCTCCTATATTTTCTTTGCAGAAGCACCCATAGGACTTCTAGTGTGTTAGTGGCATCACACAGAGCTCCTATATTTTCTTCTCAGAAGCACGCACAGGACTTCTAGTGTGTTAGTGGCATCACACAGAGCTCCTATATTTTCTTTGCAGAAGCACCCATAGGACTTCTAGTGTGTTAGTGGCATCACACAGAGCTCCTATATTTTCTTCTCAGCAGCACGTACAGGACTTCTAGTGTGTTAGTGGCATCACACAGAGCTCCTATATTTTCTTTGCAGAAGCACCCATAGGACTTCTAGTGTGTTAGTGGCATCACACAGAGCTCCTATATTTTCTTTGCAGAAGCACCCATAGGACTTGTAGTGTGTTAGTGGCATCACACAGAGCTCCTATATTTTCTTTGCAGAAGCACCCATAGGACTTCTAGTGTGTTAGTGGCATCACACAGAGCTCCTATATTTTCTTCTCAGCAGCACCCACAGGACTTCTAGTGTGTTAGTGGCATCACACAGAGCTCCTATATTTTCTTCTCAGCAGCACCCACAGGACTTCTAGTGTGTTAGTGGCATCACACAGAGCTCCTATATTTTCTTCTCAGCAGCACCCACAGGACTTCTAGTGTGTTAGTGGCATCACACAGAGCTCCTATATTTTCTTCTCAGCAGCACCCACAGGACTTCTAGTGTGTTAGTGGCATCACACAGAGCTCCTATATTTTCTTTGCAGAAGCACCTATAGGACTTCTAGTGTGTTAGTGGCATCACACAGAGCTCCTATATTTTCTTCTCAGCAGCACCCACAGGACTACCGAC
Source organism: Lithobates sylvaticus (assembly GCA_028564925.1). Lineage (NCBI taxonomy): Eukaryota > Metazoa > Chordata > Amphibia > Anura > Ranidae > Lithobates > Lithobates sylvaticus. The sequence goes on from CM053026.1 coordinate 728,245,007, forward strand.
TACAATGGCTGGAAGACCGCCAAGGGGAGGCAGAGCGTGCAGAGCCAAGAACACAGGGCAGGCAGGCTCTGTTTCTAGTGGACGTGGCCGTGGCCGTGGTCGTGCATCGTCATCAGCACGTGACCATGGGACACGCGCGTCTTTGTTTACGGCAGCTGGACATGTGGAGCCGCATCATGCTGAAGGCTTGGTAGAATGGATGACCAAGCCCTCCTCATCCTCCTCATCCTCTCTCACCCAGGCTCAGGGTACTGGCAGAGCAGCTGCCAACGCGTACTCAATGGCATCATCAGCCACCCCTTCCCTAGACCCACCATGTCCTCCTGAGGAGTCCCCCGAACTCTTTGAGCACAGTGTTGGGTACATGCTCCAGGAGGATGCCCAACGATTCGAAGGCTCGGATGATGATACCCAGCTTGAGGAAGTCAGTAGTGTGCGCGCAGAGAGAGGGGATGCTGAAGGACAGCAATCTGGCAGTACTGTTCCACCAGCTGCAGCTTACTGCCAGGTTTGCTCTAGTGGTGAAGAGGGAGGGGATGATGAGGTCACTGACGCCACGTGGGTGCCTGGAGGGAGAGAGGATGAGGAGGAGGACGAGGAGGAGGAGGATGCGGCGTCACATGTCCAACGAGGCAGGATGCCCCCTGGAGGCCAGCTAGAGGCCAGCACAGCAACTGTACAACACCGCAAAGCTCCGCCTGTGCAGGGCGCTGCCTCTGCACGTTATCAGAAAAGTTCTTTGGTGTGGGCCTTTTTTGAGACGAGTGCATCAGATCGCACCGCTGCTATTTGCAATATTTGTCTCAAGCATATCTCGCGTGGCCAAAACATCAGCCGCTTGGGCACCACAAGCATGACCAGACATATGTCGACCTGCCATGCAGCTCGTTGGCAGGCACACATAAAAGACCCACACCAAAGAACTAAGCGGACCTCTCCTTGCTCCTCATCAGCTGGGATCTCCATCCCCACTACATCTTCAGTCCTCTCTGAAAGCTGCTGTGAGAGGACTGAAGGTGTAGAATTAGGTGTGTCACAACCAAGTACTTGCAGTACACCGACGTCCGATTGTAGCAGGCAAATTTCCCTGCCCCAGCTGCTGGACCGTCGAAAGAAATACACTCCCAGTCATCCACATGCCCAGCGGTTGAATGCTAGCTTGGCTAAATTGCTAGCACTTCAACTGCTGCCTTTTCAGTTGGTAGACTCGGCCCCCTTCCGTGAGTTTGTTCAATGTGCGGTTCCTCAGTGGCAGGTTCCCAAACGCCACTTTTTCTCACGGAAGGCGATTCCGTCTCTCTACCGGCATGTGGAAGGCAATGTCCATGCCTCGCTGGACAGGGCGGTCAGCGGTAAGGTGCATATTACCGCTGACTCATGGTCCAGCAGGCATGGACAGGGACGTTACCTTTCTTTCACGGCCCATTGGGTCACTCTATTGGCAGCTGGGAGGGATGCAGGACAAGGTGCAGTAGTGTTGGAGGTTGTTCCGCCACCACGCCTCCAAAACGCTACTACTGCTACTGGTTGGGACACACCTCTCTCCTCCACCCCCTCCTCTTCTTCTTCCTCCAGTGCTCTGTCCTCGGAACCAGCAGTGCTCCGTAGGCGTACAAGGGGCTACGCAAGTACGCAGGCAAAAAGATGCCATGCCGTGCTTGCGCTGGTGTGTTTGGGGGACAGGAGCCACACTGGGCCAGAGGTTCTGGCAGCTCTGCAGGGGCAGGCCGAGAGGTGGTTGACGCCACGTCAGCTTAAGCCAGGAATGGTCGTTTCTGACAATGGCACCAACCTCCTCTCCGCCCTGCGACAGGGGCAGCTCACCCATGTGCCCTGTATGGCTCACGTCCTCAACCTGGTGGTGCAGCGGTTCTTGGGCAGGTTCCCAGGCTTACAGGATGTCCTGAGGCAGGCCAGGAAAGTCTGTGTGCATTTCCGCCGATCTTATAATGCCAGTGCTCGGCTGACTGAGCTGCAAAAGGAGCTGAACCTGCCCAAGAACCGCCTAATATGTGACATGCCCACCAGGTGGAACTCAATGTTGGCCATGCTGCAGCGACTGCACACGCAGCAGAGGGCCATCAATGAGTACCTTTGTGACTACGGCACCAGGTCAGGGTCAGGGGAGCTTGTTTTTTTTTCCCCACGTCAGTGGAGCATGATCAGGGATGCATGCACTGTCCTCTCACCATTTGAGGAGGCCACGAGGATGGTGAGCAGTGACAGTGCATGCATCAGTGACATTGTACCTCTTGTCCACCTGTTGGAGAATACACTGCGTGGGATAATGGACAGGGCACTTGAGGCAGAACAGAGGCAGGAAGAGGAGGACTTCCTTGCCTCTCAAGGGCCCCTTTATCCGGACAGTGTTCCTTCTGTCCCACCCATCACACAGGAAGAGGATGAGGATGAGGAGGAGGAGGAGGAGGATTGTGTGAGCATGGAGGTGGAGCCTGGCACTCAGCATCAGCAGCAGCAGCAGTCTTTTAGGGATGATGTACAGTCCCAACAAACCAGTGGACTTGTACGTGGCTGGGAGGAGGTGGCTGGCGATCATGTCATCCTCAGTGACCCAGAAGACTCCGGATCGAATGCCTCAGCTAACCTACGCTGCATGGCCTCCCTGATCCTGCAAAGCCTGCGGAAGGATCCTCGTGTTCTTCGGATCAAGGAGAGGGACCATTACTGGCTGGCCACTCTCCTTGATCCACGGTACAAGGGTAAGGTTGCGGACCTTATCTTGCCGTCGCAGAGGGAGCAGAGGATGAGACATCTCAGGGAGGCCTTGCAGAAAGGTCTGTGCAACGCGTTCCCAGAAACTGGGAGGTTACAAACTCCTGGTCCTGGGCGACGAGTTGCTGAGGCTTCGGTCAGTAGCAGAAGGAGCGGTGGGGAAGGTGGACGTCTGACCGATGCGTTCAGACAATTTTTTAATCCGCAGCCCCAAGGTATGATCGGTTCCAGCAACCATCGCCAGCGTCTGATATACATGGTGCAGGAATACCTTGGGGCAAGGTCAGACTTGGACACCTTTTCCACCGAAAATCCTCTGGCTTACTGGGTCCTGAGGATGGATCACTGGCCAGAGCTTGCACAGTATGCAATTGAGCTACTGGCCTGTCCTGCCTCCAGCGTTCTTTCCGAACGCACATTCAGTGCTGCTGGAGGATTTGTCACCGATCATAGGGTGCGCCTGTCCACCGACTCGGTTGATCGACTGACCTTCATCAAAATGAATCAGTCTTGGATCACCACCAGCTACCAGGCACCTGAAGCGGATATAACGGAATAATTTATAATGTCACATCCCTTCAAGACTGCCTATGCTGATGCTGAGTGGCTGTCCTGTTATGTTCACTGACTATCCTCTTCCTCCTCCTCAATGATCCATGCCACCACACCAGTGCCTAAGGCACAATTTTTCAGCCCCTGTATAACAGGGGCGTGTACTTACAATTTTTTAAAAAAATGCTTCGCAACACGTGTGACTGCTGTGCTCCAAGTACAGTATCTGTGAGGGGTTGCAGTGTTGTGGCACCAGCACCAGTGCCTAAGGCACAATTTTTCAGCCCTGTTTAACAGGGGCGTGTAATTACAATTTTTAAAAAAAATGCTTCGCAACACGTGTGACTGCTGTGCTCCAAGTACAGTATCTGTGAGGGGTTGCAGTGTTGTGGCACCAGCACCAGTGCCTAAGGCACAATTTTTCAGCCCCTGTTTAACAGGGGCGTGTAATTACAATTTTTTTAAAAAATGCTTCGCAACACGTGTGACTGCTGTGCTCCAAGTACAGTATCTGTGAGGGGTTGCAGTGTTGTGGCACCAGCACCAGTGCCTAAGGCACAATTTTTCAGCCCCTGTTGGGGCGTGTAATTACAATTTTTAGGCAATGCTTTGCAATAGGTCTCATTGCTGTGCTAAGAGTACAGTATCTGTGAGGGGTTGCAGTGTTGTGGCACCAGCACCAATGTCTAAGGCACAATTTTTCAGCCCCTGTTTAACAGGGGCGTGTAATTACAAATCTTGAACTAATAGTTCACAGCAGGGCCCATTCCTGCGCCCACCAAGAGTAACTATGAGGGCCTACAGTCTTGTGGCAACACCGTCCACCACCACCGCCAAAGGCCCAATTTTTCTGCCCAGTTCATCAGGTGCTTGCAATTACAAATCTTGATCTAATAACTCACAGCAGGGCCCATTCCTGCGCCTACCAAGAGTAACTGTGAGAGCTTACAGTCTTGTGGCAACACCGTCCACCACCACCACCACCACCACCAAAGGCCCAATTTTTCTGCCCGGTTCAACAGGTGCATGCAAGTACAAATCTTGATCTATTAACTCACAGCAGGGCCCATTCCTGTGCCCACCAGTCTTGTGGCTACACCAACATCTAATAGGGCAAATTTCTGCAGAGTATATACGCCAGGCCCCTACTTTCAAACATCCAACTTACAAACGACTCCTACTTGCAAACGGAAAGAGAAAACAGGAAGTGAGAGGAAATCTACCCCTAGGAAGGGAAATTCTATCCTGTTAGATTTAATTTGGGAAAAAGGTATCTCCTCTCTACTGATACTTTATCACCAATCCTTGTTTCAATTAAAACCCCACTTTTCCAAAAACATTTGTCATTGGGACGGAAAGTGAGGTGACATGTTCTGAACAGATGTGCAAAGACAGCAAATGTTACAGGGGTGATAACCCCTCCCTATGTTCTCCAAAAAGCTTAAAAATAGATTTTTTTGGGATGGAGCTACACTTCATAATGTACCTGTTCAGATTCTACTTAAGAACAAACCTACAGTCCGTGTCTTGTTTGCACCACCTATATACTGCTGTTCAGAGTATATAGGGTTGTAGGTATAGGGTTTTATTTTGGGTGCGGGGTCCCCCTTAATATCCATACAAGACCCAAAGGGGCTGGGGTGGGGGGGGGGGGGGGGGGGGGGGGGGTGATGGGGTAGCCATGCCATTTTTCTCAAGGATTTTCAGCCATATGGCGGCCAGGACAAGACATGACATTAAAGCCGCAAGTGGTTTTAAATGGCCTCTTTTTTTCCTTTACAAATGTCATTTTGTGCAAGGACAGTTCTAAACACGGGAAAACACATGCCACTTCACAGGCATACTTTAGACACCCCCCAGGTACCATATTTAACCACTTCAGCCCCGGACCAATTGGCGGCCAAAGGACCAGGCCCCTTTTTGCAATTCGGCACTGCGTCGCTTTAACTAACAATTGCGCGGTCATGCGACGTGGCTCCAAAACAAAATTGGCGTCCTTTTTTTCCCACAAATAGAGCTTTCTTTTGGTGGTATTTGATCGCCCCTGCGGTTTTTATTTTTTGCGCTATAAACAAAAATAGAGCGACAATTTTGAAAAAAATGCAATATTTTTTACTTTTTGCTATAATAAATATCCCCAAAAAATATATAAAAAAAACATTTTTTTTCCTCAGTTTAGGCCGATACGTATTCTTCTACATATTTTTGGTAAAAAAAATCGCAATTAGCGATTATTGATTAGTTTGCGCAAAAGTTATAGCGTTTACAAAATAGGGGATAGTTTTATAGCATTTTTATTAATATTTTTTTTTTTATTAGTAATGGCGGCGATCAGCGATTTTTATTGTGACTGCGACATTTTGGCGGACACATCGGACATTTTTGACACATTTTTGGGACATTTGTCATTTATACAGAAATCAGTGCTATTTAAATAGCACTGATTCCTATGTAAATGACAGTTGTAGTTAGGGGGTTAACCACAAGGGGGCGGGGAGGAGTCAGTGTGACGTGATGTGTTGTGTTTACTGTAGGGGGGCGTGGCTGTACGTCTGACGTCATTGATCGGCGTTCCCGATGACAGGGAACCGCCGATCACTGACAGTCAGTGTAGGAAGCGCGGGGAGAGGTTTGTTTACATAGACCTCTCCCCGTTCTTCCGCTCCGTAACCTGATCGCGGGATACCAGCGGATCCGCTCCCGACCGGGACCCGACCGGGTCGCGAGCGCGCCGCTAGCGGCGCGCGCGCGACCCACGGGCAGGCACATGCACGATCACGTACAGGTACGTGATTCTGCCTGCCCGTGCCATTCTGCTGACGTATATATGCAGTGGCCGGTCGGGAAGCGGTTAAAGGAAAATTTCACTTTTTTTTTTTCACTTTATGCATCATTAAAATGACTGCTCCCGAAAAAACGTTAGTTTTTAAAAGTTCTTTTTGCATTGATATATGTCCCCTGGGCAGGACCCGGGTCCCCAAACCTGTTTTATGACATTAACATGCATATTGGCCGTTGTAATTAGCACTTTTGATTTCGGACGTTCGCGTCCATTATAACGTATAGGGTTCGAAAATTCGCACGAACTTTCGGTCCGTTCGAAGGTTCTGGTTCGAACCGAACCCGGGGGTGTTCGGCTCATCCCTAGTCAGAATTAGTTGGACAATGTTTCAGACCCCAGGACTGTTTCATAGGATCTGGGACACTTGGTAAGTATGCAGATATTGAGGTTCTGCACTAATAACAGCAATTTCTGACAAGTGGGCATAAATCATTTTTTGTTTGCCCAGTTGAGGACATTGGATGTGCTAAAATCACCCAAAAATATGTAGTCAAAGTGCACAGGACGCACAATAGCACATCTGGTCTTCTCTTTCTCTCTATCGCACCCCTAGTCAGCAATTCCCATCTTTGAAAATGAAGCTGGGAGTTGCTTTATACATGCAGCAGCTCTAGCGTCTATATGAAAGAGAACCATCTGACTTAGTATTTATCAACGCATTCAGAGACAAAATAGCAAAAAATTAACTCTGTTTCATTCATCTGCAGGCCAAAGGAATGAGCTTTGGTCAGTATATAATGTCAGCTAAAGCAACCTGACAAGTAAAGAGAGCTTTTTTTTTAACCATCTCCCACTGGCCTATAGACAAATGATGGCTGAGCGGAAGCGCTGCTATGATGTCCTGGGTGGACATGCTGCAGTGTGATGTGTCGCCCACTGTGTCCGCTGGACACAACAGATGACAGATCAGTGTACCAGGCTGCTGCCGGTACCATGTGATTGCTGTGACCAGTCACAGCAGATCACTTGACCATTGTATACAATGGACAGCTTCCATTCATAACCATTCATTGTGTTCTGTTGTGTTGATCTCTGTGATTGGTCACAGTGATAACATGGTACAGACAGGGCCTATCACAGCCCATCTGTACCATGTGATTAGCTGTGGCCAATCACAGCTAATCACAATAGTAAACACTGGATGAATGAATTCCATTCATAAATAAATGGTTGTCTATAATAAAAAGAAATGCTGATCACCTCCCCAGAGTAGTACAGTGTTACTGTGGTAGCACTGTATTACTCTGGACAAAATATGCAAAAAAAAAATGAAAAATTGTACAGTAATAAAAAAGAGAAAAAAAATGAAAAAAAAATTATTTGCATACTGTCACCAGTCAGTGTCCCTAATCCCCACCACCCCAGCTATATGATGACGCTGTACTGCGCTGGTGACAGTATGTAAACAAAACTGTGAAAAAAACAATCTCTTTACATTTCCTAATTTTCCAAAAGAGTGTAACAAAGATTACAACTTTCTTGGACTATCTACTTTCCAAAAAGGGGTAATTTGGGGGTATATATACTGTCCTGGCATTTTCGAGCCTCAAAAAATTAGATAGTCCATCATTATATCAAGACTGATCAATTTTCAAATATGTACCACTAATTGTATACTTTATAAAGTTCACAAGGTCTAAATAATATACACTGATTTTGGTTATTTTTACCAAACCAGGATTGATTGATGTGCAGATATATGTACCATATTTTGTAGACTCTATAACTTTTACACAGACTAAATAATATACACTGACTTGGGTTATTTTCACCAAATAAATGTAACAGTATACACTTTGACCAAAATTTATGAAGATTACTTATTTGCAAAATTTTATAATAGAAACTACCTTATGTATCGGCTTATAACACGCACCGGCGCATAACACGCACCCCAAGTTTAGGAGGGCATTTTAAGGAAAAAAAGTTTTAGGAGGGAAGTTTAAGGAAAAAAAAAAACTTACATTTAAATGCCCATGAATGCAGCCTTATCAGTGTGCATCTGCAGCCTTGTCCATCATTGCAGAATGATCAGTGTCATTTGTAGCTTGCCCAGCATCAATTGCAGCCTTGCCCAGTGTCATTTGCAGCTTACCAGTGTCATTTGCAGCTTTCCCAGCGCCGTTTGCAGCTTGCCCAGTGTCATTTGCAGGTTGCCCAGCGCCGTTTGCAGCCTTGCCCACGTTTAAATTTCCCGCCACCGAGACAGACCGAGCGAGCGCCACTGAAAAATACCGAGCGCCGACAAAAAAGACAGAGCAGACTGCTCGGCTCCGCTCGCAGTGCCACCTCCCTGCTGTTTCTGGAGTGAGCGCTGCCGAAAAAGACGCTCGCAGTCCCGTCCAGTCTGATTTTAAGGGGGAAAAAGTGCGTGTTATACGCCGATAAATACGGTAATATTTTTTTAAAATGTGGTATATTTAGCAAAAAATGGAAAACAAAAGTGCTGATTAAATACCCCCAAAAGAAAGTTCTATTTGTGTGAAAAAAAATTATAAAATGGCATTTGGGTACAGTGTTACATGACCGTGCAATTGTCATTCGAAGTGCGACAGCGCTAAAAAACTCTAAATTGGCCTGGGCAGGAAGGGGGTAAAACTAAACTAAGCCTTAATAAGGAGATAATCTTAAAAAATGTATCTCCTTTATTAACACTTAGTTTACCCTAATCAGCCCTAATTATCTCCTTCTCCACTTTTCCCTTCAATTATTATTGTCCTGTTTTTTTTTTTATTATTCATATTTTATTAACCATTAATATTAAAAAAAATTAATTATTCTATGTGTTGTGTGTGTTAATTTTTATTCCCAAAACTTCACATTCACATTTAAAAAAGTGCAAAATTGGAAAAATAAATAACTTTATTTATTTATACATAACTGCAATGCTTTTTACCAGAATCAGATTTTAGTGTAATTTTAACAGGACAAATTATAGATTAAAATGTATACTTTTATTCTACAGTAATGCTATTTTTTTAAATATATAACTGGTCAAAAAAAAAAAAATAAATGTTTGTTTTTGTGTTTTTTTTTTTTTTGTCTAGGATTGCATAACAAAAAATATATATTTTTGCAAGACAATATCCCAAAAAATAAGCCTTGCTTAAAAACAATATATGTATTACTTTTTTGTGACTACGCTATAAGTAGGTCCATAGCATCAATGTAAAATCTGCTCTGGCCTAAAGAGGTGTACAAGTGTGAGAGGGTAAGTAGTTAAAGGGAAGGGGGATTTTTAGCCTGGTTTAAAGTATAACTAAAGTTTTTTAAGTTTGGATGGAGTGGAGAAGGAGTAGAACGCCTGTCAGGTTACTTTATATGTGTCCTATTTACCATTATCACTGATAGCAAAATAAATCCAAAATTGTGGGTTGTCCTCGGAACAGTAATAGAGGGGAAATCTTCCATTGGGGACATTATTTTTGGTGACTCCAGTGACAACCAGGGATTCCCTCACTTTGGAGGGATTGCCTCTAAATTTCTATTTTGGCTATAGGATGGGAAGTGAAGGGGAATCTCCCTAATGGGGTATTGATGGCAAAAAAAAACTGACAGGGGTTATAACCCTCCATTATTCTATCCAGAAAAAAAGTTCTGCCTTTAGTTTGATTAATTTTTGATCCATAAAGCACACATTTTTGTAGGGACTCCAGACAGTGAGCAGTGTGGCAGGGGAGCTCTTGGAAAGGTATTTTTGTGCCTATCATCATCGTTTATATAAATTAAAATGCTAGTCTTCTTTAACCACCCCAGTACTGGGCACTTTCACCCCCTTCCTTCCCAGACCAATTTTCAGCTTTCAGCGCTCTCTCAGTTTGAATGACAATTACTCAGTCATGCTATACTGTACCCAAATGACATTTTTATCATTTTGTTCACACAAATAGAGCTTTCTTTTGGTGGTATTTATTCACCACTTCATTTTTTATTTTTTGTAAGAAACCAAAAAAAAATAATTTAGTTGAAAATTTAGGCCAAAATGTATTCTACTACATGTCTTTGGTAAAAAAAAAATCCTGATAAGTGTATGCTCATTGGTTTGTGTGAAAGTTATAGAGTCTAGAAGCCATGCTACGCATTATTGAAAATGTATCAATCCTAATGCACTGATGGCCTATCTCATTTCTTGAGGCCCCAAAATGTAAGGACAGTACAACTATCCCCTAAATGACCCCTTTTTGGAAAGAAGATAGTCTGAGGTATTTAGTAAGAGGCATAGTGAATTTTTTGAAGTTGCAATTTTTTCCTCACAATGCTTTGGAAAATTAAGAAATATATATATATTTTTTTCTTCACTAATTTGTCATATTTACAAGTTATTTCTTACACACGGTGCAGGCATAATTGCAATTACACCCCAAAATACATTCCGCTATTCGTCCTGAGAATGGCGATACCCCATGTGTGAGACTTTTCCACAGCCTGGCCACATACAGATGCCCAACATCCACGTAGCACCATCAGGTGTTCTAAAGGCATAAATTACACATTTCATTTCCTGAGTACCTATCACATTTTTGAAGGCCCTGGAGCACCAGGACAATGGAAGTACCCACAAAATTACCCCATTTTGGAAAAAAAAAAAAACAATGTATATTCTATGAGGCATAATGAGTCTTTTGAACATGTCATTTCTTTCCGCAAGTTTTTGGAAAATGTGGAAAGAAAATAAAAAACGATTTTTTCTCTCACAAAGTTGTCAATTTAGAAGCTCTTTCTAACACATAGCATGTACATAGCAAAAATGACACCCCAAAATACATTCTGGTACTTGACCTGAGTATGGCGATACCCCATGTGTGAAACTTTTCCACTACCTGGACACATACAGAGGCCCAACATGCAAGTAGCACCTTCAGGCTTCTAACACAGCATGTGCACTCCAAGAATTACACCCCAAAATACATTCTGCAAAGGGCAAAGGGTAACAAAAAAAAGCTCACCTGTGGTTTTATCAGGCAGGAATGCCGTTCCAGAGCAGTCAAAGCATTTGTCCAGACAGCCAAATGAAATGTCCAGGAATTGTCCAGGCAGCAGACAGATATGGAAAAGTATGAACATGGTTAAGTACAGTCCAAGGTTTAGCAGGCAGTTCAGGTAACAGGCATAGGCATGGCCAGTTCATGTGGCAGGCAAAGGCATGGCCAGTACAGGTGGCGGGCAGAAGCATGACCAGTTCAGGTGGCAGCAAACAGCACTTTGTACATTGGGCCTTGGTCAGGTAACACCTGAGGACAGGGGAAGAGGCTTCTTCCCACCCAAATCTCTACAAAGCCTCCGAGTCTCCAGACCCTAATCTGAGAAAAACTGAAAACCTTTTCTGGAGCCCCTCACATATGTGAGACCCCTGTGCTGTACAGTGGTAGGGCAAATGATCAGTTCAGGAGGCAGGCAAAAAGCATGGTCATTTAACAGGCCGAGGTCAATTCACGTTGTAGGCAGAAACATGTTTGGCAGAGGCATAGTCGTTAACAGTCCGGGTCATTCACAGAAATCGCAGATAGTGAAAACTGGAAAAAAATCTTCTTGACTTTACTAATAGTGTAGTGAAGTATGATAGCTCCGATAGCACGTTCCAATACAGAGGCCTAGCTGGGAGGGACATTGGGGACAGTAGTATCAGGTGTCACGGCGAATTCCTCTACTTGAACACACAACACACAACATTTTTTTGGGGGTTTGCCACCTGTTTGGGTAAGAGGGAGGATTTCGGGAAAGTGCCTTTCATGGAGTCTGGCTAATGAATCGGAGCAAATTAGTCGAGGGGCTTGGCCATGGGGATAGAGAAGGGCTGTGACAACGTCTTCTTGGAATTTTAGATAGGTTAGGGTGCACTTAGAAAAAATAATATATGAATTGAACAGGTCTTGTACCAAAACAGTGATCTCCTGGTGGCCAAGTAGGGCTGCATCATCTGGTCATTCATATCCACCCCCCCCCCCCCCCCCAGGTATAGGTTGTACTCATGCACAGTTGCACACATTTTGGCTTCTGGATGGGGCCTCTTCTTCTCTGCAGTTACACCAAGGTGTCATCATGCATTGTGGAAAGGATGTAGACATCTCTGTTTTTTATCTCTCTACTTCAGCGCTAGTACCTCTTCAGTCTGCATACTGGCCATTTCCCCCTATTTCAAGTTCTTGGTGACCAATCTCTGTGGGAAGCCTTTGCGGTTGGTCTGTGCTGTCCCACAGGCCACAGTCTTTGTTTGGTACAAATCGCAGAAAAGTGGGAAACTCGTGTAGAAATTGTCTACGTATAGGTGGTAACCTTTCCCAAGCAATGGTTGGATCAGCTGCCAGACAATTTTGCCACTTGTTCCCATGTAGGTAGGGCATCCAGGGGGTTTAGCTGTCTGTCTTTTCCCTCATAAATGATAAAGTCATATGTGTAACCCGTGGCCCTGTCACATTCCTTATAAAATTTTACCCCACGTCTGGCTCTTTTGGGGATGTATTGCTTTATTCCAAGTCTTCTGGTGAAGTGTACTAGGGATTCATCTACACAAATATGTATATCAGGGGTAAACATTTGCTTGAAGCTGGCGCCAAAAAAATTGATTAGGGACAGAATTTTTAATAATTTATCGTAACTGGGATGATTTCGAGGGAGGCATTGGGCACTATTGTTGAAATGTAAAAATCTCATAAGCATCTCATAACGGGTTCTGGGCATCAATGACAAATAGACCGGCATGTGGTGGATAGGTTGGGTATACCAGTAGGAATGGAGTTCATTTTTTTTTTGTCAGCCCCATGTTGAGGGTTAGGCCAAGGAAAATTTTCAATTCTTCCACGATGAGGGGTTTCCAAACAAAAGGACAGGCATATGAAGAACTTGGATTGTTGGCTTTATGTTGGCTGGCGTATAGATTACATTGCTCCACAATGTAGGTTAGGAGATCATTGGTAAAAAATAAGTGAAAATAATAAAGTGGGGTTACATTTTCTGTCTGTATCTGGGGGCCTGGCTGGGCTGTAAAAAGGGGAATTACAGGTTCTACTGACGTATCGGGCAGCCACGTTGGATACAGTAGAACATCTGGGAGGCTAGTATGGGCACTGCCTCTTTGATGGGATGCTCCGTTGCTAGCATCTGGCTTATCCTCTAGGAAGGTTGCAGAACTGCTGGTGGATGCCTGCCTATCCCGGAGTGCTGCGCTGCTGGTGGATGCCTGCTGGTGGATGCCCTGGAGTGCTGCGCTGCTGGTGGATGTCTGCGCCTGCTCATTTCTCCCGATTCTCGTTGTTAGGATTCTATCTTCCTCGGTTTCCATCTCGGAGCCACTGGTTTCCACTGTCTCATAGTCGCTATCCGCGTCTGACGGAGAGAGTTCCCCGCTACTCTCGTCCGACATACTTTGGAGTATCTGGAGAGCCTCCTCTGTGCTGTACGATCTTTTAGTCATGTTGGTGGGCAGATGTGCCAGATGGCGGGCGGCAGATGTGTCAAATGGTGGGCGGCAGATGTGTCAAATGGTGGGCGTCTAGATGTGCCTGATGTCAGTGGCTAGATGTGCCTGATGTTGGCGGGCAGATGTCAGATGGCGGGCGGCAGATGTGCCAGATGGTGGACGGCAGATGTGCCAGATGGCGGGCGGCAGGTGTGCCCGATGTTGGGCGGCTTTGCCTGATGTTGGCGGGCAGCTGTGCCTGATGTTGGCGGGTGTCAGATGTGTCAGATGGTGGGCGTGAGAACTGCCTGATGGTGGGCGGCAGATATGCCTGATGTTGGTGGGCAGATGTGCCTGATGATGGCGGGCAGATGTGCCTGCCTGATGATGGTGGGCGGCAGATGTGTCAGATGGCAGGCGGCTGATGTGCCAGCTGTTGACGGGCTGATGTGCCAGCTGTTGATGGGCTGAAGTGCCAGTGGTTGACAGGCAGATGTTCACTGTATGACAGGTGTTTTCACTGTTTTGGGGACACTGTGTTTTGGGGACACTAGCTGGGTGATCAGTGGGTACAGCAGACAAACCGCTATAAAACTCACTGATCTCCCGGCTGCAGCACAGATCTCTCTTCCTCTCCTCACTGACAGGCTCTGTGTGAGGAGAGAAAGAGATGAGAGTAGTTACAACCACTCTCTATTTACATTACATGAGGACTGTGATTGGACACAGTCGTCATGTGATCAGGAGAGACAATCACAGAGCCCTCCTGTGTTGTATACCTCTCCTGTCTCAGGGGGGGTACAGGCAGATCGGGATCGCGCCGATGAGTGGGCACGCAGAAGCGCGATCCCCTGTCAAATGCCACTCCTCCCCCTCTGTTTACATTACGATGGCTGTGATTAGACACAGCCATTGTGCGGATCAGGAGGGCAAATCACATTGCCCTCCTGCCGTTCCGAGATGCGGCGTGTCCGGGGGACACGCGCGTATCGGGAGCGTGCTCACAAGATCCCGCACCTTCTAAAGGACATTCAGGAACGTTCACTCAGACGGAGGGAGCTCCCACCCAGCCGTTTATGTGCAGTAGCCGGGTGGGAAGTGGTTAAAAGTGACACTTTATAAATAATTATATACAGTACATATTGTATAGAACTACTGCTACTAAAAGAGGCAACAAATGAAGGTTAGGTATAGCCTTTTAGATGAACATAAGAACCCATTTAGTGAACACATACTGTACACCTGTATACGAGACACCAAATATGACAGTACTTACCACTACTCAGTGCCGATCCTGACCTCCCTGGGGCCCTAAGCAAAATTTTGCTAAGGGGTCCTCTACCTTACATCAGGGTCCCCAGAGAGCACCCCCCTTACATCAGGGTCCCCAGAGCACCCCCCCCCCTTACATCAGGGTCCCCAGAGAGCCACCCCCCTTACATCAGGGTCCCCAGAGAGCATCCCTATAAAGCCCATCCTTACATCAGGGTCCCCAGAGAGCCCCCATACATCAGTGTCCTCACAGATCCTCCCTACTTGCATCAGGGTCTGCAGCATTGCCCTTTACATCAGAGTTCACCCTTGCACTGTAAGGTGGAATCCTGCATACTATGATGTAAAGGGGAACTCTGGGAATGTGGGGAGGACTCTGGTGACCAGAGAAAGAAAACACTAAGATAAGGGGGTTTACTGATATAAGGGGGAAACCTTTATATCAGTGCCCCCTTACAATATTGTATTGACACCCCCCCCCTAGACTGGCCTGTCGGTGCTGTCACTGACCTCCTCTCAGGTGCACCATGCAGGGCTCAGTCAGTCGGCTCCAGCCTGGTGGCTCTGGTTTTATCCCATAGTTTCCTCTCCGCAGTCCATACATGTCTGACTTCTCCCATGACCCCCATCCTGGCGGCACTCCCACTCTTGACTCCTCTCCAGACGTGATATAAGACAAGAGATGGTTAGAGGCTGCGGACGGTACAGGGGAGGTCAGAGGCTGCGGATAGTACAGGGGAGGTCAGAGGCTGCGGATGGGACAACAGGAGAGTTCAGAGGCTGCGGATGGGACAACAGGAGAATTCAGAGGCTGGGGGGGGGGGCAACAGGAGAGGTCAGAGGCTGCGGGGGGAGGCAACAGGAGAGGTCAGAGGCTGCGGGGGGCAACAGGAGAGGTCAGAGGCTGCGGGGGGGACCGGAGGTCAGAGGCTGCGAGGGGGGGGGACAGGAGGTCAGATGCTGCGACGGGGGGGGGGGACAGGAGGTCAGATGGTGCGGGGGGACAGGAGGTCAGAGGCTGCGAGGGGGGGACAGGAGGTCAGAGGCTGTAAGGGGGGGGACAGGAGGTCAGAGGCTGTAAGGGGGGGGACAGGAGGTCAGAGGCTGCAAGGGGGGGACAGGAGGTCAGAGGCTGCAAGGGGGGGACAGGAGGTCAGAGGCTGCGAGGGGGGGGGGGGACAGGAGGTCAGAGGCTACAAGGGGGGGACAGGAGGTCAGATGCTGCGAGGGGGGGACAGGAGGTCAGAGGCTGCGAGGGGGGGCAGGAGGTCAGAGACTGCGAGGGGGGAGGGACAGGAGGTCAGAGGCTGCGAGGGGGGGCAGGAGGTCAGAGGCTGCGAGGGGGGGGGCAGGAGATCAGAGGCTGCGAGGGGGGCAGGAGGTCAGAGGCTGCGAGGGGGGACAGGCGGTCAGAGGTTGCAAGGGGGGGACAGGAGGTCAGAGGCTGCGAGGGGGGACAGGAGAGGTCAGAGGCTGCGAGGGGGGGGGCAGGAGGTCAGAGGCTGCAGGGGGGGCAGGAGGTCAGAATCTGTGAGGGGGCCCCAGGAGGTCAGAGGCTGCGGGGGGCAGGAGGTCAGAGGCTGCATGGGGCCCTAGGAGGTCAGAGGCTGCGGAGGGGACGTAGGAAGGCTTTTTTTTTTTTTTAAACGGTGCCACTCTGCGCCATCGCGTCACTGCGCCCGCCTTTCCGTAAATTTGCGAGGCTGTGGATGGGACAACAGGAGAATTCAGAGGCTGGGGGGGGAGGCAACAGGAGAGGTCAGAGGCTGCGGGGGGAGGCAACAGGAGAGGTCAGAGGCTGCGGGGGGCAACAGGAGAGGTCAGAGGCTGCGGGGGGACAGGAGGTCAGAGGCTGCGAGGGGGGGGACAGGAGGTCAGATGCTGCGACGGGGGGGGACAGGAGGTCAGATGGTGCGGGGGGACAGGAGGTCAGAGGCTGTGAGGGGGGGACAGGAGGTCAGAGGCTGTAAGGGGGGGGACAGGAGGTCAGAGGCTGCAAGGGGGGGACAGGAGGTCAGAGGCTGCGAGGGGGGGGACAGGAGGTCAGAGGCTACAAGGGGGGGACAGGAGGTCAGAGGCTGCAAGGGGGGGACAGGAGGTCAGAGGCTGCGAGGGGGGGACAGGAGGTCAGATGCTGCGAGGGGGGGACAGGAGGTCAGAGGCTGCGAGGGGGAGGGACAGGAGGTCAGAGGCTGCGAGGGGGGAGGGACAGGAGGTCAGAGGCTGCGAGGGGGGGCAGGAGGTCAGAGGCTGCGAGGGGGGGGGCAGGAGATCAGAGGCTGCGAGGGGGGCAGGAGGTCAGAGGCTGCGAGGGGGGACAGGCGGTCAGAGGTTGCGAGGGGGGGACAGGAGGTCAGAGGCTGCGAGGGGGGACAGGAGAGGTCAGAGGCTGCGAGGGGGGGGCAGGAGGTCAGAGGCTGCGAGGGGGGGCAGGAGGTCAGAGTCTGTGAGGGGGCCCCAGGAGGTCAGAGGCTGCGGGGGGGGCAGGAGGTCAGAGGCTGCATGGGGCCCCAGGAGGTCAGAAGCTGCGGAGGGGACGTAGGAAGGATTTTTTTTTTTTTTTTAAACGGCGCCACTCTGCGCCATCGTGTCACTGCGCCCGCCTTTCCGTAAATTTGCGAGCGTGTCCGGACTTCAGAACAGCGCTGGCGCATGCGCAGTTGAATGTCGGCGTGGCAGCCAGTTTTTTTAGGCGCCGCTGCCCTCACAGGGGCAGCAGCGGCCCCAGGGGTCTCTGAGAAGAGCCAATCTGCACTTGGGGGCCCCGCACATTGGCGGGGCCCTACGCAGCTTGCGTAGTCCGCGTATAGGGTGGATAGGCTTTGCCACTACTAGTTTGTACTTTATGGATTAGCAAACAGGTTGTTTGTTTCATTAAAAACTGCTGTTTCCAAGAAGCAGCTGACTTGTAGACTGTATGTATTATCCTGTTATATAGCACCGTAAAATTTACGCAGCACTTTACATATTTATTATAAATTCACATCAGTCCTTGCCTTCAAGGAACTTACAATGTGAGGTCCCTAACCCAAATTCATACATACACATACTAGGGCTAATTTAGACAGGAGACAATTAACCTACCAGCATATCTTTGAAGTGTGGGAGGAAACTAGAACACCTGGTGGAAACCCACGCATGCACAGGGAGAACATGCAAATTCTGTGCAGGTAGTGTTGTGGTTGGGATTCAAACCAATGATCATAACGCTGACAGGCAGAAGTGCTAACCACTTAGCCGCTGTGCTGCCCCATTAACTGCTTGCCGACCGCCGCACACAAATGTACGTTGGTAGCATAGGCGTGCGCAGAGGGTGTGCCTGGGCACACCATAATCGCTATGTGCAGCGTTGATTCCCCCTACCACCCAGGGCTTCCCCCATGTTGGCCCCACTGTGCTGCTGGCTTCCCTCCCCCCCCCAGCTGCTGCGGGGGATGTTTCCGGATAAGGAGTGGGGAAAGGGGCTAGTAAATATCTAATTTACCAGCGCCTTCCTTTTTTTTAAATGAACACAGTGAAAACACTTACTTACTGTGTTCATTCATAACTGAAGCATGGTAAACTTTGTTTTGCCTCTTTTTGACTTTGAAATTGTGAATGGTATTTTTACTCCTAATAAATACATTGTATGGGCAGGGGCGGACTGACAACTGATGGGGCCCCCGGGCAATAGGAGATTATGGGGCCCCCAGGCAATCGGAGATTATGGGGCCACACAGTATACACATGCACAGTATACAATCACACAGTATACACAGACATGATTCTATTGGCTGAGGAAGGTACTGGAGAGGTGGGGCAGCTATAATCTCTGGATTTTTAGACCAAAAGGATGTCGGTAAGGGACATTTCAGAGACAGATGTAAAAAAAACACAGATTTTTACATACTCTCCCTGGTCTTACTGAGGCTGGCAACCCTGATGGGGCCCCCTAGTGGCCCAGGGCCCTCGGGCAGTGCCTGAGTGGCCGAATGGTCAGTCCACCCCTGTGTATGGGCGATCTGCACTATGTTTTTTTTTCTTTTTGCATCTTACATATGTGACACTATGTTGATAGCTGTGGACTGGATTTGATCTGTCAGTGGAAGCAGGACTACTATTACACTGAAAAGGCGCATACTGACCTCCTTTAGGTAGTGGGGTCCACCTAAGTAGGTGAGAACACACCCTTTGGTGTGGTGAACAAAGGTTGATACACACAGAATTGTTTTTGGTGTATGGGATTACAGATCACAGATTTTATACATATATATCTTTATGAACTGGCACTGAAAGACTCACTTTGAGATAGATAGATAAAATACAATAACATATATTTATTCCATTAATATTTTGATCACTGATGAACTTTTATATATGAATTAATCTATGCACTTACTGTATTGATCCAAGGGAGAGTGCTGCACCCTTGAAGGTAGTAAACTCCGTAAAAGGGTAGGCCACTATAGCCCAAAAACTGAAAAATAATTAAAAATGGAAAAATGAAATAAGGAATAAAAGAAAATAAATGTGGTTATATTTTTAGGGGAGAGTGATCAGGTTACCCTAAAGAAAATGTGCAATAGGCTTTAGCAAATTAATCAATATAATATATACTATAGTTACCCTTTTTAAAATGGCTGCTGGCTTAAAATGGTCGTTGCCAGAATCTCCTGTCCTGGCGTCACTGAGTTCTCCGATGTTGCTTTTCTGACATTCAGAAGATGTGTGGTGATGGGTGGATCTGCGTGTTGATGGATCCAGTGGGGTACCTCAACTTTGTCCTATATTCAGTTGCGACCAATAAGCTCATAAAAATTTGACTAAACCAGCCCAGAAGGTGGAATTTTATTTTTCATTGGTTAATTATGTTAATAACTGCGTGTTTTCTTTTGCATTGCCATCTTTGGCCACTAGGTGTTACTCGAGAACAAGGAGTGTCTACTCTAATTGAAATGTATAAGATCTGTTATAGAAACATTTGATTTCTCACTATAAAAAATGTGACCATTTGATAGTATCTAAAATATATACAATGTCTAGGAGATCTGGTAACTGCCAATGTATGGGTACACATTTTTGGTGCGGCAATATTTTAAACATATAATAAAAGAAAAAATTTGGCGCTTGCTAGTAAGTAAAAACAGGATACCACTCCTCAGGTATACTAAAAACCAGGATGGCTCCAAAGAAGCGTCTGAAGATTAATGTTAAAACTATCAGCGTATAGCAACAGATAATCAAGCAATGCTATACCAATCAATGTTGATCCAGACAAGGAGATACTTAGAATAAAATTACCACATAATCAAGTAATACATCAAAAATGGAATAATGCAGTAAAACAAAAAATACTATAAATAAAAATAAAAAGCCAGTGCAGGCAATTCATATGTGTGTGAGTGATAATAAAAAATCTGTGCAAATAGGCAAATAAATAAAAAATCTGTGCAAATAGGCAAATAAATAAAAAATCGGTGCAAATAGGCAAATAAATAAGCCAAGCCAGTATGTGGATAATTATAAAGTGCAAAATAAGGGCGCAACAAATGCTAAAGACAAATGATAAGCCTGTGCAAATGAGCTGAATAAAGTGCACAAAGCAATATAAATAAATAAATAGCGCCATAGTCCAAATACTCCGTGCTCAAAATTAATGTCCTGTGAATTTCAAATTTCTAGTGCCGACAACAAGCTCCCATATTAGTGTTGCCACCTCATCCCTTTAAACCCGAACACATATTAATTACACAGGTTCTGTGACTGATTGAGGTGGTAATTATACACACTTGGTGCCTTATCTGCATTTAATTAGCCTCAGAACCTGTGTAATTCATATGTGTTCGGGTTTAAAGGGATGAGGTGGCAACCCTATCCCATATACAGTGCAATCACTATGTGGCAAATTTTTCTCCGTGTGGCAATTTCTCCAGGTAAAGCAGTACAGTCCTTAAGCGATTAAAGGTGATCCCATCCATGCATTTTTTCCTCCAGTGAGACAATATCAGATGTTTCCTCCAGCCTCTTACCTCTAGGTAAGGAATAAATAGCCTAAAATAGCCTTATGCCCTGTACACACGGTTGGAATTTCCGACGGAAAATGTCCAATCGGACCATGTTGTCGGAAAATCCCACCATGTGTGGGCTCCATCGGACTTTTTCCGTCGCAATTTCGACGGAAAAAAATTGAGATCCTGCTCTCAAATTTTCCAACAACAAAGTCCGATCAGATTGTGTATAGCGAATTCCAACGGACAAAGTGCCACGCATGCTCAGATCACATTACAAGACCAAAGCTATTGGCTACTAGCCTCTACGTAGTTCCGTTGTACGCAACGAACGTCACCACGTTCAGAATGATCAAATTTTCCGACAACTTTGTCCGACCGTGTGTATGCAACACCAGTGTCGGACAAAATCCGTCGGACAAAATCCGTCGGACAAAATCCGTCGGACAAAATCTGACGGATTTTGTGGTCGGAATTTCCGATCGTGTGTATGGGGCATTACAATGAGACACACAGATCTCCTCCACACGCTGCTCCTCTAAGGTACCGTCCTGGCCTGCGTCTCATGGAGAAGGGAGATGATTTGCTGATGCCACTGCTGCCAGGATTTTATACATGCTTTTAACCATTTCTGTACATGTGAGTACCCTACCTATGTGATTTTAATAAATTTAAATCGCCTGACGGTATTACACTATATGGTCCCCTTTCTTTATTGTCGGTAATATTACTTGGGATGAACCATACCATACACCGTCTACCATCTTGTCCTTGAG
Organism: Lithobates sylvaticus; assembly: GCA_028564925.1. Taxonomy (NCBI): domain Eukaryota; kingdom Metazoa; phylum Chordata; class Amphibia; order Anura; family Ranidae; genus Lithobates; species Lithobates sylvaticus. The sequence goes on from CM053026.1 coordinate 728,266,565, forward strand.
TTCCTCTGGACCATCCAGTTAAAGATCCTGTCTGCGGTTGCCACGTGCCTGGGCTGGGAGCTGTTCCTATCGGTGCAGTTGACACCATAAAGCCTTTGCGACTCATACGGCGTAAGCCTATCTGAGTCCACAACATTTGGTAAGCCTTATTCCAACCGGTGACGGACCCCTTCAGACAAGCTGCACAAGTCACTTATATGTTGTTTCAACACATTTATTTTTGTCACGTGTTTGGTGTATTTGTTTTTAGTCACAAATTCACTTTGAATAATTTTATATGAGTAATCAATATATATCTTTATGTGTTCTATTAGAGATTTACATATGAAATTATGTTTTCTAGTTTGTAATAGAAATTTCATCTATATAGTTGTCGTTTCATCACCAATTTATGGTCACATTTTTATTATGGTCATAGTGTGAGGTTTATTTAGTGATAAATATTTTACAGTCACCATACACTTGAGTGTGCATAACGCACACATTGGTCATAAGAATTTGTATGCATGTACCCATTTGCACATTTCTTTATGTGAATGTTCAATATTTATAATTCTTGAACATTTAGAGCGCCGCACTTTTTATACCTATTGCTTTCACATAACACATATTTTTTTGTGCAGGCTGCTATATTTTTCTTTTATAATATAGCGCGGTTTTCTTCTATTTTCTTTCATTAATTTTGAGCACGGAGTATTTGGACTATCGCGCTATTTATTTATTTATATTGCTTTGTGCACGTTATTCAGCTCATTTGCACAGGCTTATCACTTGTCTTTAGCATTTGTTGCACCCTTATTTTGCACTTTATAATTATCCACATACTGGCTTGGCCTATTTATTTGCCTATTTGCACAGATTTTTTATTTATTTGCCTATTTGCACAGATTTTTTATTATCGTTCACACACATATGAATTGCCTGCACTGGCTTTTTATTTTTATTTATAGTATTTTTTTGTTTTACTGCATTATTCCATTTTTTATGTTTTACTTGATTATGTGGTAATTTTATTCTAAAGCCTCATACACACGATCGGACCGTGGACCAACTTTCCTGTGGATTTTTGTCCAAAGGGCGTTGGCCCCAAGTTGGTATTGCATACACACGGCAGGACTTTTTCAGCCAACTTTCACAAAATCACTTGGTTTTTCTGCTCCTTACCGCCACCTTTGGTCAACTTCTGTATTTTTGTCTGATCTTTTGCATTGGTTCTGCATTGGTTTGTACAAAAGTCCGTTGGTTTTGTGTACACACGGTCGGACTTTGGTCCATCGGACTTTTGTTGGCAGAAAGTTGGTCTGTTCGCACAGCCAACAAAAGTCCAATGAAACCTGGAAAAAGTTGGTCCGATGGAGCGTACACACGGTCGGATGTTGGTCCAAAACAGCTAATTTGCATGTTGGTTGTCAAAAAGTCCGATCGTGTGTACGGGCCTTTAGTATCTCCTTGTCTGGATCAACATTGATTGGTATAGCATTGCTTGATTATCTGTTGCTATACGCTGATAGTTTTAACATTAATCTTCAGTTGCTTCCTGGTTTTTAGTATACCTGAGAAGTGGTATCCTGTTTTTACCTACTAGCAAGCGCCACATTTTTTCTTTTATTATATCTTTATTGGTGTGGGAACACTTTTATGGTGGCTGAGGCAATTGTTGGTATTTATTCTTAGCTTATTCATGACCTGTGTAGCCTATATAATACCCCCAGGCTGATACAGCCCTATAATACCTTTTACTTAACCTAAAATGATAGACCACACCATACTTTGGAGTAAATGGCCGACAACAGCATTTTATTAAACATAACTCCAATTTAAAATATAAATAACATAAACACATAAACCATAATGATAATAAAATATCAACACATACAACAACTGTAAACAATCAGTTACACCCCTATTTTGTTGGTCAGTGACGGAGCTAAGAACCATAAGGTATATATATAAACTAACTGCATACAGTGGTGTGAAAAAAGTGTTTGCCCCCTTCCTCATTTCCTGTTCCTTTGCATGTTTGTCACACTTAAGTGTTTCGGAACATCAAACCAATTTAAACAATAGTCAAGGACAACACAAGTAAACACAAAATGCAATTTGTAAATGAAGGTGTTTATTATTAAAGGTGAAAAAAAATCCAAACCATCATGGCCCTGTGTGAAAAAGTGATTGCCCCCCTTGTTAAAACATACTATAACTGTGGTTGTCCACACCTGAGTTCAATTTCTCTAGCCACACCCAGGCCTGATTATTGCCACACCTGTTCACAATCAAGGCATCACTTAAATAGGAGCTGCTTGACACAGTAAGGTCCACCAGAAGATCCTTAAAAGCTACACATCATGCCGAGACCCAAAGAAATTAAGGAACAATTGAGAAAGAAAGTAATTGAGATCTATCAGTCTGGAAAGGGTTATAAAGCCATTTCCAAAGCTTTGGGAATCCAGCGAACCACAGTGAGAGCCATTATCCACAAATGGCGAAGACATGGAACAGTGGTGAACCTTCCCAGGAGTGGCCGGCCGCCCAAAATTACCCCAAGAGCGCAGCAACGACTCATCCAAGAGGTCACAAAAGACCCCACAACAACGTCCAAGGAACTGCAGGCCTCACTTGCCTCAGTTAAGGTCAGCGTTCATGCCTCCACCATCAGGAAAAGACTGGGCAAAAATGGCCTGCATGGCAGAGTTCCAAGGAGAAAACCACTGCTGAGCAAAAAGAACATCAAAGCTCGTCTCAATTTCTCCACAACACATCTTGATGATCCCCAAGACTTTTGGGACAACATTCTGTGGACCGATGAGACAAAAGTGGAACTCTTTGGAAGGTGTGTGTCCAAGTATATCTGGCGTAGAAGGAACACTGCATTTCAGAAAAAGAACATTATACCAACAGTAAAATATGGTGGTGGTAGTGTGATGGTCTGGGGCTGTTTTGCTGCTTCAGGACCTGGAAGACTTGCCGTGATAAAAGGAACTATGAATTCTGCTGTCTACCAAGAGATCCTGAAGGAGAATGTCCGACCATCTGTTCGTGTACTCAAGCTGAAACGAACTTGGGTTCTGCAGCAGGACAATGATCCTAAACACACCAGCAAGTCCACCACCGAATGGCTGAAGAAAAACAAAATGAAGACTTTGGAGTGGCCTAGCCAAAGTCCTGACCTGAATCCTATTGAGATGTTGTGGTATGACCTTAAAAAGGCCGTTCATGCTCGAAAACCCTCTAATGTAACTGAATTAGGACAATTCTGCAAAGATGAGTGGGCCAAAATTCCTCCAGGACGCTGTAAAAGCCTCATTGCACGTTATCGCAAACGCTTGGTTGCAGTTGTTGCTGCTAAGGGTGGCCCAACCAGTTATTAGGTTTAGGGGGCAATCACTTTTTCACACAGGGCCATGATGGTTTGGATTTTTTTTCACCTTTAATAATAAACACCTTCATTTACAAATTGCATTTTGTGTTTACTTGTGTTGTCCTTGACTATTGTTTAAATTGGTTTGATGTTCCGAAACACTTAAGTGTGACAAACATGCAAAGGAACAGGAAATGAGGAAGGGGGCAAACACTTTTTCACACCACTGTAGAAGAAGGAAAATAACTATAGATAAACATAATAATGTGCAGACCCATACAATACTTCTAATGATAATGATAAAAATCAACACACTTATGCCCCATACACACGGTCGGAAATTCCGACGGAAAATGTCCGATCGGACCATGTTGTCGGAAAATCCGACCGTGTGTTGGCTCCATCTGACTTTTTCCGTCGGAAATTCCGACAGAAAAAATTAGAGATCCTGCTCTCAAATTTTCCGACAACAAAATCCGATCGGACTTTTTCCGATTGTGTGTAGGGAATTCTGACGGACAAAGTGCCATGCATGCTCAGATCAAATTACGAGACCAAAGCTATTGGCTACTAGCCTCTACGTAGTTCCGTCGTACGCAACGAACGTCACCACGTTCAGAATGATCGGATTTTCCGACAACTTTGTCCAACCGTGTGTATGCAACACCAGTGTCGGACAAAATCCTCTGCAAGCAGTATTGTAACTGCTTGCAGAGAGACCAGCTGTCAAAAGTCAGCAGTGAAGTGATGTCGGGGGTGGGATGGACCGAACAGCTAATAAAACACCAGCCAATGGGGTAAGGGCTGCCCCTTTCTTAAGCTGCTCAATCATTGGCTGTTGTTTGATAGATGCTTAATCCCTCCCACCCCAACATCGCCGCTAAGTTTTGACAGCTGGTCTCTCTGCAAGCAGTTACAATACAGTTTCACACACTGAGCTGCTCTTGCAAGCCTTGCTATCTGCTCAATGTGAAACTCCCCCTCTCCTCTATCAGTGCTGCCTATGAGTGCCAATCAGTGCTGCCAATCAGTGCCAATCAGTACCACCTGTCAGTGCCAATCGGTGCTGGCAATCTGTGCTGCCTATCAGTGCTGCCTATAAGTGCCAATCAGTGCTGCCTATCAGTGCCACCTGTCAGTGCCAATCAGTGCTGCCTATCAGTGCCATTAATGCTGCCAATCAGTGCTGCATATCAGTGCCAACCAATGTCACCTATCAGTGCCAATCAGTGCCCATCTATGCTGCCTATCAGTGCAAATCAGTGCTTTCAATCAGTGCCACCTATCAGTGCCAATCAGTGCCGCCTATTGATCCCCATCAGTGCCACCTATCTGTGCCACCTATCAGTGTCAATCAGTGCTGCCTATCAGTGCCCATCAGTGCTGTCTATCAGTCCTATCAGTGCCACCCATCAGTGCTGCCAGTGTTGCCTATCAGTGCCCATCAGTGCTGCCAACTAGTGTCTATCAGTGCTGCCAATCTGTGCTGCCTATCAGTGCCAATCAGTGCTGCCTGTCAGTGCTGCATATCAGTGCCAATCAGTGCAGCCTATCGGTGCCATTAGTGCTGACAATCAGGGCCCATCAGTGCCTCCCATCAGTGCCCATTAGTACAGATAATTGCAATACAAATTAACTTCAAGTGCAACAAGTTTTTAGTTGGGAGGTTCACACCATTATAGCACTTTTTTTAGATTGTTACACTTAATTCTATATGTTTTAGTTACTATTATAATGGGAATTTTTGCACTTGAAGTTCATTTTCCACCACCCTTGCTAAGTCCATGTCTTTATGGACCTTGCTTTGTGCACTGGTGCTCAGTCATGTTGGAACAGGAAGGGGCCGTCCCCCAAACTGTTCCCACTAAGTTGGGAGCATGAAATTGTCCAAAATGTCTTGGTATGCTGACGCTTTAAGAGTTCCCTTCACTGGAACTAAGGGGCCAAGCCCAACCCCTAAAAATACAACCACAAACCATAATCCCCCTCCACCAAATGATTTGGACCAGCGCACAAAGACATGGATGAGTAAGTTTGGGGTGAAGGAACTTGACTGGCCTGCACAGAGTCCTGACCTTAACCCGATAAAACATCTTTGGGATGAATTAGAGCGGAGACTGCGAGCCAGGCCTTCTTGTCCAACATCAGTGCCTGACCTCACAAATGCGCTTCTGGAAGAATGGTCAAACATTCCCATAGACACTCCTAAACCTTGTGGACAGCCTTCCCAGAAGAGTTGAAGCTGTTATAGCTGCAAAGGGTGGGCCAACTCAATATTGAACCCTACAGACTAAGACGCCATTAAAGTTCATGTGTGTGTAAAGGCAGGCGTCTCATTTCTTTTGGTAATATAGTATATATCTCTATAGCGCTGGCTCCTGACGAGCAGGCGTTATTGTTTTTGAAAATGAAGTTGCCTGAAGCCACAGTTGGGCTTCAGGATAATTCTTCTAAAATTTCTGGTTTCAGTACCAGTCCAGCTGGGTTGCACTGGGTTCTCCTTGACCGTAGGTGTCGCTGTCACCACCGGCAAGAGTAGAAAGCAGTCTAGCTGGATGCATTGAATGCCACTTACCTCTCGGAACCAGACCAGTGGGAGTGTTCTTCAGCTGGGCATTCTGGGGGCGTATTTAAGGTACCGACACCATGTGAAAAAAAAAGCTTTTCCTGTCCGCGTGGTTCTGGTGGTCCTCCTGACCCAGCCTCATGGCCCTCCTGGCCTGGGGTGCAGGGCCGGTACAAGGCAGGGGCGGAAGGGTCACGTGCCCTGGGCGCTACCATTTGCTAAAGGGGGGGGGGGGCACAGCCTGCAGGTAAAGATCTGCCACGGCTGCCGCCTGCCAGTACAGTACAGTCACTTAGTCACCAGCGGCACTGTACCAACTGTGTGTGCTGCCGAGTGCGCTCCGCTCCTGCATCCTCCCTACTCTCTGCTTCAGTGTTTACTCCCCCCCTACGGACGAGTCTTGTAGTACCTGCCAGCGGCGTGACGTCACTCGCGGCCGGAGGCGAGGTGGGAGGACTCAGAGGAGCGCAGGGAGCTGTGTAGGACTAGGCGCGCTGTGACCTAGAGGAGCAAGGAGCGAGGAGCTACTGCTGCCTGCCTGGCTAGTTGGAAGAAAGCTGCTAAGCTAGAAGAGAAGACTTGGATTGCATTTGCAGCCAGTGTGTGTGACAGACAGTGTGCTGTAGCTATAGTCCGGCCCATAGGTACTCTTTTTTCTTTTGTTACATGACAGAGACATGACACAGGCTTGCTTAATATGCCTCTCCACTTTATGTGCATCTCTGTTAATGTCAGCAATTTAACAAAAGTTTTAATTTCTGTAAATTGTAAAATGTTAATTTCTGAAAATAAAAGTGCAAAGTGTTCAGTGGTTGTGGCGGAATGTACAGTACAGGACTAACAAATCTTAACTGGTTGCTGACCGCCTGCTGTCAACTGACAGCCAGGCGGCGCAGCTCTCGTGGCGGGAGGGCGTCATACGCCCTCGCCTTTTCGGCCCACCAGGGGGCGCGCGCATGCCTGCCGTGTTACCGGGGACTCGATGCGCATGCCCGGCGGCTGCGATGTCCGCCGGGCACCCGCGATTGCCCAGTAACACAGCAGGGCCGTGGATCTGTGTGTGTAATGATGGGGTGTAAACACACAGATCTGCGGTTCTGTCAGAGAAGAGGAGACCGATGGTGTGTTCCCAGTACAGAGGAACACCGATCGGTCTCCTCCCCTTATCAATCCCCTCCCCCTACAGTTAAGCCCCATACACACGGTCGGATTTTCCGATGGATTCTGTCCTATCGGACAATGTTGTCGTAAATTCCGACCGTGTGTAGGCACCATCGGACAGTTTACCTCGGATTGTCCGACGGACAAAGTTCTATCTCCTGCTGGATAGATTTTTCGACAACAAAGTCCGATCACACCAATTCCGATCGTGTGTAGCGAATTCCGACGGACAAAGTGCCACGCATGCTCAGATCACATTACAAGACCAAAGCTATTGGCTACTAGCCTCTAGGTAGTCCCGTCGTAGGCAACAAACGTCACCACGTTCAGAATGATCGGATTTTCCGACAACTTTGTCTGACCGTGTGTACGCAAAACCAGTGTCGGACAAAATCCGTCGGACCAAATCCGATAGATTTGGTGGTCGGATTTTCCGACCGTGTGTATGGGGCTTTAGAATCACTCCTAGGGAACATATTAACCCCTTCAGCGCCCCCTAGTGTTAACCCCTTCCCTGCCAGTCACATTTATACAGTAATCAATGCTTTTTCATAGCACTGATCGCTATATAAATGTGAATGGTCCCAAAAATGTGTCAAAAGTGTCCGATATGTCCGCCGCAATATCGCAGTCACGATAAAAATCGCAGATCACCGCATTACTAGTAAAAAAAAATTTTTTAAACGACATTGATTCTTTATTAACCACTTGCCGACCGCCCCATGTAGATATACGTCGGCAGAATGGCACGTACAGGCAGAACCACGTACCTGTACGTGCCATTCTTCAGGCGGTTGGGGGGTCCGATCGGACCCCCCTCCGCCGGCGGAGACGGTCGGCATCGCTTCAGGAGCGATCCGGGACGAGGGGACGGCCAGTGGTTTCTGGCCACCCCCTCGCGATCGCTCCTGGCGAATGAAAAGCTTCCCCTTCCTGTCTATTGTATAGACAGGAAGGCGGAAGTGATGTCACGCTCGGTGCGCCGGTCTATGTGACCGGAACGCCGAGCAGAGAACATGTAAAGGTTAGTGCACAAACAGTACACTGACACCAGTACACATAGGCACACAATCCACCCCCCTGTCACCCCTGATCACCCCCCAGATCACCCCCTCCCCCCCCAGTCACAGTGTCACTAATTGCAGTGATCATTTATTTACTGATCACTGCATTTAGTGTCAGTGTGACTGTAATAACTGTCAGGGCAGTTAGTTTTAGGTCCTAGGTAGCCCCCTACCCCCCCCTAATAAAGGTTTAACCCCGTGATTGCCCCTAGTTAACCCCTTCACCCCCTTTTGCCAGTGTCACTAAGCGATCGTTTTTCTGATCGCTGCATTGTGTCGCTAGGTAACCATTTTTTTTTTATTTTAACCGCCATGTTTTATATAGGTTCATAAATAGTTTTATAGGTCAGGTACCCCCATATTACAACCTAAATAAAGGTTTTAACCCCCTGATTGCCCCTAGAGTTAACCCTTTCACCAGTGATCACCATATAACTGTCACTGGTGACGCTGGTTAGCCAGTTAGTTATTTCGTTATTTAGGTTCCCCGTCAGGTTTTTATATAGCGTCAGGTACCCCCATATATTACCTAATAAAGGTTTAACCCCCTGATTGCCCCTAGTTAACCCTTTCACCCCCTTTTGCCAGTGTCACTAAGCGATCGTTTTTCTGATCGCTGCATTAGTGTCGCTAGGTAACCAGTTTTTTTTTTTTAGGTTAACCGCCATGTTTATATAGGTTCATAAATAGGTTTATAGGTCAGGTACCCCCATATTACAACCTAAATAAAGGTTTTAACCCCCTGATTGCCCCTAGAGTTAACCCTTTCACCAGTGATCACCGTATAAAATGTCACTGGTGACGCTGGTTAGCCAGTTAGTTATTTCGTTATTTAGGTTCCCCGTCAGGTTTTTATATAGCGTCAGGTACCCCCATATATTACCTAATAAAGGTTTAACCCCCTGATTGCCCCTAGTTAACCCTTTCACCCCCTTTTGCCAGTGTCACTAAGCGATCGTTTTCTGATCGCTGCATTAGTGTCGCTAGGTAACCAGTTTTTTTTTGTATAACTGTTACGGGTGACGCTGGTTAGTTAGCTTGTTTTTATATACTGTCAGGGCACCCGCCATTTATTACCCAATAACGGTTTAACCCCCTGATCGCCCGGCGGGTGATATCAATTAGGTTTTAGGGTCAAATAAGGTCTGCGTCGCCCCAGGTTAGTGCCAGTACCGCAAACACCCACGCGCAAAGCATACACCTCCCTTAGTGGTATAGTATCTGAACAGATCAATATCTGATCTGATCAGATCTATACTAGCGTCCCAGCAGTTTAGGGTTCCAAAAAAACGCATTGTTAGCGGGATCAGCCCAGATACCTGCTAGCACCTGCGTTTTCCCCCTCCGCCCAGCCCAGCCCAGCCCACCCAAGTGCAGTATCGATCGATCACTGTCACTTACAAAACACTAAGCACACATAACTGCAGTGTTCGCAGAGTCAGGCCTGATCCCTGCGATCGCTAACATTTTTTTTGTGGTAGCGTTTTGATTCAGTCGCTAACAGTCAGGAGCTTTTTTACCTGTGAATCTCAAAAAAATAAAAAAAACAAAAATAGTTGTCGTTTTATTGTTCTCTCTCTCTCTCTATTGTTGCTCTTTTTTTACTCCATTCTATTCTGCAATGTTTTATTATGTTTTATCATGTTTTATCATGCTTGCTTTTCAGGTATGTAATTTTGTTTACTGTGTTTTAGTGTTAAGCATTTTTTTGTTTTCAGGTGCGCCATTCAGTTGCAGCGCGGATTTATTTATCTTGACAGCAACAGCGTTTGCTCCCACGATACATAAAGCCGCGACTCCAACGCTGTAGGAGGTGATTTCACCACCACAGTTAAAAAAAAGAGCATATGTGCCGAAGCATGGGGGCAGCAGGGGGGGCGGAGGAGCGATTGGCTCCTAATGCCACGTACATACGGTCGAAATTCCGACCGTGTGTACACGGCATAACTTTTGCGGGAGGATGCCCCCATGCATCGGCATATATAAATGGTGCATGTATGCCCATCATTAGAAGTGGGTGGATGAAGGGAGGTATTCTAATGGTGGGCATACCCACCAATCAATCTCTTTTTTTTCGTTCAGCCAAGAGGCTGCATGAAAAAAAAAAAGATTACAATATATGTCCAGTATGTTGCTGGACTTTGAATGGTTATACCAGAATGATGCCTGCAGGTTTAGGTATCATCTTGGTATCATTCTTTTCAGCCAGTGATCGGCTTTCATGTAAAAGCAATTCTAGCGGGTAATTAGCCTCTAGACTGCTTTTACAAGCAGTAGGAGGGAATGTCCCCCCTCCCGGATATAAACCGCGCCATTGGGAAATTGGGAAAGCATTTTATCACACCAATCTTGGTGTGGTCAGATGCTTTGAGGGCAGAGGAAAGATCTAGGGTCTAATAGACCCCAATTTTTTCAAAAAAAGAGTACCTGTCACTGCCTATTGCTATCATAGGGGATATTTACATTCCCTGAGATAACAATAAAAATCATAACAAAGAAAAAAAATGGAAGGAACAGTTTAAAAATAGAATAAAAAAGCTAAATAAATAAAAAAAAAACTAAAAAAAAAAAAAAAAAAAAAAAAGCACCCCTGCCCCCCCTTCTCTTGCGCAAAGGCGTACACAAGCGTTGGTCTGGCGTCATATGTAAACAGCAATTGCAGCATGCATGTGAGGTATCACCGCGAAGGTCAGATCGAGGGCAGTAATTTTAGCAGTAGACCTCCTCCGTGAATCTAATGTGGTATCATGTAAAGGCTTTTAAAGGCTTTTAAAAATGTATGTAGTTTGTCGCCACTGCGTGTTTGTGCGCAATTTTAAAGCATGTCGTGTTTGGTATCCATGTACTCGGCCTAAGATCATATTTTTTTATTTCATCAAAAATTTGAGCAATATAGTGTGTTTTTAGTGCATTAAAATAAAAAAAAGTGTATTTTTTCCACAAAAAATGCGTTTGAAAAATCGCTGCGCAAATACTGTGTGGAAAAAAAAAATGCAACACCCACCATTTTAATCTGTAGGGCCTTTGCTTTAACAATATATATAGTGTTTGGGGGTTCAACGTAATTTTCTTGCAAAAAAAAAATATGTTTTCATGTAAACAAAAAGTGTCAGAAAGGGCTTTGTCTTCAAGTGGTTAGAAGAGTGGGTGACGTGTGACATAGGCTTCTAAATGTTGTGCATAAAATGCCAGGACAGTTCAAACCCCCCCCAAATGACCCCATTTTGGAAAGTAGACACCCCAAGCTATTTGCTGAGAGCAATGTTGAGCCCATTAAATATTTTTTTTTTTTGTCCCAAGAGATTGAATAATGAAAAAAAAATATATATATATATTTTTTTTACAAAAAGTTGTCACTAAATGATATATTGCTCAAACATGTCATGGGCATATGTGGAAATACACCCCAAAATACATTCTGTTGCTTCTCCTGAGTACGGGGATACCACATGTGTGGGACTTTTTGGGAGCCTAGCTGCGTACGGAACCCCAAAAACCAAGCACCGCCTTCAGGCTTTCTAAGGGAGTAATTTTTTTATTTCACTTCTCACTGCCAATCACAGTTTCGGAGGCCATGGAATGCCCAGATGGCATAAAACCCCCCAAAATGACCCCATTTTGGAAAGTAGACACCCCAAGCTATTTGCTGAGAGGTATTGTGAGTATTTTGCAGATGTCGCTTTTTGTCACAAAGTTTTGAAAATTGAAAAAAGAAAAAAAAAATTTTTTTTCTTTACTTTCTTCATTTTCAAAAACAAATGAGAGCTGTAAAATACTCACCATGCCTCTCAACAAATAGCTTGGGGTGTCTACTTTCCAAAATGGGGTCATTTGGGGGGGTTTTGTGCTATTTTGGCATTTTATGGCCTTCGAAACTGTGATAGGTAGTGAGGAGTGAAATCAAAAATTTGCACCCTTAGAAATCCTGAAGGCGGTGCTTGGGTTTCGGGGCCCCGTACGCGGCTAGGCTCCCAAAAAGTCCCACACATGTGGTATCCCCATACTCAGGAGAAGCAGCAAAATGTATTTTGGGGTGCAATTCCACATATAACTATGGCATGTGTGAGCAATATATCATTTAGTGACAACTTTTTGAAGAAAAAAAAAAAATTATTTTTTATTTTTGTCTTTATTCAATCACTTGGGACTAAAAAAAAAAATATTCAATGGGCTCAACATGCCTCTCAGCAAATAGCTTGGGGTGTCTACTTTCCAAAATGGGGTCATTTGGGGGGTTTTGTACTTCTCTGCCATTTTAGCACCTCAAGAAATGAAATAGGCAGTCATAAATTAAAAGCGGTGTAAATTCCAGAAAATGTACTCTAGTTTGTAGACGCTATAACTTTTGCGCAAACCAATAAATATACGCTTATTGGCATTTTTTTTACTAAAGACATGTGGCTGAATACATTTTGGCCCAAATGTTTGACTAAAATTGAGTTTATTAGATTTTTCTTATAACAAAAAGTAGAAAATCTCTTTTTTTTTCAAAATTTTCGCTCTTTTTCCGTTTATATCGCAAAAAATAAAAATCACAGAGGCAATCAAATACCATCAAAAGAAAGCTCTATTTGTGGGAAGAAAAGGACGCAAATTTCGTTTCGTTACAAAATTGCATGACCGCACAATTACCAGTTAAAGTAGTGCAGTGCGAAATTGAAAAAAGACCTCTGGTCCTTAAGCTGACAATTGGTCCGGGGCTGAAGTGGTTAAAAACAGGGGGGGAGGGCGCAGTTTGCCATCTTCGCCCTGGGCACCAAATGGCCTTGTCCCAGCACTGCTGGGGTGCGAACCATGAATTCTGTGTCTCGGGGCTGGCTGGCCCGAGGCAATGTAACTGCAGGGATAGGCCTGAGTGACTTTCGGCACCTACTGATCCAAGGAAGGTCCGGTGCCGTCTCATCGTAATGGAGAGGCCCAGCAACTGAAGTACCCCAGGGGAGGACTCTTCAGGAGAAGGCCATGCGCAAGGCTGGCTTCTCTGAAGGAGCCTGGATGCTTAGTTGAAGGACGCGTCCTGGACCAACCCTCATACGGTATCGCCGGATTGGCTGAGAGAACCTGGTACTGCATGACAGTTATTTAAAGTTCATCTAATACCTAAGTGAAGCTAAAGTGTAACCTACAAGTCTGTGGCAGAGACTTTGCTGAGTATCCTACCGGCTGTTAGGCCTAGTGAGAGAGGTCTATCCGGGGGACTGCAGGAATCCAGTTTGTGAAACAGTTTATTCTCTGGATTCATCTAATATCTTCACCCTGCAACCTAAGTACCTGAACTCACCCCTAAACCCTCTACCCGTTATTAAGAGACTGTGTTCTATTTTCTGAATACAAAACCCTAAAAGAGGATTCAGTGTCAGTCTCAACCTTTACTCTGGGTTACTTTCCACGGGATCCCCAAGACGGAGCTACAACAGGTGAGGTAACAGTAAGCCCAAATAAAACCATCAGCTCCTTTGGGGGTCAGTGCTACATCTCTATATATAGATATATATACAGGCATGTGTGTTTGAGCTTTGGGGTGAACACCCTAATGCAATAGGCTGCACACTCTACCTCTTTACACTTAACGCTCTTCAAAGCAAACAGACAGTTGTGTATATTACACAATGTACTGTTTGCAGAGAGCAGCTAACTTGCAGACTGTGTTTACTGTCCTCTCACCAGATCCAGTGAAACAACGTCACACTTTCATACTTCTTGGATCAATGTTGACAGAAGCACATGAATAGGTCTGCTTTAGGCAACATATCCCCAGGCGATCTTGTACACTGTCACTGTACACTGTCAGGCAAACATGAAGATCAATTCTCAGAATCACAGAGTCCATCAAGTAAGTATTGAAGCAAATGGTCCTATTCCACCTGAGTGCCACTCCATGCTGCCCATTGTACACAATCTGAAAAAGCCAAACATGTCACACAGAAAGCAAGGAAACCACTTCACAAGGATGTACAATCTCAGTCAGTGTTTTTTTTTTTTTTTTTTGAAAAATCTGTTTATTGAAATTTTAATATGCATAACATACAACATATGATGCGTCCGCAAGACAACATCCAAAAACTGGCCGAGGCCAACTGTCTAACATAGACCAACTAACTAAAACTTCCCCCTGCCCCCCCCTCCCTCCCACCCCACCCCCCAGTCACATCTCGACTATGAAACTGAGTCATATATCAATTAATACAGGCATGTGTGCTCTTGTAATGTGGGGCCCTGGTGTCTTCTGTATTATTTCAGCTGTTACCCAACTATGTTGTCTAGCACATCATCCTCGGGAAGCAGGTCAAACCTCCAGTACCAGTATCTCGCAACTATTTCTTACCCTACAGTACTGTCAGAATTAAACCATGAATGCCATACTTTGTCAAATTTCTTTATACAACCCCGACTTTCATATGTGGCTTTGTAATAAGGTAACATTGAATTTACTAGGCCTTTCCAGGCGGAGATACTTGGAGCCACCGTTTTTTTCCAGGCTAGTAGAATAGCCTTCTTGCCATAAAAGAACAGTATACTCAACATTGTACGCATGGCCCTTGAGGGCACCACATCATCAACCAGCCCCAGGAGACAAACTCTAACATTCAATGGAATCGGGACTGATATAAGTTCTGTAATACATGCATGGATATCCGTCCAGAATTTCTGGACGTGGTGGCAATGCCAGAAAATGTGGTCAGCGTCAGCAGGTGAATGAGAACATCTCCAACACTCCGTTGAGGCTGAGGGAAAAATCTTTCCCAGTCTAGCCGGTGTGTAGTAACTCCTATGTAGAAATTTGAATTGAATCAACCTATCCCTGGCAGACACCAGGTTCTTGAAGGGTTGAGTCCATAAGTTGTCCCAATCCTCGCCCTGTATCTCAGGGACTTCTCTCACCCATTTTTCCCTGCATCTGGTAATAGTTTTGGGAGTCACTTTAAAGAATTCCTTGTACGTTTCAGAGAGAGGCTTTGTTAGCTCCTCTCTTGTCAGATCTCAGTCAGTGTTCAGCTAATGTAACAGTGGCGGTGCGTCCATAAGGGCGCACGGGCGCCGCCCCCTCTCTCCTGCCACCCCCTTTATCACCAATAGATAGATTATATATTGTATATATATATATGTATATATTGTACATTCACATCAGTTACTGCCCTCAAGGAGCTTACAATCTAAGGTAATTACCCACAAAGTTACCATCAGTGCTGCCAATTAGTGCTGTCAACCAGTGTCCATCAGTGCTGGCAATCAGTGCCAATCAAAGACGCCAATCGGTGCCCATCAGTGCTGCCAATCAGTGCCTCCTCATCAATGCTGCCTATCAGTGCCTCCTCATCAGTGCTGCCTATCAGTGCCCATCACTGATACATATCAGTGCAGCTTCATCAATGCCTCCTTATCAGTGTCCACCAGTGCTGCTTCATCCTCTGCCCTGCTAAGCCCGTTCTCTGTCCCGCTGACCCCATCCTCTGCCCCACTGGCCACATATGTGGCACGTGGACGAATCATGTCTTAGGGTCTTCACTGTGAATGGCTGCAGCTTCCCCATCAGACCCTGAGACAAGGAAGGTATACCACTGCTGGGATGAGACAAATTTAGATGGGGGGGGGCCTGATTTTAGTCTACCTAGGGCAGCACAAAACCAAAATACACCATTGTATAGAGATCATACTTTCAGTGCTTAGAATGAGGAAGCGTGTGTTATATTTTATTGTTGTAGACAAGCTGATTGGGTTGTTTAATGCAGTGTGCTGTGAATGCTATAACAGTGTTTTTGACGGCAAAAGTGCCGTGGGCTCTTTCTACCTGTAAAATAATTAGGCTGTCCACCCTGAAAGATGGCAAAAGCGGGGCTGCTGTTATTACAATACCTATTAAATAATAGGAATATGAATCAAGCTTGATAAAATAAGTACTGCTGGCCACAAATGTAAATATGTCTACACCTTGCCTTGGCCATTGAAGACATCATATGCATAATTTCTTCACTCCAGCGGTGTTGTGCTGTATTTAACCACTTCAGCCCCGGAAGGATTTACCCCCTTCCTGACCAAGCCCTTTTTTGCTATACGGCACTGTGTCGCTTTAACTGACAATTGCGCGGTTGTGCGATTTTGTACCCAAACACGTCTTTTTTTCCCACAAATAGAGCTTTCTTTTGGTGGTATTTGATCACCTCTGCGTTTTTTATTTTTTGCGCTATAAACAAAAATAGAGTGAACATTTTGAAAAAAAAGCAGATTTTTAAAATTTTGCTATAATAAATATCCCCAAAAAATCAGTTTAGGCCGATACGTATTCTTCTACATATTTTTGTTTAAAAAAAAAATCGCAATAAGCGTATATTGATTGGTTTGCGCAAAAGTTATTGCGTCTACAAAATAGGGGATATATTTTATGGCATTTTTTTATTAGTAATGGAGGTGATCTGCAATTTTTATCGGGACTGCGACATTGCGGCGGACAGATCGGACACTTTTGACACTATTTTGGGACCATTGGCATTTATACAGCGATCAGTGCTAAAAAAAAAATGCACTGATTACTGTGTAAATGTCACTGGCAGGGAAGGGGATTAAACACTAGTGGGCTAGTACACTGTAGGGGGGGGGGGGTGGGCTCACTAGAACATGACAGAGATCACTGCTCCCGATCCCTCTCATGTTGCTAGGCAGAACAGGGAAATGTCTTGTTTACATAGGCATCTCCCCGTTCTGCCTCTCCATGTCACGATTGCAGGGTACCGGCGGACATCGAGTCCTTGGGCGCGTGCCCGATAGCCACCAATGACGCAGCGATGTACAGGTACGTTGTTTTGTGCACCCGTGCCACTTTGCCGACGTATATCGCGCGAGCCGGTCAGCGAGTGGTTAAAAAAAAAGAGATAACCATGTGATGTGCTGAATCGAGTGGTAAATCGCTCCTGCCGCTCTGCGTTGCAGTGTAAATTCGTCCCAAGACCCCTTTCACACTGGGGCGTTTTTCAGGTGCTAAAGGGCTAAAAATAGCGCATGTAAAGCGTCTGAAAAATGCTGCTGCAGCCCCCAGTCCTTTCACACTGGGGCGCTGCGCTGGCAGGACGTTAAAAAAAGTCCTGCAAGCTGTGCCTTTGGAATGAGTGGGCACCACTGCCGAAGCGCCTGCAAAGCGATTTGGCAGCGGTGCTTTTAGGGCGCATTTAACCCGTTTCTCGGCCGCTAGCAGGGGTTAAAAGCTCCCTGCTATCAGCCGTGTAGCGCAGCTAAAACTATGGTAAAGTGCCGCTAAAACTAGAGGCGCTTTAGCGCTAATGCAGCCCGCCGCTCAATGTGAAAGGGCTCTAGAAGGAAAAAAAACTGTTATTTCAGACACTTCTTTTATATAGTTTTAAGAGGCTTTCAGTTTTAAGCTTTAAAAGACAATCTATGTTATTATAAAAATGTATTGTCTGTTAAACTGATGCTGAAAAATTGCATAAGAAATACAGCTAAGCCAGGAGACAGTGTAATGCGGCGTACACACGGTCGGAATTTCCGATGGAAACAGTCCGATGGGAGCTTTTCATCGGATTTTCCGACCGTGTGTATGCCCAACGGTCTTTTTCTGTTGGAATTTCAGACGGACTTTGAATTGAGAACCTGTTCTCAATTTTTCAGACGGAAAACCTTTCTATCGGATCGTCCGATCGTGTGTATGCAATTCCGACACGCAAAATTCCGATGCATGCTCGGAAACAATTCGACGCATGTTCAGAAGCATTAAACGTCCCTTTTATAGTGCTGTCGAAAGTGTTTTATGCCGCTGTGTTACTGACCGTCAGAATTTGGTGTGATCGTGTGTAGGCAAGACAGCTTGAGCGGAATTATGTCGGAAAAACCGTCAGTTTTTTCCGACGAGAATTCCGATCGTGTGTACGCGGCATAACAGTTTCTGCTGATTTATCAAAGTTTAAAAAAAACATGTCTAAAATATATCTAAACTCCAAATCATCTGGTTCCGTTTAAAACATTTTTGCAGCTTTTTGACTTTCTGACTAAAATCAAAATAAGTGCAGCGCTAAATACAAAGAACCCACTGAGGGTTATATAGTGCATTCAATAAACGATATATAAATAAAAATAATGTGCAATATGCAAAATGTGTTCTTGTATAAATCAAACAATATGATAAATGTTAAAAGGGGAAAAATGGTCTGGTTTTACGTGAAAAGCACCTCCACCCCAATATATACACAACAAAATACAAAATGTTGTCCCGGGACTTTAACCACTTCAGCCCCGGACCATTTGGCTGGCCAAAGACCAGGGCATTTTTTTGCGATTTGGCACTGCGTCGCTTTAACTGACAATTGTGCGGCCGTGCGACGTGGTTCCTAAACAAAATTGACGTCCTTTTTTCCCCACAAATAGAGTTTTCTTTTGGTGGTATTTGATCACCTCTGCGGTTTTTATTTTTTGCGCTATAAACAAAAAAAAAGTGACAATTTTGAAAAAAAATATTTTTTACTTTTTGCTATAAGAAATATCCCCAAAAATATATAAAAAAAATGTTTTCCTCAGTTTAGGCCGATACGTATTCTTCTACATATTTTTGGTAAAATAAAATCGCAATAAGCGTTTATTGATTGGTTTGGGCAAAAGTTATAGCATTTACAAAATAGGTGATAGTTTTATGGCATTTTTATTAATAATTATTTTTTTTACTAGTAATGGCGGCGATCAGCAATTTTTATCGTGACTGCGACATTATGGCAGACAGGTCGGACACTTTTGACACTATTTTGGGACCATTCACATTTATACAGCGATTAGTGCGATTAAAAATGCATTGATTACTGTGTAAATGTGACTGGCAGTGAAGGGGTTAACCACTAGGGGCGCTGTAGGGGTTAAGTGTGTCCTAGGAAGTGATTCTAACTGTGGGGGGGAGGGGCTACGCGTGACACGACACTGATGAGACTTCCTCTCTGTGAGACGATCGTGGGTATCCCCGCGGTAATCGAGTTTGCGGGACCCGCGATCACACTCACGGAGCTCGTGGCGGGCGCGCACGCACCCACAATGCCGCGTTTTAAAGGGCGGCATACAGGTATGTTAATATGCCTGTACATGCCCTTCTGCCGACGTATATGGGCGTGAGGGGTTAAAGGGGTTAAATGAGGTTAATACGATTAGCCAGGCACATGACACAGGTAAATACAGTATCAAAGTTTATTAAAAGTTGTCATACATAAACAACAAAAATTGCCAAGTCGGTCAGCGGATACATACAGTGTAAAACAATATCATTATACGTATAGCAGTATAAATCTACATAGCAATATACAAAGGCATAGAAAGTGATCCTACGCGTTTCGCAAGACCATGCTCGCTTCATCAGGGGTAGATGCATGTGCATTACATCTGTTATAGTGTATGAAAAATCAAATAGGTATCTGCACAATGATGGTATTGTGACAAATGGTATTGTGGCGTCTCATCACCTTGCTCACCAGTCTAAGCCTGATTGGCCCTTATGCAGTACTGCTAAGGGGTCCATTCGATCTAGTGAGTCAAACCACTTAGGCCCCTTTCACACTTGGGCGGTGGGTGAGTCGGTCAATTTACCGCCAATTTTGCAGCGCTATCCGGCCGCTAGCGGGGTGCTTTTACCCCCGGCTAGCGGCCGAGAAAGGGTTAAAACCACCACAAAGCTCTGCCGCAGCAGCGCTTTGCCGGCGGCATCGCCGCGCTGCCCCATTGATTTCAATAGGCAGGAGCGGTGAGGGAGCATTATACACACCGCTCCTTCACCGCTGCAAAGATGCTCCTAGCAGGACTTTTTTTTAGCGTCCTGCCAATGCACCGCTCCAGTGTGAATGCCCTCAGAGCTTTCACATTGGAGACACAGCAGCGGCTCTTTCAGGGCGCTTTGCAGGCGCTATTTTTAGCGCTGTAGCGCCTGCAAAGCACCCACAGTGTGAAAGGAGTCTTAGGGGGATGTGTGAAGCACGAATCACTTGTGTGAAATTTGGAATATTGATTGCATATCAGCACTTTTGAAGAAATATTGTATTTGGGACTGTTTTTTTTCCAATCTAATTCAGACTTTCACTGGCTACATGCTTGTCACTTTTCTTTAGATTTTTGCCTCGTTTTTTACCTGCTATTATGTACTTTGCCCATCTATGCACAGCACTTGCACATATAATTGATTGGCACAATCTTTTCACTATTGATTGATTTTTATAAGGACACTATATGGACAACGTTTGCACATTGCAGTTTAACATTTATCATATTGTTGGTTTATATGAGAAGACATTTTGCATATTGCACTTTATTTTTATTTATATTTTGTTTATTGTATGCACTATATATCCCTCAGGGGATACTTTGTATTTAGCGCTGCACTTATTTTGATTTTAGTTTGATTATCCACATGTTTAAGAAGTGTGTTTAGTGCAGTGTTCATTTTGGCAGCAAATTTTGATTTAGTTTTAGTCTTAGTCTTAGGACTAAAATGGAATTTTAGTTTTAGTCCCATTTTAGTCTTCTGCAACTGTTTTAGTTTTAGTCGTATTTAGTCGACTAAATCTCCAGTACATTTTAGTCGACTAAAACGTATTTTAGTCGTCTAAAATCTAATAGGTGTAATTAAATTGTAATGCATTAGTTAACATTTCTCTACAATTTCCAAACTCGTATACTGCTGGAGTGAAAAATCGAATATGTTATTTATTATGACATTGAGGTATGAACATGCACTACAGACCAATGTTAATTTTAAAGTCAAATTTCAATTTAGTTTTAGTCTTAGTCTTTTGACTAAAATGCCATTTTAATTTTAGTTGTATTTTAGTCATCTCAGTTGTTTTAGTTTTAGTTGTATTTTAGTCGACTAAAACAATATTCATTTAGTCGACTAAAATGTTTTAGTCATTTTAGTCGACAAAATTAACATTGGTTTAGTGCTGACAGCTTTAATTAGATTAACATAGCAGCTCATAAGGTTTCACATATTTACGATCTTTGATTTTCTGGATTTGTGCTGCAAAACAAGAATGAGGAGTGTGATTTAATTTTTGAAAGTGAGAACAGTTATAAATTTTCATCTAATATCCAAAGGTAATTATTGTTCGTGAGGTTCTTTGGTCGCTGTTTGGCCAAGCTAGTCTATGTTTACATTTTACAGTACAGTTTAAAGTGGTTCTGCACTCATTTCATTTAGTAAATCTCTTTGCCTTCCAAATCAGGCAAAGAGTACTAAATGAAATGTTTTTTTTTTTTTTTTACTTACCTTGTAATTGAAGACTTCCGGTCTTCTCCCTCTGCGGCGGCGGGCGGGGTCTCTGCGTCGATCGTCGTCACGCCGCACTGTCTCCTGGGATCTGGTGTCATTGATCCCAGGAGTCAGTGCGGGCATCTTCCGAAATCTCGCGAGATTTCGGCCACATCTTCCGAAATCTCCCGAGATTTCGGCCGCATCTGCCGAAATCTCGTGAGATGTCGGCAGATGTGCCGTTACTGCGCACGCGCGAGTAACGGCGGTGCATGCTGGGCCATCAACAGTGCCTGTGGGGTTTCACATGCCCACAGGCAAGATGGCCCCCAGCACTAAAGAAGAAGACGAGGAACTTCAGCGGACGAAAACCGGCGGCGATCGAGATGGAAGATGGAACAGGTGAGTCCCCTAATAAAGGTAAGCATACTTTATATTACGTCCTTAAAAAAAAATTTTTTTTACAGAGTGCAGAACCGCTTTAAGCCATTCCTGACCACAATCTGAAAATATTGCTCCTAAGCAAGGTGCTGCATGCTAAGAAAATGGCATTCTCAAACCAATCCGCACAGTTCCCGTTCATGTGAGCAACACGACCAGCCAATTACATCAAAAAAATTTCACAAAGAAACATTGAGGCACAGTGGTAGACACAAAGATATAAGAGTACTACTGTGCTGTCACTTTACTTAACCCATGCTACACTAGGGAAGAAGAACTAAAGAGTCTCTTAATGAAGGTGAAAGAGGAGAGCTCAAAAGATGGCCTGAAATTGAACATTAAGAAAACTAAGATCATGGCAACCGGTCCCATCACTCCTTGGCAAATAGAAGGAGAAGAAATGGGAACAGTGACACATTTTATTTTCCTAGGCTCCAAGATCACAGCAGACGGTGACTGTAGCCATGGACTTAAAGGGGTTGTAAAGGTAAAAGTTTTTTCACCTTAATGCATTCTATGCATTAAGGTGAAAAAACATCTGACAATACCGCCCCCCCCCCCCCCAGCCCCCCGTTTTACTTACCTGACCCCTCGAAAGTCCCGTGCTCGCCCTTGACGTCCTCTTCGCCGCTCACCCTGGCCATTGATTGGCTAGAGTGGATGAATTGAAAGCAGCGCAGCCATTGGCTCGCGCTGCTGTCAATCACATCCAATGATGCGGCGCGCCCGGGGGGCGGAGCCGAGTGATACAACGAGCGGCTATATCCGCCGGCTGTATCACAGGAGCGTGCCCGCACCATGCGAGGGAGCTCGCATTAAGGTGAGCAGTACTTGTGGGGGGGAGCCGAGACAGCCGCCGAGGGACCCCAGAAGACCAGGTTCTGGGCCACTCTGTGCAAAACGAGCTGCACAGTGGAGGTAAGTATAACATGTTTGTTATTTAAAAAAATAAAAATAAATCTCCTTTACAACCCCTTTAAGAGACACTTGCTTCTTGGGAGGAAAGCAATGGCAAACCTAGACAACATTATAAAAAGCAGAGAAACCACCCTGCCGACAAAGTGCCGTATAGTCAAAGCTATTGTATTCCCAGAAGTAACCTATGTCTGTGAATGTTGGACCATAAGGCTGAATGCCGAAAGATTGATGCTTTTGAACTATGGTGTTGGAGAAGACTCTTGAAAGTCCCTTGGACGGCAAGAAGATCAAACCAGTCAGTCTTGAAGGAAATCAACCCTGAATATTCATTGGAAGGACAGATCTTGAAGAAGAAACTTAAATACTTTGGCCACCTAATGCGAAGAGAGGACTTATTGGAAAATACCCTGATGCTGGGAAACATAGAAGGAAAAAAGAGGATTGGACGACAGAAAACAAGATGGATAGATAGCAACATCGAAACAATGAACATGAAGTTAAGCAATCTCCGGGAGGCAGTGGAGGACAGAAAAGCTTGGCGTGCTATGGTCCATGAGGTCACGAAGGGTTGGATATGACTAAACGACTGAACGACAACAACACTAGGAATCCTATGGCATGAAATACATGTGTGTAAAAGCAAAAAATGTATACATATAAAGAGAGACAGGGGTGGCAGCAGCTGCTTCTGTACTGTTTTTCCGATTTCTTTATTTTTTAAAACCACAGCAGCGCTTGAATAACATTTACTGCATTGGGTCCACAGCCGATGCAGACACTCAAAGAAGTTAACACCCCATGGGCTATTGGGCATACTGGGTGGAACACTGGCCAGAGCTTACAAATTATGTGCTGGAGCTTCTAGCTTGCTCTGAAGTCAGTGTGCTGTCTGATGCCGTGTACACACGACCAGACTTTTTCGACAGCAAGGATCCGACGGAACAAATCTGTCGGACAATTCGACAGTGTGGGCTTCATCGGACCTTTTCTGTCGAAAAATCAGACGGACTTTAGATTTAGAACATGTTTCAAATCTTTTCCGACGGACATAAAAAACGTTTGTCTGTATGCTAGTCCAACGGATGAAAACCGACGCTAGGGCAGCTATTGGCTACTGGCTATGAACTTCCTTATTCTAGTCCGGTCGTACGTCATCACGGTCGAATCCGTTGGACTTTGGTGCGATTGTGTGTAGACAAGTCTGATTCGACGGAAGTCCGTCGAAGGTCTGTCAAAGTCAGACAGAATTCAGTCCGTCAAAAAGTCTGGTCGTGTGTACACTGCATGAGAGGACCTTCAACACAGCAGGAGGTTTTGTTACAGAGATGTGGATCTGTCTTT
Source organism: Lithobates sylvaticus (assembly GCA_028564925.1). Taxonomy (NCBI): domain Eukaryota; kingdom Metazoa; phylum Chordata; class Amphibia; order Anura; family Ranidae; genus Lithobates; species Lithobates sylvaticus. Next base: position 728,290,636 of record CM053026.1, read on the forward strand.
TCCCTGACCAGTTCAATTTCATGAACCAGTGTTGTATTAACAATGACTACAAAATCCTTGGTGCTGGTGCTACGACTAAACTTTTAGTTGTCATCCACTCCCCTCCGCTCCAAAAATTAAGACTTTCCACAATTACCAGCCTTGTCACCTATCCTGGCCTGTTCCTGTGCTTCGGCACTGGAAAACTACAAAAAGATGTTTCCACAATTGGACCTCCAAATTTATAATGCTGCTTATTTCAGTACTCCGGCACACAAAATTATTGGCAGCAGTTGTCACGTTAATGTTGGCACTATATAAATCCTGTATAATAATAATTATTTTTTGTGGACTCTCTTTTGGCATTTTATTAAATGTTTAAGACATTTAAGACAGTGTTACTCTGTGAAAAAAAAGAAGTCCACCAATTTCTATTAAACTGTTTTGCCACTGGCCAGTTTGTAGGATGTTGAGGACATTATCTTTATTTTTATTTTTTAATTAAACATTCCGTCAATTCAGGCCTATTACACTATAAAATGTAGGTGTTGCATCAAACACTACCTAAAAAAAAAAAAGCCTTTTTTCAAGTTGAAATGAATCAGTTTGATTAAAAAATAAGTTACATAGTTAAAAGAAGTGATGCCAGAATACAATGTAGCTGACACAAATCATTATGCTCCATAACACCACATAAAGTTTAAGGGCATATGCCAAGCATGTAATTGAAAGAATTGATGTTTTTTCCATGTCATCCTTAAACTTGCATTAAATGGCAATTTGGTGGGAGTCTCATCTCCCCATGAGCTTTTCTGGCAATAGCTTGCCCATTAACCTTGAAAATGGCCAGATCAGTATCAGAATTTGCTCCCCTAGATTACGATGGGTGTCACTGCTAAATTCGGGTTTGACAAATTTCAAACAGGATTCAATACACCCCCAGTGAATCAAACCCAGGCATATTCGCAAGTTTTAGTTCCCCTAATACAGAAGTATGCAGAACAGGAGATACCAAGTAGTCAGAAGTCCTTATCCTTATCCGTATACTTGTATCTGTTTAGAGTTAGACAGTATCAAACCCATATGGTACACATAAAAAACAAGTGAAAAAAAGGAAGTGAGACACCACGCTGGTCCCTACCTTAAAGCATAATAATCACTAATGATAATCAAATAGGTGACATCAACATATAAATATAAGTGAGAATTAGAAATGATAATAAACCATAAACCCTAAAGCGGCAGCTGAAAAATTGTGAGATATGCACAATAAATAAACAGAATGATACAAAAAGCCGCGCTGATACCTAAATTAAAAATAAACTAAATGGTGCAAATAAATAGTGATACAAGCCTAATGCAATATCATGTAATGTAGTCCAAATAATGACAATGAAAGTCCAGTGAATGGGTGAATGGAGACCTAAAGCAATTAAAGTGATATGGTCTAATGGGTAAACAAAACAGAAGTCAAATATGAAAACATGAATCCAGAGGTGATAAAGGTGAAAATCCAAAAAACAGTGACTGTCGTGATCCACCACCATAAGTTGAATGTGCTTACCAGAGGGCAAGCTCAAATAAGCCCATAAGTAGATGTCAGGATGAATCCCAGCCAGATGGACCTCAAATGTGGCCTCCTTCACAAGGTTAACCAGGGACGGAAACCACGCTAGCAATCCTCCTTGGGACCGATTGTACCAAGGGCAATCTCCAGTGACACTGAACCCACAATCTCTTTCCAGCACAGCTCTCCTCATGTGTGGAGTCCGGGGCTCAGAGGACACAAGTTCTGCACTGTACAGGATGCCTGGTGCTGCTCATACCAGGCATCCTGTACAGTGCAGAACTTGTGTCCTCTGAGCCCCGGACTCCACACATGAGGAGAGCTGTGCTGGAAAGAGATTGTGGGTTCAGTGTCACTGGAGATTGCCCTTGGTACAATCGGTCCCAAGGAGGATTGCTAGCGTGGTTTCCGTCCCTGGTTAACCTTGTGAAGGAGGCCACATTTGAGGTCCATCTGGCTGGGATTCATCCTGACATCTACTTATGGGCTTATTTGAGCTTGCCCTCTGGTAAGCACATTCAACTTATGGTGGTGGATCACGACAGTCACTGTTTTTTGGATTTTCACCTTTATCACCTCTGGATTCATGTTTTCATATTTGACTTCTGTTTTGTTTACCCATTAGACCATATCACTTTAATTGCTTTAGGTCTCCATTCACCCATTCACTGGACTTTCATTGTCATTATTTGGACTACATTACATGATATTGCTTTAGGCTTGTACCACTATTTATTTGCACCATTTAGTTTATTTTTAATTTAGGTATCAGCGCGGCTTTTTGTATCACACATAAAAAACAGTCATCTAGATTATTATAGAAAAAGGAATAGGAGGCTCCATGTTTCTTTCATAATGAGATTCCTTTAAACCCCAACTATTTTGTGTCCCTTGTTCTTGTGTAACTTCATTGTGTAGTATAAGTATAAAATTTAATTTTTATCAAATGTCGGCTGTATGCCCAGAACTGGCTCCAGACTTCAAAGATTTATCATTATAAATTTTATAAACTGAATAAAAATGAGAAGATGTTTATAGCACTCAGCCCTCCAAAACAGGATTTTTGGCACCACTTTAAAAGTCTTTTGGGCCAAGATGATTATGTAACGGGATGGACTTCGGCCATCTATAGACTTTATTAGAACTGAAAATATATAAAAGATAGAGGTTTCTTTCACCCAGTTTTACACACTGTTGCTTTTCATATGCTCCGTGTGTCATACACTCTGTTGTGTCATCTTGGTATATAAGCGCCGCTAAACCATTTACAGCAGTTCCAGTGGTCTTAAGCGCTAAAGTTATCTATCAGAGAAGATACAGAGAATGGAGTCCACCATGAAAAAACTTTACTCTGTTCATGGGTTTGATCCAAAAACTCTACTGGAAACCTACTTCTCACCAAGAACTCCAAAACTTCTTTTTTCTGCGAGCGTTGAATTTATAGTGACTGCTCTTCACAAGGCTTTTAAGTCAGGTATGTAAGCCTGTATGTATGTTGTATATGTGGTGTTAATAAGAGGGAAGATTCAATATGAAGAGATTGGTGCAGTAGGATTAGGTTAGCATTGTGGGGTAAAATGATTAGTAAGCATTGTGCTTTTCACGTAAAAACTGACCAGCTTCCAGGTGACCAGCTCCCTCACATTCCTCACAACTGGTCCAGTACTGTAATGGGTGGGGTGTGAAAAGCATCAGTTTGAGATGCTTCTGAGATCATTCAGATTTCATTGATAAATGTATTTGACCTCCCTATGAGCTGCATTTCTTATTTCTCTTACATCTGTTATCACCAGATGACAGTGGCGGCCGGTGCTCAAAAATTTGAGCGGCCGGTGCTCACCTACCTGTTCGCGGAAGACGGATAGGTAGGTGAGCAGGGTCCTCCTTACCTTATCAATCTGGTGATCAGCGTGTTGATCCCCTCATTCATCCTGCCAGCCATCAAGGAGATTGAGAAGCGAGAGGGACAGGTGCAGAGGGGGCGTGAGCCAGGCACACGGGGCAGCTGCAGCATAAGGATGGGTGTGAGGCAGATCCGGGACCAGTGGCAGGCAGATAAGGATCTTGGCTGCTGTTTCTCGCTCCGGGGGCCAATGCATCTCCTTCCGGCCGAATAGGGAGTGGGTCCTGGTATGGACTGGGGGGGGTGCTCTTTTTTTTAATGACTTTTTTATGTATATTGTCAGGATCTGGCAATACATTACAACCGTGAGCAATTTTAAATTACATTTTTTCCTTCAGAAATGTCATTTTGCTGCAGTACTTTTCTAAACATGGGAAAATGTGCTACTTTACAGGCCGACTAAGGGGACCCCCCTGCACGATATTTAAAGGAATATACAATTTTTATTGTTTTACTTTAAGCATTCTTAAAATCACTGCTCCAGAAAAACAGCCGTTTTTAAACTTTTTTTTTGCATTCATACATGTCCCCTGGGGCAGGACCCAGGTCCCCAAACACTTTTTATGACAATAACTTGCATATAAGCCTTTAAAACGAGCACTGTTGATTTTTCACAGTCGTGTCCCATATACTTTAATGGTGTTGGCATGTTTGCACCAATTTTTTGTCTGTTCGCAAGTTCTGGTGCGAACCGAACCGTATGGTGTTTGGCTCAACCCTAGTGGAGAGCGTTAGTTCCTCACTGAATGCATGCATGTGTTGTCTAATAATTAGGGTTGTCCCGATACCGATACTAGTATCGGTATCGGGACCGATACCGAGCATTTGCGCGAGTACTTGTACTCGCACAAATGCTCCCGATGCCTTATCCGATACCTGGTCGGCGGGTGGACGGATAGGGCGGGCGGAGTCAGTGGGTGAAGGCAGAGGGCGGGTGAAGGCAGAGGGTGGGTGAAGGCAGAGGGGGCGGGCGAAGTCTGCGGGTGGACGGAGAGGGCGGGTGGACGGAGAGGGCGGGCGAAGTCTGCGTGTGGACGGAGAGGGCGGGTGAAGGCAGAGGGGGGGGGCGAAGTCTGCGGGTGGACGGAGAGGGCGGGTGAAGGCAGAGGGCAGGTGAAGTCTGCGGGTGGACGGAGAGGGCGGGTGAAGGCAGAGGGGGCGGGCGAAGTCTGCGGGTGGACGGAGAGGGCGGGTGAAGGCAGAGGGCGGGTGAAGTCTGCGGGTGGACGGAGAGGGCGGGTTAAGGCGGAGGGCGGGCGGAGTCAGTGGGTGGACGAAGAGGGTGGGCGGAGTCAGCCTGTGTAATTAACACATTGAAAGGGGGCGTGGGTGAAAAGGGGTGTGTCTTCTGCTGCCCTTTACTTCACTGTGAGATTGAAGCGTTTTCTTTCACTTTTCTATCTCCTCTGGAGATCCGAATACAAAACTACAGAGAGCGATCAGGGAGAGAGAGAGAGAAATGAGAGAGAGATGAGAGAGAGATGAGAGAGAGAGAGAGAGAGAGAGAGAGAGAGATGAGAGAGAGATGAGAGAGAGATCAGAGAGATCAGAGAGAGAGAGATCAGAGAGAGAGAGAGATCAGAGAGATCAGAGAGAGAGAGATCAGAGAGAGCGAGCGAGAGAGAGCGAGAGATCAGGGAGAGAGAGAGCGCGAGAGATCGAGAGCGAGAGAGAGAGAGAGCGAGAGATGAGCGAGAGAGAGATCAGGGAGAGAGAGAGAGATCAGGGAGAGAGAGAGAGATCAGGGAGAGAGAGAGAGATCAGGGGGAGAGAGAGCGCGAGAGATCGAGAGCGAGAGAGAGAGAGAGCGAGAGATGAGCGAGAGAGAGATCAGGGAGAGAGAGAGAGATCAGGGAGAGAGAGAGAGAGAGAGAGAGAGATCAGGGAGAGAGAGAGAGAGAGAGAGATCAGGGAGAGAGAGAGAGAGATCAGGGAGAGAGAGAGAGATCAGGGAGAGAGAGAGAGATCAGGGAGAGAGCGAGATCAGGGAGAGAGAGAGATCAGGGAGAGAGAGAGCGAGAGATCGAGAGAGAGAGAGAGAGAGATCAGAGAGAGGGACAACAGAGAGAGATCAGGGAGAGGGACAACAGTGAGAGATCAGGGAGAGGGACAACAGTGAGAGATCAGGGAGAGGGACAACAGAGAGAGATCAGGGAGAGGGACAACAGAGAGAGATCAGGGAGAGGGGCAACAGAGAGAGATCAGGGAGAGGGACAACGGAGAGATGGGGAGAGACAACAGAGAGAGGGGGAGAGACAACAGAGAGAGGGGGAGAGACAACAGAGAGAGGGGGAGAGACAACAGAGAGAGGGGGAGAGACAACAGAGAGAGGGGGAGAGAGAGACCACAGAGAGAGGGGGAGAGAGACCAGAGAGGGGGAGAGAGAGAGACAACAGAGAGAGGGGGAGAGAGAGACAACAGAGAGAGTCGTCAGCGGCTGAACATCCCGATACCCATCTTGGTACACCCTGCACTCGGCTGTAGTAAGCCAGCAGTGGACATCTTGTTACACCCAGCCCATATAGTTCGAGCTGGGTGTAACAAGATGTCTGCTGCTGCTTACTGCGGCAGGGTGTACAGCATTTAAAAAAATAAATCCTTTCCTCATGTCATTTATTGCTGCATTTCAGTGCCAGCCACCTGTCAGTGCCCATAAGTGCCATCTATCAGTGCCAGACACTTGTCGGTGCCACCTATCAGTGCCCAGAAGTGTGGTCTATCAGTGCCAGCCACCTGTCAGGGCCACCTATCAGTGCCCATAAGTGCCACCTTTTAGTCCCCATCAGTCAGTGCTAGCCATCAGTCAGTGCCACCTATCAGTGCCCATCAGTCAAACTGTCACATGACATTAAAAAAAAGTATCGGTAATCGGTATCGGCGAGTACTTGAAAAAAAGTATCGGTACTTGTACTCGGTCTTAAAAAAGTGGTATCGGGACAACCCTAAACGCTACTGATACTGTTAAGCCCCATACACACGCTCGGACAATCCGCGGACCAGGTCGGTCGGATTTTGTCCGTCGTACTTTGTCCGATGTTGGTGTTGCGTACACACGGTCGGACTACGTTGTCGGAATATCCGGTCTGCAAGAACGTCGTGACGTAAGTCGTCGTCCACGAGATTACAAAAGGGAAGTTCAGCACCACGTCAGGCACCCGTTGGGCTCCTTCTGCTGATCCCGTGTTTATCGAGAGTTAGTGGAAGTTTGGTGACTTAAGATTCGCGCTTCTCAGTTTTCTGACTCAGATCGTTACTGCTCTTCAGTTTGTGCTTGTCGTGCGTATCTGTTTATTAGTGCGTGTAGTCAGTTCGCATTTGTTGGTCATTGCGGCCTATATCTTGATATAGGACGCTTTGATTTGCACTGCTTATTGTCTGCTCGTTTCTGCTATTCAGTTCGTTCTTTCAGGCCTTGCTGTTTATCGGTGCTTTCTGTTTGTCCGTTCTGACCAGCCGACCTTTTGTGACCTTGTGAGCGATGTTTCCCGTGCGTACTCGTCGCCGAGTTCGTGCTGTACGCGGAATTGGTGTCGGGCTTTTAGCTTTGACCCAAGACCCGTCCATGAACAGAGTGACGAGGAGTATGTGGACCAAGAATTGGTTGCTTCAGCGTGACCAGTTCTCGCACATGCCTTTGCTTCGTGAGATCCGGGAGAATAATCCTGATGATTTCAGGAACTTTCTCAGGATGACGGACCCCGATTTTCACGGTCTTTTGGCTTTGCTGACCCCCTTTATCAGCCGGCAGGATACCTGCATGAGACAAGCCATTACTCCGGAGCAGAGGCTTGTTGCCACGTTGAGGTACTTGGCGACAGGGAGAAGTCTTCAGGATTTGAAGTTCTCTTCAGGTATCTCTCCCCAGGCCCTGGGAATCATTATTCCAGAGACCTGTTCTGCCATCATTCAGGTCCTGCAGGAGGACTATATTAAGGTAACATTTCTACTTGACTATTCCCTTCTATGTATGCTCTGTTTGCTAATGTCTTCTATTTTTGACCTCCTTCCCTAATTACCATGATTGCAATATGCTCTAATATGCTGTGCCCCTTTTCTCCTTCATGCATTTTTCCCTTCACTTACCTCCCCAGCATGCTCTTCTGCCCCAATAGACACCTATGGCCTAGTCACTTAGGCAATGTATTTTGTCTGCTGCATAGTATTGTTTGCCCCCAAACACCCCCTAAAATATGCACAAATGTTTGCTGTGTGGTTTACTTCATGTAGAGCCCCTTTTTTATTTGTTTTTGGTGGGGGGGGGGGCCAAACTCATTATGAACCCCCTCCCCCAACTGCTCTGTCAGATGGTACCAATCCTCTATCTGCTGGCTTTCCCAAGGTCCATACACACTATATACCTACCTCTTTATAGTGGGCATCTTTACGGATGAATTCTGCAAAGCATGTAGTGCAAGGGGCTGCCTCCATACTTTCCATTTCCTCTTTTTTTGTCTTCTTTCCCTCCTATTAGCTTGCTTGTTAATTTCATAATGTCACAATGTGCTTGCCTTTTTTTGTGTGGGGGGGGGGGGGGGTTAATGTTATTTTATCTTTCCTGGGGGCTGCCAATAGTGTTAAGTACAGAGGGTCTGGCCAAACTAGCACACATTATTGAGCCATTTGCCAATCAATGAAGTGCAGAGGGTTACCTGTAACCCCCCCCCCCCCCAAAACCCTAGTTATTACCAATGGCCCATCAGAAGTGGGGGGATTGATGGGGGGTGAGTCATCTGTGAAGGGGACCCTCTACTTTTCTGTGCAAATACTTTCCAGCCTCCAATTTTATACAATGCTCTTGTTCCAAGATGTTATTGTCTAATCTGCTTGCAATGTTTAAGTGCAAAGTGACTAATTTTTTTTTCTTGTTTCACTCCACAGTTCCCTTCCACGCCACAGGAATGGCAGACTGTGGCCTCCCACTTTGCCAGCCGTTGGGACTTTCCTAACTGCGGAGGGGCAATTGATGGGAAACACGTCCGCATCGTCCCACCGCCCAACTCGGGGTCCTACTATTATAATTATAAAGGGTTTAATAGTGTAGTGATGTTGGCGGTGGTGTCGGCGACATATGAATTTATGTATGTGGACGTGGGGATGAACGGCCGGATCTCGGATGGTGGTGCCATTACGCACACGGAGTTCTACTGGCGTCTCCAAAGTGGCAGTCTGTGCTTGCCACCTCCAGAGGAGAATGCCGAAGGACTCCCCTTCGTCTTTGTCGCAGATGAAGCGTTTGCGTTGACTCCCCATCTGATGAGGCCGTTCCCGATGAGGACCCTCACCCCGGACCAGAGGGTCTTCAACTACAGGCTGTCCAGAGCCAGAAGAGTGGTGGAGAACACTTTTGGCATCCTGGCCAGCCGCTTCCGCCTGTTCCTGACGGCATTTCACTTGGCGGAATACAAACTGAACCACATAGTTCTTGCCTGTTGCATATTGCACAACTTCCTCAAAAGACATAACAGGAACTATGTGGTGCCCGTTGGCCCAGATGTGGAGGGCCCTCCAAATGCGTACCTCACAGCCCTTCAAGTGGCACGTCCAGGCTTGCCCCCTCTAAATGCCCGCGTGGTCCGCGAGCAATATATGGAGTACTTTGTGGGTAGGGGGGCCATTGCTCTGCCTGACGATGTGTGAGAGGCATTTTTTAATAAATCTGATATTTTAACCAACCTCTGATTTCTTGTCATTTCAGTCTTCTTTTTAGCTTATTTTACTTTGACATTTTTTCCCTTTGCCTTCGACAGTGGGAATGCACTTTCTGGGCAAAAGGAGGTAACAGTCTCTTCTTCCCAAAAAGATTATTCTCATGTTGTGTGTTTGCTACCTAATCTTTGGTCTAGAGAAGGTTTGTCCTGCATAACTGACAGCCAAAATACTCCTTTTCATCACCAGGTCTGACATGTGTGTATTCTGAAAAATGCTGTGCTCCGTGTTTTCGTACAAAGCACTGTGGGTGTCATTTACATAAGTCAAATCCGCTATGCTCTACAAGTGCATTGAAAAAGTTCCCTGGGAAAGGAAATTGCAGTGCAAAGTGGATTTGCCTTTAGTAAATAACACCCATTGCCCCCCATATCCTTTACATTTTACATACATAATGCATTGTGTTTTTTAAATAAGGAAGCCACACATTTCGAAAAATAAAAAAGTTTACTTGGAAAACATTCACAAGTGCGTTTACAATCTTCACGCCAAAACTGACAACATCTTGGTTATTTACAACATTGTTTACAAAGATTACGCAATTGGTAAAACCAGGCATGGAGCTAAGCAGAACCTATGAAGTAGGAAAGTTCAACTTTGTAAAGTGAAGACAAGATCAGACATGACTATATGTTCAAAGTGTGTTTGATCTTGCCTTCATCACATGGGGGGGTCACCCCCGAAAAGTGGAAATTTGGAACATGCACACAATTTGGGTCTGAAAATGGTCATTAGATGGTAAAACACATGCCTAGAAGCTTCAAAAGTGCCATTTTCCATCATGGGGATGAATGGACGTTTTTTGGGGGTGCAACCCCTTCACCACAACCACTTTCGTAGTTCGTAAAGTGTTTGCACCCCCAAAAAAACGTTGGCATTCATCCACCATGATGGGAGCTAGCACATGTGGACACAATGTGTGCATGTTCCAAATTTCACACAGTTTTTAAGTTGCAAATGTGTTCAGAAGCTGGCACAAATGTGTGTTAATTACTTGGTGCGTTTTCATATTTTTCCTAAAACATCAATGATGTTCTTCAATTTTTGTTGAACATCATTGATGTTTTGCTTTATGTAATCTAGATCTCTATTGCAGACCATTATCTCTCCGATGAGTACGTGGGCACTCTCTGTGGTAAAGTGCGATTTTTCTTCCACAACATCCACGTCACCTAAAAACCACAAACAAACAAAAATGGGGTGTTGGAAATGAGGCAGCCATACATGGATTAGCTTACCAGTAGCTGTGTTCTCCAACACTCACCTGTTGTGGTGACAATTTCTCCAAGTTCGATGATCTCTCCTTCCTCCTCCTCTGCTTCTGCTCTTTCCCCTTTTTTGGGAGGTGTTGGTTTGGGGGTTTCCTCAGACGGCCCAAGTTTTCGCTCCCCTATGAGAATGTACAAAAGGAAGATTTAGCAACACAATCTATTGAGGGCAGAAATAGGAAATGACAAACATTGCTTGAAAGTGACGGACACTATTTTAGTTTGGCCAGTTACAAATGTCAACTACATGAATGTAGTCACTTTGTAAAGGTGCTAAACTGACTAGCTTTTTGGTAGAAGTTTGTGTGATGGAGACCCCCCTCTAGTATCCACTGGAGCACATGTGTGGAAAAGCCTAATAAAAAGGGGTTTTGGGTGTCCCAGCACTAGTGCTCTAGAGTCCAGATGGGTAAACAGCTACTGGGTGACCTCTCCTTTACATTGAATAAATTGGCTTTACATTCTTGATGACATTTCTAGTGAGAACAAACTTCCTTTCCCCCCAAAAAACACCAAACATCGTATTATAAGTGGCCGAACGATCGAGGTTGCGTACGATCGAATGGACACACACACGACCATGACAGTGGCAGAAAGATCGAGGCTGAGTACGATCGAATGCACAGACGAACCTGAAAGTGGCCATTTTGGAATGTACAACTTTGTAAAAATCAAACCACAATGGAGCAGTATGCAAGCAAGAAATCAAACACAAAACACAACTACTTACTTTTTAGAAGAATTCGCTTGATCTTTCTGTACTGATCGGCCTCCCTCAGTTTCAGGTCTGACCAGCGTTTCCTCAGTTGCTCCTTGGATCGTTGTACCCCAAACTGATTGTACAGCCTTCTCACAACTTTAGACATGATCTTGGCCTTGCGGACATTGGGGTTGAGGTAAGGCCCATACTTCCCATCATAGTCGCTCCTCTTTAATATGTCCACCATCTCCAACATTTCTCCAAATGACATATTGGAGGCCTTGAATTTCAGGCTCCGGGATCGGGACGTTTCTGCCTCCGGACTTTCCTCGTCCTCCTCCTCGTTGGTGGGATATTTGTGGCGCACCTGCTGTGTCCCCGCCATGTGCTCTCCCCACTGCGCCGTAAAGAGAAGGGGTGGGGAATAGACGAGAAAGATCGTCAGGGGCGGGCGGAGTTTGACGCATGCGCACTGTATATAAAACGTCACACGCCTGTGTCGTAGCCACGATCTGGGAGACGAGGGGAGAGAAAACTCACACGAGACGATCGCTACAAACGAAGGTACAATTTGACGTTGGTACATAACTAGCCTAGACTGATTTGAACTTGAGGCTTCTTTATGGAGAAGATTAGGAGAGTTTAGACTGACATAATTGAGAGGGTTTTGTGTGGTGTTGTGTCTTGCAGAGATTATGCAGGGATTCAACGACATGAGTTTTCTCCCCCTCTTCATTGCCAAATTCAGGGAATTTCCCGTTTTATGGCAGGGTAAACACCCACATTACACCAACAAACCAAAGAGGCACGCAGCCCTGGAGGAACTTGTGGAATTTGTCAAGCCAAGGTTCCCCACGGCAACTGTTGATGATCTAAGAAAGAAAATTGGCAGCCTGAGGAGTGCGTATATCAGGGAGCGGAAGAAGGTCGTGAAGTCTGAGGAAACTGCAACTTCAGCAGATGAGGTCTATGTGCCCAAGCTCTGGTACTATCAGAGTCTCCATTTTCTGAAAGACCAGACTGATGTCACGGAGCCAACCTCGACTCCTCCTTCCACGCTTCCTTGCGCGCAGGCCACCCCTGATGAGGCTTCCGAGGAGCAACCTGGGCCTTCCAGTATGGAAGAGGTGGAGGAGCCCAGCTTGTTCCAGGTATAGTAGTTTTGTTACCATTTATGTGAATAATGAATGATGTTCACTTAATTCAGGATCCCCAATTGCTTAGTTCCTAACGTGTTTGACATATCAACTGACAGTAGTGTTGGAGACATTTGGGGCCAGAATCTAAACTGCTGGGCTGAGAATTGTATGGTTTTCTATTTGTAAACATTTTGCAACAGTCACTAGATGAGAATTGTGTGTGTTTGATGAACAAATAACTGAAACTATGTCCCTTTTTCATACACAGGAAGACCTCAGCCAGGAGGTGGCTGTGGAAGGTGGCAGTCAGGAGGAGGTAGGGGTTAGTGGCAGCCACCAGCTGGGTAGTGGCAGCCAAGAGGGGGCTAGGCCGCGGAGCCTGACTGACACCCAAACCCCTCCCCTCCGCCTTCCGTACAAAAGGGCGAGAAGGGGGGATTATGCGGCACAGTCAGCGCTCCGCATGATCAGAGAGGCTTCAGACTCCCTACATGCCACACCCGCCGACGAGGAGACCTTTGGCTCGGTGGTTGTCACAAAAATGATGGGTATGGAGGTGAGGCAACGCAACATGTGTGAGGGGCTCATCCTCCATGTCCTAAATAAGGGTAGGGCTGGGGAGATGACCCCAGTCACACATGTTTGCCATAGCTACCATGCTCCGCCTCCTCCTCCTCCTCCTTCTGCCACCCCACCAGCACGACAGCCACAGCCTGCAAGGAAGCGTGGAAGGAAGACCTGAGAGTGACGACCTGGAATCAGTCTGGTCTGAGAGAAGATGGAGCCTCTTGTAGTACCAGAGCCTGGGGACCTAGATGGCATCTGCTGCAGTTCCGGATACTTTGGACTTCACGACCAGATTGCACTCCCCTTAATCTACGTACTCCTCAGGCCCCCAATTTTCTACGCTTGAACAATGATGGTTGCCGTGGGGGGCCAAGACTTTGCAAATTCCCCAAGTTTCACCATGGCTGCGTTCCTCTTTGGTTTGTTGGTGTGACCTAAATAAAGTTTTTTTTGATTTGAAATAATCATTGACTATTGTGTTTTACTTTGCTACAATGACAGTTTTTCTTTGAGTAAGCAGGTACATTTCACTAATCCTAAAGTAGAATTAACAAGGGGCACCAACAACAAACAACCTCCTAGTAAATTTAAGCAAGAAATACAAATGTTAATAATGTGTTTTTGGTAATTTGAGACACACAACCCCCCTCCAAAAAAAAACAAAAAAAAACATTCAAATATGTATTCCCCAAAAAAAAAAAAAAAAAGACAAATCATGGTAAAAAAATAACAAAGATTCTTTTCCGTTCAGAGTCAAAATAAACATGTAGTGTATAAATGCTGCAAAGTAATAAAGAAGTAAGTTTGGGAGAAGTGCGGGTGAATAGGAGCAGCTAAAAGATGTCATTCTTGTTGCATTGTAAAGAAAAAGAGAATGCGCTGCATTAAAGACATTTTAACATTGCAGCGTGACGAATGTGCTGTGTCGATTAGGAAAGGTAGTTTTACCTGACCGAGCGCTTCCGTCACAAAATTTCTTCTGAGCATGCGTAGCACTTTGTCCGTCGGACAAGCGTACACACGCTCGGATTTGGTGTGATCGGACCGTGTTGACGGCAAAGCTTTCCAGCAGGAGATAAGACTTTGTCCGTCGGACAAACCGACGAACACTGTCCGATGGTGCATACACACGGTCTGATTTTTCAACAACATTGTCCGATCGGACAGAATCCATGAAAAAGTCCGACCGTGTGTATGGGGCTTAAGAGATGTCAAACAGACTTAAAGCACAACAATGCCAAAACTGTACCACAACCCAACCTATGGCTCATTTTAAGAGTAACTTCCATACCTCCGAGTACCTGGCCCTATGCTAGACAGTATGGTGGAACCCCACCCTGTTTTTTATATAAGCTTTGGACACTGGTCATGGCAATTTTATATGACTCTTTATCTGAAACACAAGCTGTCTTATTAATTTCTTTGACAATGGAGGTTTTGTTGCTAATGAAGGATTTCACAGGAATACTTTTTAGGTATTTTACAAATGTAATTCATGCATTGATCTGTCTTTATAGGTTTGGTTAAAGGGAAACATTTGATTGACATTAGTCTTGGCGCCACCATCCATCACCTGGCAGCAATATGCGAGTTCTTGGAAGAAATTACTGTTCTAGAATTGAATGATGCTTGTGTCAAGGAACTGGAAAAATGGTTACATAAACAACCAGATGCCTATGATTGGACACACGTCTCAAAGGTTATGAAGGCGATAACCGACAGCAGGTTTTGTATCAAACGTCATTTGTTAGTCATTTTTTATTACAGTTTTTCTCCATTGTTTTGGCTCATTTCTTGAAACAGAAATGACATTCTCAAAACAACATGGACAAATCTCCAAACTACTTGGCAATTGTTCACAACTGAATTGAATTTCTCATTCATTTCATCAAATTGCAAATGTCTCAGTACATGTCTCAATGTCTCAGTACATCTTTCAAATGATTAAGTACAAGTAGCCGACATTTAGCACAATTTCCAAGTGAATAGATCTTGTTGATCTAAACTGATTGTCAATTCTCAGTCTAATGGTTGTTCACTCCAAAACGTGTCAGCGTCATTTCATTGTTTAAGTCATCACATGCACAATAGTCTGTTCAATTGTCAAAATTATTCAGGAACATAATAGCATGAATACCATATATGAATCTCTTGGAACATTTGATAAAATGATTACAGCAATTGTCAGGAGCAACTACAACTTGACTAACGAAGGAGGAGTTGGAGTTGGTCTCAGATGACGGATCAAACAGTATGTTTAGTTACCTGACGGGTGCTGTCCATGATTGTGAATGCTGCCAAACATGTATATATAGAGCTTGACCATGCAGGACCAGAACAATTTCTGATCATGGAGGCACCTAACCAAGTAAATGAACAAGGGCAACTGCCTGCTCGAGGAAGAGGAAGAAGAAGAGGAAGAGGAGTAATGCCCCGTACACACGGTCGGAAATTCCGACCACAAAATCCGTCAGATTTTTTCCGACGGATTTTGTCCGACGCTGGTGTTGCATACACACAGTCGGACAAAGTTGTCGGAAAATACGATCATTCTGAACGTGGTGACGTTCGTTGCGTACAACAAAACTACGTAGAGGCTAGTAGCCAATAGCTTTGGTTTGGTAGTTTGATCTGAGCATGCGTGGCACTTTGTCCGTCGGAATTCCCTACACACGGTCGGAAAAAGTCCGATCGGATTTTGTTGTCGGAAAATTTGAGATCCTGCTCTCAAATTTTTTCCGGCGAAAATTCGGACAGAAAAAGCCTGCTAGAGCCTACACACGATCGGATTTTCCGACAACATAATCCGATTGGACTTTTTCCATCGGAATAACATACGGGGCATAACATTTCAGTAAGTCTACTCGTTGATAATTTTTCCCCTCCCCTTTCTGTAAAATACCCCTGTAGTACCTCTGCATAGGGTACATGTACCCCAGGTTTGGAACCACTGGAATACTGGCCAGTAGTATATTGAACTTGTGTAGAACATAGAACATTCCTATGTAACTGTCTATAACTGTAGTGTATGACTCTTTTGTATGACTGATTTGATGTTTTCTTTTTTTACTGTATTGTAAAGAATAATGGCATTGGAAGGAAACGAGACCTCTCACATACTCGTGTATGTGGATGAGGCTGGCTTCAACCTGGCCAAGGGCCGAAGACGTGGCCATAATTTTATTGGCCACCGGACCACGGTGGATGTCCCAGGCCAGCGAGGGGGCAATATAACTATGTGTGCTGCCATTTCTGAGACTGGTGTGGCCACTCACATCCCCAGTTTTGGCCCATACAATACACAGAAGCTCCTCGTCTTCTTGGACCGCCTTCATTTGGATTTGATCCCTGAAAATAAGAGAGGTCTCATAGGGCCTCACCTACCACAATATATAATTGTATGGGACAATGTGAATTTCCACCGTGGCCCGCTTATCAGGGCCTGGTTCACTGCTCACCCAAGGATGGATATGGTGTTCCTACCACCTTACTCTTCTTTCCTCAATCCTATTGAGGAGTTTTTCTCTGCTTGGAGGTGGAGAGTGTATGAGCATTGGGCTCAAGATCAGAGGTCCCTGCTCCATGCAATGGACGCTGCCTGTGAGGATATTACAGGAGATCAGTGTAGGGGATGGTTGCGACATGCACGCCGTTTCTTCCCTCGTTGCATCGCAAGGGAGGCTATACGCTGCGATGTTGACGATAATCTGTGACCAGACAGACAGCAGAGTGTGGATGGGCAGGAGGGCGAGGATGGTGGCCAGTGAAGAGATGTTACAGTAGTTGTGAAACTCAAGCTTTATTTACAGCATTGTAGACTAAATGTAATTTTCCTTGTTTTTTGTTTGTGTTTATATTGCCAATTTGCCATATATTATGCTGTATACATTTTCATTTTACTCTGATGTATGGAAGTTACTTTGTGTGCGAATGATAATGGTTACAATACTGTAAAGTAATTTTTTCCTTGGCAGTATGAGTGCAATGTGTGATGTCAAACCTTGAAGGCTACTCTTACCCTAAAATCTTTTCTTTTTTTTCAGTTTTATACACAATTGTATTCAGTTAGCTAGACCAAAACTGTACAGAAACCATTGTCAATGAAGGACTGGGCTAAGACTGAAAGGTGGACATGAGGGATATTTCAATGGTCCTCTGCCATAGAGACAAAACATCTAAACATTTTGACTTGCAGTGCTTACACAATGCCAAAGGGACAAAGCATTTTGGGGGCACTGACTATTTGAATGAGAAAGAAATTTATTTTTGACACATGAGTGAACTGTTTTGGGAAAGATATGAGCTTTTGAAGGTGAACCATGGTGTTGTGCAGAACCATCCAGGTTATTTTGGCAAAAGCACCAAGAGAGTTGGGAACGTCTGGTCTGTTTCAAGAAATGAGCCAAAGCAATTGAGAAGAATCTTTGCCATTTTGGGTGCACTGACTCTTTATATGGGAAAGGAATATGGTTTTGAAGCATGAGTGAACAGTTTTGGGAGAGATATGAGCTTTTGCACGTCAGTTATAGTGTTGTGCTGAACTGTAAGACTGTTTAGCCAAATGATCTTAGAGTTTTGAGAATGTAATTTCTGTTTCAAGAAATGAGCCAAAACAATAGAGAAAAACTGTAACGTTTTACAGTAAAACAGAACTACCCTACATCTGAGCACCACAAACCAAAAACACTATTTAATTCATTTTTAATATTCAAAGCAAACTCACTCATCCATCTACATTATATTGCCAAAAGTATTGGGACACCTGCCTTTACACGCCCATGAACTAATGGCATCCCAGTCTTAAGCCCCATACACACGCTCGGATTATCCGAGGACCAGGTCCATTGGATCATGTCCGTGGTACTTTGTCCGATGTTGGTTTTGCGTACACACGGTCGGACAAAGTTGTCGGAAAATCCGATCATTCTGAACGTGGTGACGTTTGTTGCCTACGACGGGACTACGTAGAGGCTAGTAGCCAATAGCTTTGGTCTTGTAATGTGATCTGAGCATGCGTAGCACTTTGTCCGTCGGAATTCGCTACACACGATCGGATTTGGTGTGATCGGACTTTGTTGTCAAAAAATCTATCCAGCAGGAGATAGGACTTTGTCCATCGGACAATCCGATGGAAACTGTCCGATGGTGCCTACACACGGTCGGAATTTCCGACAACATTGTCTGATAGGACAGAATCCATCGGAAAATCCGACCGTGTGTATGGGGGCTTTAGTCCGTAGGGTTCAATATTGAGTTGGCCCACCCTTTGCAGCTATAACAGCTTCAACTCTTCTGGGAAGACTGTCCACAAGGTTTAGGAGTGTGTCTATGGGGATGTTTAACCATTCTTCCAGAAGCGCGTTTGTGAGGTCAGGCACTGATTTTGGACGAGAAGGCCTGGCTCGCAGTCTCCGCTCTAAATTCATCCCAAAGGTGTTCAGTCTATCCCAGACCAGCTCATCCATGTCCTTATGGACTTTGCTTTGTGCACAAACGAATCACACAGGAACTGTGATACCCTGTGATCGGGTACAGGCAAAACGCACTGTGTTTGTGATTTGTGTTTGAGGTGCCGTTAACGACGTGCTGGCACCCGCAGCAGATGCCAAACCCAATGCATTTTAAACACGGTGCAGGAATCGCACACAGAACACACCTTTTCCTGCACCATGGTGTGGTCTGAACCGGCAGAAGTTTTTTTTTTTATCTTGATGCATTCTACAGTGTCTCACAAAAGTGAGTACACCCCTCACATTTTTGTAAATATTTTATTTTATCTTTTCATTTGACAACACAGAAGAAATGACACTTTGCTACAATGTAAAGTAGTGAGTGTACAGCTTGTATAACAGTGGGAATTTGCAGTCCCCGCAAAATAACTCAACACACAGCCATTAATGTCTAAACTGCTGGCAACAAAAGTGAGTACACCTCTAAGTGAAAATGTCCAAATTGGGCCCAATTAGCCATTTTCCCTCCCCGTGTCATGTGACTCGTTAGTGTTACAAGGTCTCAGGTGTGAATGGGGAGCAGGTGTGTTAAATTTGGTTTTGACGCTCTCACTCTCTCATACTGGCCACTGGAAATTCAACATGGCACCTCATGGAAAAGAACTCTCTGAGGATCTGAAAAAAAATATTATTGCTCTACATAAAGATGGCCTAGGCTATAAGAAGATTGCCAAGACCCTGATACTGAGCTGCAGCATGGTGGCCAAGACCATACAGCGGTTTAACAGGACAGGTTCCACTCAGAACCAGGGGCGGATCCAGGGGGACAACGGGGCAATTGCCCCCCCCCGATAAATTTGATTCGGGTGAGTTAGTGGATGGGCAGCTCCACGGGCAGGCAGCTGAGAGAACAGGCGGCTCCGCAGGCAGATGAGAGAGCGGGCGGGCTGGGCAGCTGAGTGGTTCGGCGGGCCGGTGAGAGAGCATACGGCTCCACGGGCGGGCGGCTGGGCGTGTGAGAGAGCAGGCAGGCTGGGCAGCTGGGCTGCTTGGTGGGTGAGAGAGCGGCTCGCCAATCAGTGAGCCAGCGGGCAGGGGAGCAGAGAGATGACATCATCTCTCACTGCCCACGCTGCATCCCTGCAGTTCTGCCCTCATTGTGCAGGCAGCCGCGGGCAGCAGAGAGATTACATCATCTCTCTGCTGCCTGACTCTGGGACACAGCAAAAGACAATCCCCACCTTAGCAGGAAAGTGACACAGCAAGTGATACGGGAAGTGACAATTGGCAACGAGTGACAGGTGACGTGGTAAGGGACAATCCGCAACGTGTGGCAAGTGACAGTCTGCAATGAGTGGCAGGTGACATGTCAAGTGACAATCCGCAACTTGTGGCAGGTGACATGGCAAGTGACAGTCTGTAACTTGTGGCAGGTGACGTGGCAAGTGACAATACGCAACTTGTGGCAAGTGACAATCCGCAACTTGTGGCAGGTGACGTGGCAAGTGACAGTCCGCAACTTGTGGCATGTGACGTGGCAAGTGACAGTCCACAACTTGTGGCAGGAGACGTGGCAAGTGACAGTCCACAACTTGTGACAGGTGACGTGGTAAGTGACAAGCCGCAACGTGTGGCAGGTGACGTGGCAAGTGACAATCCGCAACTTGTGGCAGGGGACTTGGTAAGGGACAATCCGCAACTTGTGTAAGGTGACGTGGCAAGTGACAATCGGCAATGAGTGACAGGTGATGTGGCAAGTGACAGTCCGCAACGTGTAGCAGGTGACGAGGCAAGTGACAATCCACAACATGTGACAGGGGATGTGGCAAGTGACAATCAGCAACATGTGGCAGGTGGCGTGGCAAGTGACAATCCGCATATGGTGGCAGGCAACGGTGGCAAGTGACAATCCGCAACGTGTGGCAGGTGGAATGGCATGTGACAACCCGCAACATGTGGCAGGTGACGTGGAAAGTGACAATCCGCAACATGTGGCAGGTGATGGTGGCAAGTGACAATCCGCACGTGTGGCAGGTGATGGTGGCAAGTGACAATCCGCACGTGTGGCAGTTGGCGTGGCAAGTGACAATCTGCATCAGGTGGCAGGCGACGGTGACAACCATTGTGCCGAGAGGTTGAAGCACTAACAACAGCCATTTCCCTGATAAATTGCCCACAAAAAAAATATATATTTTCTGACAGTGCCCCTCCCGAGACTAGACTCTGGACCCGGCCCTGCTCAAAACAGGCCTCGCCATGGTCGACCAAAGAGGTTGAGTGCATCATATCCAGAGGTTGTCTTTGGGAAATAGATGTATGATTGATGCCAGTCTGTCAGTGCTCAGACCATATGCCGCACACACTGCATCAAATTGGTCTGCATGGATGTCGTCCCAGAAGGAAGCCACTTCTAAAGATCATGCACAAGAAAGCCTAAAAACAGTTTGCTGAAGACAATCAGACTAAGGACATGGATTACTGGAACCATGCCCTGTGGTCTGATGAAACCAAGATAAACGTATTTGTTTCAGATGGTGTCAAGCGTGTGTGGCGGCAACCAGGTGAGGAGTACAAAGACAAGTGTGTCTTGCCTACAGTCAAGCATGGTGGCGGGAGTGTCATGGTCTGGGGCTGCATGAGTGCTGCTGCCACTGGGGTGCTACAGTTTATTGAGGGAACCATGAATGCCAACATGTACTGTGACATACTGAAGCAGAGCATGATCCCCTCCCTTCAGAGACTGGGCAGCAGGGCAGTATTGCAACTTGATAACCACCCTAAACACACCTCTAAGACAACCACGGCCTTGCTAAAGAAGCTGAGGGTAAGGGTGATGGACTGGCCAAGCATGTCTCTAGACCTAAACCCTATTGAGCATATGTGGGGCATCCTCAAACGGAAGGTGGAGGAGCGCAAGGTCTTTGACATCCACCAGCTCTGTGATCTCGACATGGAGGAGTGGAAGAAGACTCCAGTGGCAACCTGTGAAGTTCTGGTGAACTCCATGTCCAAGAGGGTTAAGGCAGTGCTGGAAAATAATGGTGGCCGCACAAAACATTGACACTTTGGGCCCAATTTGGACATTTTCACTTAGGGGTGTACTCACTTTTGTTGTCAGCGGTTTAGACATTAATGGCTGTGTGTTGAGTTATTTTGACGGGACAGCAAATTTACACTGTTATACAAGCTGTACACTCACTACTTTACATTGTAGCAAAGTGTAATTTTTTCAGTGCTGTCACATGAAAACATATAATAATATATTTACAAAAATGTGAGGGGTGTACTCACTTTTGTGAGATACTGTATGTGGAAGATGGTGTAGCCTTTAAGGAGGTGGGGAGAAGATGGGAGCAGTGGGGGGTGGGGAGGGCTGCACGCAGAGATCAGAGCTAAAGAGGGGTAAAAGTAAGATGTGGATGGGGGATGCAGAGGTAATCAGCTGTGGAAGAAGCCTGAACGCTGCACCCTTTGTGTTGCGCGCCCCTGAACTCTGCACTCTGTATGCAGTGCCCCCCTTAACTCTGCACTATTTACATAGTGCACCCCCAAACTCTGCACTCTGTGTGTAAACCTCCCCCGTACTCTGCACTATGTACATAATGCACTCCTGGTATTTAATGCCCCTTTAAGGCCCTCCCACTGTTAGTGAAATTTGACCACACGCACTATTTGATGTGGTTTGGAGAGTGTATGTTTGTGTGTATGTGAGAACGGGGGGGGGGGGGGGTTGGGTTAAGTTCCTGTACCTATTTTCTAAGAGAAAAAGCCCTGGCTACAACGCATGTGTAATCATATCCAACATGTGATCTGTTGATGTTGCCCAGCCCTGAACGTCCTGTGGCATCTCTCTCAGGGTGCTCGTCTCCTGTTGGGTATACTTCCCGGATAACTGGTGTACTGGTCCCTTTAAGAGTGCTATGTCCGCAGTAATAGTTATTTCAGTGCCATGTTGGAATGAAGAGGAACCTCCCAATAGTGTAAAATCATCAAAAACACATTTATTTGTATAAGAAAAAAGCTTACAGCTCAGTTAAAATTGACCAGCATTGATAAAAACGATAAAACGCAGAGCCTGAGGGATCGCAGACTGGAAGTGACATCATACCAGGAAGTTTTATCATTTTAATCAATGCTGGTGAATTTTAACTGAGATGTAAGCTTTTTTTTAAACAAATAAATGTGTTATTGATGATTTTACACTATTTGAAGCTATTTGACAAAGGGGTATGAATCACAAAAGTGGCTCAACAGAATCGCAAATCATTTAAATGATAGAAGTGTTTTTAGCTGTTTACCTGGAGTTCAGTTTTATATATAATGATAATGTTAATGCAGTTAAAGTATAACTAAAGGCAAAACATTTTTAGTTTTGGATAGAGTGGAGAAGAATTACAGTGCCTTGAAAAAGTATTCATACCCCTTGAAATTTTCCACATTTTGTCATGTTACAACCAAAAAGGTAAATGTATTTTATTGGGATTTTATGTGATTTTATGTGATAGACCAACACAAAGTGGCACATAATTGTGAAGTGGAAGGAAAATGATAAATGGTTTTCAATTTTTTTTTTACAAATAAATATATGAAAAGTGTGGTGTGCATTTGTATTCAGCCCCTCTGAGTCAATACTTTGTAGAACCGCCTTTCACTGCAATTACAGCTGCAAGTATTTTTGGGGATGTCTCTACCAGCTTTGCACATCTAGAGAGAGAATTTTTTGAAAACTAGCTCAAGCTCTGTCAGATTGGATGGAGAGCGTCTGTGAACAGCAATTTTCAAATCTTGCTACAGATTTTGGATTTAGGTCTGGGCTTTGAATGGGCCATTCTAACACATGAATATGCTTTGATCTAAACCATTCCATTGGCTGTATGTTTAGGGTTGTTGTCCTACTGGAAGGTGAACCTCCACCCCAGTCTCAAGTCTTTTGCAGATTTTAACAGGTTTTCTTCTATGGCCGCGTACACACGAAGGGACTATCCCGCGGGATTATCCTCTGGACTGAAGTCCAGCGGATAATCCCCTCGTGTGTGGGCGCCGGCGGACTTTTTGGCGCCAAAGTCCGGCGGACCAAAGTTTTAAGTTTGGTTTTAAAAATTATCCGCTGGACTTGGCAGTCCGGCGGACAATCCCGCCGTTAGTAGGCAAGTCCGCGGGACTTTTGAAATGAACGGACTTGCCGCTCATCGGCAAGTCCGTTCATTTAGCACGTGACTTCAGGTTACGTAGCTAGCGTAGGCAGTAAATGCCGCCGCGCTAGCTCCGTAAGCTGGCATGGATTTAAAGGGACTCCCCACGCCGAAAAAAACGGCGTGGGGGTTCCCCCCAAATCCATGTCAGACCCTCATCCGAGCACGCAGCCTGGCAGGCCAGGAAAGGGGTGGGGACGAACGAGCGCCCCCCCCCCTCCTGAGCCGTACCAGGCCGCGTGCCCTCAACATGGGGGGTGCCCTGGGGAAAGGGGGGCCTTCTTCTTGTTCTTCTTCTTCCGATGTTGACCCGACGCTCTCTTTGCCCGGAATGCCTGTGCCGCGCTGCGCTGGGACTTATATAGGGACATAGGGACAGGGTCACATGCTCATGTCACATGGTGACCCCGCCCCCTTGTGTTGTCACAGTCCCGGAGGATGCTGGGACTGTGACATCACAAGGGGGCGGGGTCACCATGTGACATGAGCATGTGACCCTGTCCCCATGTCCCTATATAAGTCCCAGCGCAGCGCGGCACAGGCATTCCGGGCAGAGAGAGCGTCGGGTCAACATCGGAAGAAGAAGAACAAGAAGAAGGACAAGAAGAAGAAGGCGGCGCGGAAGACGGCGACCGCCGCAAGAACAGAAGAGACCCCCGGAAGACCACCGAAGGCGGATCGAGACCCCCAGACGACGGCGGCGACGACGAAGAAGGTAGCCGGACTCCTCCGCTCGTGAAAGAGCTAGGTAAAAGAGCAGAAGAGAGCGGAGGAGTCCGGCGAGAAGACCCCCAAGACGGAAGAAGACCCCCGGAGCAGTGCAATAAACTATTTTTTCAAAAGTGTGTGTGTTTTTGTACTTTACATTTTACACCTTAGGTGAATGGGTAGGGGTACATCGTACCCCATACTCATTCACATAGGGTGGGGGGCCGGTATCTGGGGGCCCCCTTATTAAAGGGGGCTCCCAGATGCCGATAAGCCCCCGCCCGCAGACCCCGACAACCAACGGCCAGGGTTGTCGGGAAGAGGCCCTTGTCCTCATCAACATGGGGACAAGGTGCTTTGGGGTGGGGGGGCCGCACGGCCCCCCTTTCCCCAGGGCACCCCCCATGTTGAGGGCATGCGGCCTGGTACGGCTCAGGAGGGGGGGGCACTCGTTCGTCCCCACCCCTTTCCTGGCCTGCCAGGCTGCGTGCTCGGATGAGGGTCTGACATGGATTTGGGGGGAACCCCCACGCCGTTTTTTCGGCGTGGGGAGTCCCTTTAAATCCATGCCAGCTTACGGAGCTAGCGCGGCGGCATTTACTGCCTACGCTAGCTACGTAACCTGAAGTTACTTTCTAAATGAACGGACTGCTCCGTGTGTGGGCAAGTCCGTTCATTTTCAAAAGTCCCGCGGACTTTTGGCCGGCGGATTATCCGCCGGAGAAGTCCGGGCATGTGTGGGCAAGTCCACACGCTCGGAAAGTCCAGCGGACCCAGCTGGAAAGTCCGGCGGGATTGTCCGCTGGACTAAGTCCGCCGGCAAAAGTCCGCACGTGTGTACGCGGCATAAGATTGCCCTGTATTTGGCTCCATCCATCTTCCCGTCAACTCTGACCAGCTTCCCTGTCCCTGTTGAAGAAAAGCATCCCTACAACAGGATGCTGCCACCACCATGTTTCACGGTGGGGATGATGTGTTCAGGGTGATGTGCAATGTTAGTTTTCTGACACACATAGTGTTTTGCTTTTAGGCCAAATCAATTTTGGTCTCATCTGACCAGAGCACCTTCTTCCACATGTTTGCTGTGTCCCCCACATGGCTTCTCGCAAACTGAAATTGGCTTTCTTTCAACAATGGCTTTCCTCTTGCCACTCTTCCATAAAGGTCAGATTTGTGAAGTGCACGACTAATAGTTGTCCAGTGGACAGATTCTCCCACCTGAGCTGTGGATCTCTGCAGATCCTCCAGAGTTACCATGGGCCTCTTGGCTGCTTCTCTGATTAATGCTCTCCTTGCCCGGCCTGTCAGTTTAGGTGGACGGCCATGTTTTGGTAGGTTTGCAGTTGTGCAATACTCTTTCTTTTTTCGGATGATGGATTGAACAGTGCTCCGTGAGATGTTCAAAGCTTGGGATATTTTTTTATACCCTAACACTGCTTTAAACTTCTCCACAACTTTATCCCTGACCTGTCTGGTGTGCTCTTTGGCCTTTATGATGCTGTTTGTTCACTTAGGTTCACCAACAAACCTCTGAGGGCTTCACAGAACAGCTGTATTTCCACTGAGATTAAATTATACACAGGTGGACTCTATTTACTAATTAGGTGACTTCTGAAGGCAATTGGATCCACTAGGTTTTAGTTACATAGTTAGTTAGGTTGAAAAAAGACACAAGTCCATCCAGTTCAACCACAAATAAAAAAAATAAAAAATAAAAAAAAATATATATCATACAATCCCATATACCCCATTCTATACCCACAGTTGATCCAGAGGAAGGCAAAAAAAAAAACAGTAGAGCGTGCTCCAATTTGCTAAAGCAGGGGGAAAAATTCCTTCCTGATCCCCCAAGAGGCAATCGGATTTTCCCCAGATCAACTTTACCTATAAATGTCAGTACCCAGTTATATTATGTACATTTAGGAAAGTATCCAGGCCTTTCTTAAAGCAATCTACTGAGCTGGCCAGAACCACCGCTGCAGGGAGTCTATTCCACATTTTCACAGCTCTTACTGTGAAGAAACCTTTCCGTATTTGGAGATGAAATCTCTTTTCCTCTAGACGTAAAGAGTGCCCCCTTGTCCTCTTTGTTGACTGTAAAGTGAATAACTCAACACCAAGTTCACTATATGGACCCCTTATATATTTATACATGTTGATCATATCCCCCCTCAATCTCCTCTTATCAAGGGTGAATAAATTCAGTTCCTCTAATCTTTCCTCATAGCTGAGCTCCTCCATGCCTCTTATCAGTTTGGTTGCCCTTCTCTGCACTTTCTCCAGTTCCCCAATATCCTTCTTGAGAACTGGTGCCCAAAACTGAACTGCATATTCCAGATGAGGTCTTACTAATGATTTGTACAGGGGCAAAATGATATCTCTCTCTCTGGAGTCCATACCTCTCTTATACAAGAAAGGACTTTGCTCGCTTTGGAAACCGCAGCTTGGCATTGCATGCTATTATTGAGCTTATGATCTACCAAAACCCCCAGATCCTTCTCCACTACGGATTCCCCCAGTTGTCCTCCCCCTAGTATGTATGATGCATGCATATTCTTAGCCCCCAAGTGCATAACTTTACATTTATCAACATTAAACCTCATCTGCCACATAGTCGCCCAATTAGACAGAGCATTGAGGTCGGCTTGTAAATTGGAGACATCCTGTAAGGACGTTATTCCACTGCATAGCTTGGTGTCATCTGCTAAGACAGAAATGTTACTTTTGATCCCAGACCCAATATCATTTATAAAGATATTAAAAAGTAAGGGTCCCAGCACTGAACTTTGGGGTACACCACTGATAACCTTAGACCATTCAGAGTAAGAATCATTAACCACGACTCTCTGAATTCTGTCTTTTAGCCAGTTTTCTATCCATTTACAAACCGATATTTCCAAACCTGTAGACTTTACCTTACACATGAGCCGTGTGTGGGGAACTGTATCGAACGCTTTTGCAAAATCCAAGTATACCACGTCCACAGCCACGCCTCTTTTCAAGGTTTTACTTACCACCTCATAAAAAGAAATGAGGTTTGTCTGACAACTTCTGTCTTTCATGAATCCATGCTGTCTGTTGCTTAAAATATTTTTTTCCTGCAAGAACTCGTCTATGTGGTCTTTTATTAATCTCTCCAGTATCTTCCCAACTATAGAAGTTAAACTAACAGGTCTATAGTTACTTGGTAAAGACTTTGTTCCCTTTTTAAATATAGGCAATACGTTTGCCCTGCGCCAATCCAGTGGTACTATTCCTGTCATTAATGAGTCCCTAAAAATTAAATACAATGGCTTTGAAATTACAGAGCTCAATTCTTTTAGGATCCGTGGGTGGATGCCATCAGGTCCAGGTGCTTTATCCACCTTTATTCTGTCTAAATATTTCTGGCCCATATCACTTCTGAGCCATTGTGGATTTGGGGCTGTGTCACTACCACCCCCATTGTGGACATGAGCTCCCCCATGCTCCTTTGTATACACAGAGCTGAAGAAAGTATTTAATAAATTAGCCTTCTCTTTGTCCCCTGTCACCCACTCTAGATTATTTTGTAAAGGGCCGACATGCTCAGACTTGACCTTTTTACTATTAATATATTTGAAGTATTTTTTGGGGTTTGTCCTACTATCTTTTGCAATCTGTCTTTCGTTTTGAATTTTTGCACCCTTGATTTCCCTTTTACATATTCTGTTATGTTCTTTGTAACATTTAAATGACACTAGTGATCCTTCATTTTTATATTTTTTAAAAGCTCTTTTCTTATAGTTTATAGCTTTTTTAACTTTGGCCGTGAGCCACATAGGTTTTATTTTTAGCCTTTTAAATTTATTGCCCATGGGAATATACTTTGCAGTGAGTTCACAAACAGTCTTTTTGAAGAATCCCCATTTCTGTTCTGTGCCCATTGTTGCCAATATTCTCTCCCAGTCTAAGTTCTGGAGAGCAGCCCTCATCCTTGGAAAATTTGCTTTCTTGAAATTAAGTTAGGGGTATCAGAGTAAAGGGGGCTGAATACAAATGCACGCCACACTTTTCACATATATATTTGTAAAAAATGTTGAAAATCATTTATCATTTTTCTTCCACTTCACAATTATGTACCACTTTGTATTGGTCTATCAGATAAAATTCCATTAAAATACATTCATGTTTTTGGCTGTATCATGAGAAAATGTGGAAAATGTCAAGGGGTATGAATACTTTTCAAGGCACTGCATAACCCCATTAGGGAGATTCATCCTCTCTATTTGTCCTGTTTACCATTATCATTAAAAGTGAAAGTAAACGAAAATCCCAAATCCCCAAAAATCCCATTGGAAAATTCCCCCTCTATTACTTTTCTGGGGACATTCCATAATTTGGGATGTCCCCAGAAAAGTAATAGAGGGGGAATCTTCCAATGGGGAGGCTAGTTCTGGTGACCTGGGGGTCCCCAAGAAATTCCCTTAATTTGCAGGAAATTCCTCTCACTTCCTGTTTGGCTATGGGCCACAAAGTGAAGGAAAATCTCTGCAATGAAACACAGATGGCTCTAAAATGAAAATAAAAGTTTTGCCCATAGTTCTACTTTAATGATTTTTATGATGATGTTATTACTGGTTTTAAGACTTTCAGTGTTTGTATTTTTTAGTGATAGCTGGCAAGCCAGAGAGGAAATGTTAAGAGCTAAACTGACACGCATCAGTAAATGTGACTTCACAGAAGAAAAGCCCACAGGGTCACTGGTATTGCCGAAAGCCGACTGTCTCCTCAGCATGTGGGCACTACAATCCATCAGCAAAGACCAAGAGGCTTACCCCAAGAACCTAAAGAAGTTCTCCTCCTACGTTAAGCTGGGAGGATATCTCTTGATCTATGGTGATATCAACGTGACTTTTTTTACAGTTGGGGAACACAAATACCATCTCTTGCAACATGATGAAGATTTTGTAAAGAAGGCTTTAACTGATGGAGGCTTCAAAATTTTACAGTACGACAATGTGGAGAGGAAAACTGCAAAGGATCTTGTAGATGTCGAGAAATCTTTCTTTGTCATTGCCCAAAAAGTGAAGGAAGTGTACACACGGACAAAGACCACCACTCACTGAATTCCTCAATCTGAATTTGACACTCAAATCAGCATGAATGCTATTTGTTCCAGGGGCTGTCCATCCATGGAAAACAATCAGGATTCACCTAGATCAGCAACACACATACTGTACATTTACCACATACCCATCGCTTTCTATTTCTCAATATTTGCCAGGTGAATCATGTAGCGCTCACCCCCATAGGAGCCCACTGATAAGGTGCCTAGGCTTTTTCCCAGTAGTTGCACCGTAGCCAGGCACATGGTCAAAATCCCGCTGTTAGCTCAGTAATTAGTCTAGGGGTATTCTTTTCTGATACTTTATTGCAAAAAAACTTGAACTTGGATGGGTGCAGGGTAACTGTGGGATACTCTTTAAGCAGTACCTTGAGGACACTAATCTTCCTCTTAAGAACCTGAGCACAGTCCTTGCTTGCAGCAAATATTGGGCTGAGCTATAACAGGACACCGTAGATAATGTTCCTTTTGAGCAACACTGACTCTAGCACAAGAGGGATAGTAGCAGCACAGTCACTGGGATCCCACACACCAGTCTGTACTAACTAATGTCCTTGGATAATTGGATGCCTCCAATATCTTCCAGACACCTCGTGATTCTCCAAACCAGATCCTAAAAAGAAAGTCCTTCTGTCAGCTCCAGCGAACTTTTAGAAAAATAGACCCCCCAGCTAACATAGCCGCGACCTCGATGAAAAGCAGACACATGGCAGGCCTGCCCAGAAGGGCAGCACCCCTCCAGCCAGAATGTGGACAACTTAATATTTTGCTTCGTTAAAACAATGTTTAGAGACTGCCTAAACCATGTGTGATAGAATGCAAGATCAGTGCATGGACAAGCTTGTAACTGCTTCAAATCTTTAGTAGGGTTCAATTCTTCAAGGTAGCGCCCTATGATTCAATTTTTTCCTTGTTAAAAGATTGTATTGCATGTACACATGACATACATATTAGTTACAATAACGGTTATACAATAAAGGTAATGAAGTTTACACAGATCCAAATGTTCTATTATCATTATCTGAATCCATTAAAAGACATGCATGGTAAATTATTAGTAAATCCTTAACTAATAAACAAAAATATCATTAAGAATTTGTAAATCAAGGATCTTGCAAAGTTAGATGTAATCCTCTGAACTATAATTAGCTAGAAACAACTAGTATGCATATTTTATAATGGTATGTGAGTATGAGTATAGTGAAATAAAAGGTGAGAGAGAAATAAAAAGATATAAAGAGAGAAAAGGAAAGGAAGAAAAGAAACAGGGGAAGGTAAGGAATCCGTGGAATTGGGCCGAGAGCCGCCACTATTTCTGAAATGAATGTATTCAGGATGAATGATTACATTTTTTTAACAATTCTCTCTCCCCCCCCAGCAATTAACCAATCCCACTTTTTAATATGGCAAAGGAAAGGTAGACCCTAATCAACTAAATCCTTCAAAATGGCAAACTATCTGCTCTAGCCCAAATTCTACCCTTCTTCCATAACCAACACGTGGCATGGATGGAATACTCACAACTAACCCACTTCCTGGGTTTTCTGACACCACCTAATTTATGATCCCGAATAACCACTGATTTTGAGGAATGAATCTAAGAAAAGACTGGACGGCCGTACTCAGTTAACACCTTTATTGAAGACGGTTTAAAAATTCTTCTGGTACAAAGACATCAGAGGCACGGGATCAATGAAAAGCTGACATGTTTCACACCACTATGGGGGGCTTAGTCATAGCTGTTGGAAGATGGAATGACCGTCCATATATATGGGGATGAGAAAAGGGTTGATCAAACAGGAAATCTTTCTGATAGGCCCACATGGATACATCAGTCAAAATTCCTGGACACATGCGACACAGCTGGAGTCATGCAGGTGCATGGGATATCTTAATCATGAACTTAAACACGACATCCCAAAATAACCTGATAGACATACCTGATGTATCATGCAACACAAAAAAATGCATGATGAACAAACATAATATGTACTTATTCATACTTAAAATTTGGAACAAATTAATCAATGAACAAAAAACGAAGAAGGTGAAAAAAATGAAAAAGAAAATAAATGAATAAGGAAAAAATAAATACACGAATGAAAAAGTAAAAAGCGGAAAAACCAAGTACCATTGTGAATATATATACAAATGCATATTAAAAACATTAGTTTATGGAAATAATTGGATTTTGAGGAAGTACTGTAACAGACCTGAACATACAATGTCTACCCTTACCAACTACTACTTCAGGAAATCCATTCCCAAGGTCCAAAATTCATCTTCAGACAGGAGGCAGAAGGACAAAGATAA
This sequence comes from Lithobates sylvaticus, assembly GCA_028564925.1. NCBI lineage: Eukaryota > Metazoa > Chordata > Amphibia > Anura > Ranidae > Lithobates > Lithobates sylvaticus. The sequence goes on from CM053026.1 coordinate 728,322,214, forward strand.
GATGGATAGTTTCAATGGTCCACCATGCTCTATTTCAGGCACTTTATGAATTTTACCTTATATCTATGACAAAGTAAATAGAGCTCTGAATATACTAATATGAGGCCTCAGAGTCAAGTTTGAGAGGAGTGTAGCACCTTAGAGAGAGACCTATACCCCCCCCCCTTTTTTCTCGTTCTGGTTTGTTGCCTCTTTTCGAGTTCCCATCCTTAGAGGTGTTTACTATGCATCAGTGTAGTACGTACTGTTCTTTCCCTGATGTTTGAATCCAATTCACAGTTTTGAGACACACCCATTATTTTTTCTAGGTTATACTTTCTAGCTGATCTTGAATCATTTAATGTGTATTACCCTAACAACTTAACTATCTAAATAACCTATGGTACATTACAATTATTATTTTATATAGACAATACTAAGCTTAAGATGTACTCAACAATTCCCAAATCATGAACTTTATTATATTGCACCTCCATAGGCATAGCCATTGCTAACATTCACCTATAACTATTTAACATGACATTGTACAGTGGTCAATGTATTCTAATATATTTGCATGTACTCAGGGCCGCCATCAGGGGGTATAGACGGTACACGTGTAAGGGGCCTGTGCGTCCAAGGGGCCCAGACCACAGGTCACAGCCTGGGCTATCTTGAACGCGAGGCAGCTGCCATCAGAGCGGACCGGCTGCCAGGATGCAGTGGAGGGTGTAGATGTGGGCATATCCCACGTGTGTGCAGGTCGGGCCTGCTTTAAGACGCTGCGTGGGGTGGGGTGAGGTCAGGTGTCAGGTCGGGGAGTCCTATGGAGAAGGAGGTCAGGTGGAGGAGCCCCCCTCCCCCTTTTTTGTGCTGGGTGGGTGAGGCCAGTTGGTGCCAGTGGAGGGCCCCATGGAGGAGGAGGTCAGGGTGGAGAAGCCCCCCCTTTTTCTTGCAGCTGCCGCTGGAGATCCTGGTGGAGATGGGACACGGGCTCAGCTACCCCTCCTGGCACTTCTGGACAGGTGAGAGCTGGGAGGACTGGTGCTTCCCTAGGTGTGTGTGACACTGCCTCCCACCTGTCCCGCTGCCCCCTACCTGTGACACTGCCTCCCACCTGTCCCGCTGCCCCCTATCTGTGACACTGCCTCCCACCTGTCCCGCTGCCCCCCTACATGTGACACTGCCTTCCACCTGTCCCGCTGCCCCCTACCTGTGACACTGCCTCCCACCTGTGCCGCTGCCCCCCCACCTATGACACTGCCTCCCACCTGTCTCCCGCTGCCCCCCTACGTGTGACACTGCTTCGCCCCTGTCCCGCTGCCCCTACCTGTAACACTGCCTCCCATCTGTCCAGGTGCCCCCCTACCTGTGACACTGCCTCCCACCTGTCCCGCTGCCCCCCACCTGAGACACTGCGTCTCACCTGACCCGTTGTCCACCACCTGAGACACTGCCTCTAATGACCTAATGTCCCACTGACCTCCTCCCATGACACTTCCCCCCTCCAGTTCTGCTGCCCCCACCTGTCCTGCTGCCTCACTTTCATCTGGCTACCCCCCCCCCCCCCTGTCATGCTGCTCTTCTCCTGTGACACTCCTCCCTTCTGTCCCACTTCCCCCTTCTAACCCACTGCCCCCACCTGTCCCCCCGCTCCCTTCCTGTCCCACTTCCCCCTTATGTGGTAGGAGGAGATCGGACTGGAGGAGGAGAAGGACATGGGATGGAGTACATTTGTCTGGAGGAGGAGGACATGGGATGGATGAGATGGAACTGGAGGAGGAGGACATGGGATGAAGATGAAGGAGATGGGATTGCAGGTGGAAGAAGAGGACATTGGATAGAGAACATGGGATGGAGACGGAGGAGGACCTGGGATGGCCAGTGGGTGGATTCGATGGGACAGCCAGTGGGCGGGCCCAGGGGAATGTTGGCGGTCAGGCTCGGGGGGGGGGGGGGGGGGGTCAGGCCTAAAGCTGTGTAAGGGGCCCCACCATTTCTGATAGCTGCCCTGCATGTACTATATACCTGAAGGATTTGGTTATACAATATCTATACTGTGTTTTTTTTTTTTTAAATAATAAAAACAGATTAAGCTAAAGTCCAAAGAAAAGACAATGCCTCTGCCTTGTCTAACTCTGGGAGTATAAGAAATGTGACACGGTAGATTCAGCCACATTTTGGGGAAAAATGTGTATTTGTACAAACCTGATCAGCTCAGGAACAGGTGGTGATTGGGGTAAAGAAGTCACCCTTCCATTTGTGAGGGTTAACCCCTTATGGATTACGTGACAGGTGACCTGGATGCACCCCTGTGTGACACGGGCCCTGAGTGTTTAGTTATACTACTGGAGACCCAATCCGGACCACTGACCTGTGTAAGAAGCGCTCAGGGCGCAAGTTCCAGCATCTGTGCTTGTGATGTCTGCAAAGGCCTGGGCATTGAATACTATATAAGTTGTATGCAAATAAACCTATTTTCTGCTGCAATATCATCCACCTGGTGTTTACCTGTTGTCAATGACTTGCTTCAAATACTGAGAATATCTTGCAACTATGTGCATTGTGGCGCATGGCTTTACTTTTTTCTTTAAATATTTAAAATTCATATTTTCCAACTCTGAGCAGGCGTCCTGTTCAGTAATGTCCTAAGTGCACCTATTCTTTATTGTTCTGATTGCTCTAAAATGATGAAAGGTGAAATATAATTGGTTAGATTGGGTGTCATGGTTGCTCTTTGCTTTATCTGATGGACTCTGAAGAACTGTCCTGATCAATAAATGAAATGCTCAAAGTCAAAAACTCCTTGGCATAGTCAATAAACAAAAAAAAAAATGCAAAGTTGCTTGGGCATAACTACAAATTAGAGGGCCCCACTAGCATGGCAGGGGGAGGAGAATGATACCAAAAGAAAGTTGCTTTTATGATCATTATCCTCCTGCTTCTCCATTCAGAAGGATGAAGAACACAGGGGCAGATTTTAATGAGTGATCACTGTAAAAGCTAAACCACAGGCCGTCACAACAATCATGTGATCGGGAAGCGGTCCTCCTGCATCCCAATTATTAGTACAAGTACTTAGAGGGCATTTGCAGCACAAACACTGGTGCATATACATTATACATGGCGCCTTCTCCCATGATGCCACATTATGTGTTATGCCTCTATTAATGGATTAATCTGAAAAAATGAATACAAATTATTATTTTTTTAGGACACACAAGCCTTTTTTCTGATGACATTGTCTTGCAATATATTTTTTATGCAATTCATAGATCAAAAAACAGTAAGAAAAAAAAAAAAAAAAACTAAAAGTAGTTCATTTTTTTTTTTTATCTAGTTCTACAGGAGAAAAAAATGTATTCTATAATTTGGCCTATATAAAATTGCACTAAAATATGATCCTGGTGCAAAGTTATTTACAAATGAAATAAAACCTTATGTTTTTTGCTCTTTTTTAATGCGACAAACAAAAAATTTGCTAAATACAACCCAGATACATTAAAACAAAAAGGTGTGCAAAGTCTTATGCCGCGTACACACGATCGGAATTCTCGTCGGAAAAAACTCTGGCGGTTTTTCCGACGGAATTCCGCTCAAGCTGTGTTGCCTACACACGATCACACCAAATTCCGACGGTCAATAACACAGCGGCATAAAACACGTTCGACAGCACTATAAAAGGGAAGTTTAATGCTTCCGAGCATGCGTCGAATTGTTTCCGAGCATGCGTAGGAATTTTGCGTGTCGGTATTGCATACACACGATCGGAAAATCCATCGGAAAAATTGAGAACAGGTTCTCAATTCAAAGTTCGTTGGAAATTCCGACAGAAAAAGACCGATGGGCATACACACGGTCGGAAAATCCGATGAAGAGCTCCCATCGGACTGTTTCCATCGGAAATTCCGACTGTGTGTACGCCGCATTACAGTTTGTCATTAGAAAGTAACCACAGCCCGATTAGAAATGCATGCCCCTGCGGAATGCCAGCATGCTGTGAAGAAAGACTTTTGTTTTCTGTGTGGAAATAGTGGTCTCTCTGCATAGGTCCCCCTCTTAATGAGGCAAGCCCAAAGCTCTGTAACCACTTGCTGACCAGGCATTTTCTGGAACTTTTTGTTTAAATTAGTATTTTTTTGCTAGAAAATTACTTAGAACCCCCAAACATTATATATATATATATATATATATATATATATATATATTTATATTTATATATATTATTTTTAGCAGAGACCCTAGAGATTAAAATGGCGAGTGTTGCAATATTTTATGTCACACTGTATTTGCACAGCGGTCTTTCAAATGCATTTTTTTGGAAAAAATACACTTTAATGAATAAAAAAAACAAAACACAATAATTACCCCATTTTTTTTTTGTATAATGTGGAAGATGATGTTAAGCCAAGCCAATAGATACTTAACATTTCACACTTTTAAATTGTGCACGCTCGTGGAATAGAGACAAACTACGTTACTTAAATATCTTTATAGGTGATTCTTTAACCACTTGCCTACCAGGCACGAACACCTCCTTCCTGACCAAGCCATTTTTCAGCTTTCAGCGCTGTCGCATTTTGAGTGACAATTGCGCGGTCATGTAACAATGTACCCAAATAAAATTTTTATAATTTTTTTCCCCACAGATAGAGCTTTATTTTGGTGGTATTTTTTTTTTTTTTGAAAATTCTTTTTATTGAAAATTTTTGACATACATCAAACAACATTTACAATGCCATCAACCGACAGCTACAACAACAGATATAACCCCCCCCCCCCCTTTCCCCCTCCCTGTACTCAGTTCCCTTCCCCCAACAAAAATGTATTATTTGTGGAATAACAGCCATTTCACATCTATAATCACCCAGAGTATAAGTCGTTTTACTCTTCACCCTGTATAAGATATCTGATGGCTACTTTTAGGACCCTCCCATTCTTCCGCCTAGGATCATCCCATCACACCGTTTGGTCAGACTCATACCAAGCTCTCCAGACTTTTTCGAATTTTTTACTGCATCCTCTATCCCTATATGTAGCTTTGTAATACGGGAGCATAGCGTTCACCAAGCCTTTCCAAAATGTTACTTCCGGAGCCCCCACTTTTTTCCACTTGAGTAAAATGGACTTCTTCCCATAAAATAGTAGTATCGTAAGTAAAGTTCTATGTGCTCTAGATGGGACTACTTCGTCCACCAACCCCAGAAGACACACATCAATAGTCAGGGGCACCGGCACTTGCAGTACCCCTGCTATACAGGAGGTGACCCCAGACCAGAATTGACGGATCTGGGGACAGTCCCAGAACACGTGATGTGCGTCCGCTGAGGCGGCAGAGCACCTCCAACACTCTGAGGAAACGGATGGGTATATTTTGGCCAGTCTGGCAGGGGTATAATATATTCTATGTAAGAATTTAAACTGGATAAGCCTATCCCTTGCTGCCACTAGGTTCTTAAATGGTTGTTCCCACATATCATCCCAGTCCTCTCCCTGTATGTCTGGTACCTCTGCTTCCCATCTTTCCCTACATTTAGTTAGAGCCTTGGGACTAGTTTTGAACAATTCCTTATATGTAATCGATAAGGTCTTTGATAGTTCCTCTGTCATGAGTGTGTCTTCTAACCTAGAAGGGAAGGATTCAACCTTCTGCTCTCTAAATTGCGTTTGAAAGGCGTGTCTTAACTGGAGGTATCTAAAGTACTGCGAGTTAGGGAGGTCATGTTTAGTCTTAAGGTCATTAAATGTCAAGAGTTCGCCATCCCGTGTAATATCTTTTAGCAGTTTAACTCCCCTACTCGCCCACCCAATTGAGTCTTCCAGGGCATAGAAATGTTTCAGCTTCGGATTCATCCATAAGGGGGAGGCTGGGGAGAATCCCTGAAAACTAGGGCATGCCAATTTCACTGCCTCCTCCCATGCTTTTATAGTAGCTTTCATAGAATCCGTGAGAGGAAGCTCACTCCTCAGACCCCTATGTATAGCTAAACGAAGAGATTCATAGGAACCTAAGTGGGCAGCCTCAAGAATTGTTGCAGAGTCGCCTCTATCAGAAACTAACCATCTACTCACAAATACCATTTGGCCTGCCAAATAGTACTTACGCCAGTCTGGCAGAGCCAATCCTCCTTGTCCCCATGGCTCTTGTAGCACTTTCAAGCCTATTCTGGGCATTTTCTATTTTGGTGGTATTTGATCACCTCTGCGTTTTTTATTTCTTGCGCTATAAACAAAAGAAGAGGGACAAGTTTGAAAAAACATAATATTTTTTACTTTTTATTATAATAAATATCCAATTTTTTTTTTTTTTTAAACAAATTTTTTCCTCAGTTTTGGCCGATACGTATTCTTCTACATATTTTTGGTAAAAAAAATCGCAATAAGCGTATATTGATTGGTTTGCGCAAAAGTTATAGCGTCTACAAAATAGGGGATAGATTTATAGCATTTTTATTATTATTTTTTTTTTACTAGTAATGGCGGCGATTTTTATCGTTATCAGCGATTTTTATAGTGACTGCGACATTGCGGCGGACACTTCGGACACTTTTGACACATTTTTGGGACCATTCACATTTATACAGCGATCCGTGCTATAAAAATGCATTGATTACTGTATAAATGTGACTGGCAGGGAAGGGGTTAACACTAGGGGGTGCTGCAGGGGTTAATGTGTACCCTATCTTGGTGATTTTTACTGTGGGGGGAGGGGACTGACTGGGGGAGGGGACCGATCGGTGTCCCTATGTACAAGGGACACAACATTGGTCTCCTCTCCTCTGACAGGACGTGGATCTGTGTGTTTACACACACAGATCCACGTCCTGCTCGATTACCGGGCAATTGCGGGTGCCTGGCGGTCATCGCGACCCCCGGGCACGCGCACCGGGGCCCCAGCTACGCGGGGCCCCAGTGGCCAAATTGTAGACGACGTCATATGACGGCGGCCCGCCACAGTAGCTGCACCGTCCCGCCGTCATTTGACAGTGGGCGGTCGGCTAGTGGTTAAAAATGTATGCAGGTTACATGTTTAGAGTTACATAGGAGGTCTTGTGCTAGTGTGCGCACGAAGTAATGGGGCTCTGTAATTTTATTTTTTTTCTTATTTATTTAACTTTTTTATTTTTACACTGTCCCTTTATTTTTTTTATCACTTATATTCCTATTACAATATAATAAGGGATGCAAATACCCCTTGTAATAGAAATAAGCATGACATGTCCTCTTTATTGAGAGATCTGTTGTCAAAAAGACCCGCGATCTCGCATTTACCTTTAAAAGCAAAAGAAAAAGAAATTGACACGGACTTTGAAAAAAAAATAAAAAAAGTGTTTATGCCTGAGAACCGAAAGCGACGTTAGAGGTCGCTCCAGTCCACCAAGGGCATACAGTCGAGTCGGGTCTATCTTGCCCTTACTCGACTTCCTGCCCAGGGAAAGGCCACATCGGATCGCTTATGGGTATACCAATGGCTCCGGTAAGCTCGGAACTGACCAGGAAGCGGCGGGTCCTGCCGCCTCTAGAAATGCTCCCACATCAAATTTGCCCGTGAGACCAATCGCCCATGGTAAAAAACAATACCGGGGCTATGGCAGTTAGCTGCTGCTTTGCATTAAGCAAGCTCTTGATTTGAATCGACTGCCAACAACTCATGCACGGCTAAATCGCACCCCAGAACTTTTTCCGGTAACACAACAGTAGTGCGTTTCCATGTGTTGCAGCCCAGGTACCTTAATGAATAGGGGTGCCATTCAAAATGAATGCAACTTCAGCACACTAATGCATTTAATGTGCATCACCTCAATTCAATAGTGTGAATCTATCCTGAAATATACAGTAATTAGCTCCTTTCAACTGAAAGTTCAGTTGGGCTTTAACATAAATTAGCCACTGTGCCCTACATTTGTAATAGAACTCTGCTGGCATCTAGTGGCCATTTAGGAGACTGTCAGTGATAACGTACAAATTAAACATCATACTATCAAACAAAACATGCATATGTAATAAATCTAGAAAAAGTCGTAAAAATGTAGCATTATAAATTAATAAGAAGCAGCGTTACCTTGTATATCTTAATACTAAAGTGCTGGAGTAAAGAGGGGAAGTAAAGGGGTGATGGGAGGGTTTGAATGGTTATTTCATAATATTGAGCCCATCGATTCTTATATTATTTAGCAAAATTTAACCTTTTTGCTCATTTATTTGTTGTTCTTTCATATAATTCCACATTGTATTTTGATGGTTTAATCCATGCACAGCTAAGGGTAAAACAAATCTAAATGCCTAAGCTCAACTACTTTGTGCATCCATGTGGATTATACCTTGTGTTTTTTTAAGGACAAATTGGGCTTTCTTTTGGTAGTAAATAGTTATGGATATCTCCTGATTTTTATTTATTATCAAAGAAAAAATGGTCAAAAATAGTAAACAATAATAATCTTTTATTTTCTATTTAGCTGTATATTTCTTGTTACTACCTTATCCTACCACCAAAAAACAACCCAAACAAAATGTTCTTGCTCTTGATGATCGCAATGATACCACATATGTGTATGTTATTTGTTGTTTGTATCCGTAGTACAGCCCAGAAGAAATAGTGCGCATTTTGTTTTTTTTTTGTTAATTGTCCTACCTAAAACACAGATGCTAATTAAAAAAAAAGAAAAATCCTGTCCAAAATATACTGACCCTGACCTTTGACCCTTACTAGACCCAAACACTAACCCTGGCACTGACCTAGATCAAACCTTGATCTAGATAGTTTTCTTTATTATTTATTTATTTTACATTTTTTTACAAACCCTTTTTATTTTATTTTCTGAAAGGAACAAGAAAGATACATTGTATGCTACTTTTCCATTCACAGAAAGAAAAAAAACACAGGGCGGGCTTCCCAGTGACTTGTCACTGTGGTAGCCAATCAGAGAAAGAAAGATATAAAGTGATCTTGCGTGGAAATATAAAATCACGCAAAACACTAAATAAAAAATCCCCAAAGGGAAAGAATTGATAAAGTGCAAAATATTATATCTCCACAAAGATAAATAAATAAAGATAAAGTGCAAAATATATTAATTAATATATATATTATATAATCTATATAAAAGTGTCACAATGATACTCAGTGACCAAACTGTGAGTAATATATATATATATATATATATATATATATATATATATATATATAGAGGAGATCACAAAAATCAACAGATGAGTGATGTCTTTCAAGGAGAATAAAAGTTCAAAAACTGGATGGAATAAAAAGCGGCAAGTAAATAACAATAAAAGTCCATAAAGAACTCCACGGGTTGCCTCCTGTAAAAGTAGTCTCACAGAACTCTCACCTCATATACATGAAGAAATTTGCATCAATGAATAAGTAGGTCTTACCACAGCATCCTATTTGAACCTTTTCCTGCTCACATATGCTGATAACTGGGCCAACTCCTATATCCACCTTTGTAGTGAATGTACAAAATAATGTCCATTATTATGAACTTCCCATCAGATTTTTGTGGAATGTCTCTGGTTTTTCCTTTGTGGAGCTTTGTCAGAGAAAATACAGATTGCAGTCCTCATGGAACTGAGCAATGGAACACAGGTCAATCAGAGGCTACCACAGCGATCAGTGACCCAGAATCGGGAAACCCCGGTCTCTGTGCTGGAAGCACGCAGTGCGGCGCGCTCCTAGCACAAAGGGGCCGAGACAGCGGGGACAGCAGCAGGACACGGGAGCACGCCCGCACGGGTGTCCCAAAAGAGAGCGCTTCTCCGACGGGGCATTTGAGAAGAGGAGGAGCTAGGAGTGCCGCTAAGGGACCCCAGAAGAGGAGGATCAGGCCACTCTGTGCAAAACCAGCTGCACAGAGCAGGTAAGTATGACATGTTTGTTATTTTTTTTTTTAAATTAGGGTTTAGTAACCCTTTAAGCCTTGTTTACACAGGGCATATAATGAAGCGTTTTCCCACACAGGGATGCACGGGTGTTGCACAGCCATATTGGGACACAGCCGTTGTGTCCCAATATGAGACCCGTGTGGGTCCTTCTCCCCAAATGCACACAGGGTGAGTTCAGAGACAAGGATTCACACGGTTGTGTGTGGGAAAAATAGTTTTTTTTTATAACAGCTTACCTGTAAAATTTTCTTTTGAAGTACATCACAGGACACAGAGCCATAGTAATTAATATGTGGGTTATAGTCCACCTTCAGGTGCTGGACACTGGCACACCCTAAACAGGAAGTTGCCTCCCTATATAACCCCTCCCATACTGGGAGTATCTCAGTTTTGTAGCAAAGCAATACATGTGTATACTAGTAAGAGGGGCGGGACCTCTGTGTCCCGTGATGTACTTCAAAAGAAAAGGATTTTTACAGCTAAGCTGTTATAAAAATCCTATTTTCTTTAATCGTACATCACGGGACACCATAGTAGTTACTATGTGGGATGTCCCAGAGCAATGTTTACTGAGGGGAGGGAGACACAACACAGCAGGGCACCATGAGATAAGAGGATTTATACTGCTGCCTGCAGTCCCATGCGGCCAAAGGCGACATCCTCATGATTTTTTACATACACCATGGAGGCTTGATGATGCACTGCCCACGAGGCACTAACAGCCCTAGAGGAGTGCGTTTTGATTTGAGAGGGTAGCACTACCTCTTTAAACCATAAGCTTGAACAATTACTTGTCGAATCCATTTAGAAAGAGTAGAATTCGATGCTACCTGTAGAGTAGGACCTTCAGGCAACATGAACAAAGTATCCATTTTCCAAATCTGAGCAATCATCTTTAAGTAGACATTGACTGTTCTCACCACATCAAGAGAATGTGGTGATTTTTCTTCCAAAGAACAGGGTTCTGGAAAAATTAAGGTAGAACAATATCCTGGTTTAAATAAAAACCTGATACTACCTTTGGTAAAAAGTTAGGATGAGGACGCAATACTACCTTATCCTTGTGAACAATAAAAAACATGTCTCTTTACAAGAAAAAGCAGCCAATACTGATACCCTTCTTGCAGCAGATATGGTTACCAGAAAAAATTGTTTCCTTGTCAAAAAAAGGACCAAGGGAATATGTTGTATCGGCCCAAAAAAAGGCTGTTTTGTAATGCAGACAAAACTAAATTCAAGTCCCAAGGGTTCAGGGGTTACCTAACCTGAGATTAAGCCATGTTACTCCCTGAATAAAGTTATGAACCAAAGAATGCGAAGCAAGTGGTCATTGAAATAATACTGAAAAGGCCGAGACCTGTCCTTAGAAAGCACTCAAGGCCAGCTTTATTTCTCACCCCATCTGCAGAAAAGTCAAGGACTCCACCTTGACTTATTTCCTGGGGTGCAGCTCCTGGTTTCACACCAGGAGACATATGTTTCCCAGACTTCACAATATATAACCAACGGAGGCCGCCTCCCTAGCATTAACCAAGGTAGAAAACTACCGAACCTGACAGCCCACGCTTCCTCAGAGTGTGGGTCTCAATAGCCAAACCGTTTAAATTTAGAATTTGTAAAGTAGGATGGAACTCCGGACCTTGCGAGAGAAGGTCTGGCCGTGAAGGTAGAGTCCCCTACTGCCACCTCTACGATCTCTGCATACTAAGATTTCCTGGACCCCGCTGGGGGTCACAAGAATCAACGACTTCCCTTCCTACTTGATCCTGTTAAGAAGCCGTGGACGCAGGTAGAATAGGAGGGAATGCACAAATCAGTGAGAACCGATTCCACGGGAATAGCAAAGCATCTGTTCCGCATACTAGCGGATCCTTTGTTCTTGACACAAAGTTGTCGATTTCTTTGTTGAACCTGGACACAAAACCCGGATCCCCCATCCTTGACATATTGACAGGAAGGTATCGGGGTGAAGGAACCATTCTCCCGGGAACAACTGCTGGTGACTCAAGTAGTCCGCCTGCCAATTTTCTATTCCTAGAATGAAGACTGCCAATAGGCAAAGTACATTGTTTTCTGCCCAAGATAGGATAAGATTCACCTTTCTCTGGGCCGCACAACTTCTTGTGCCCCCTTGGTGATTAATATAGGCCATTGCTGTGGCATAGACGGATTGAATCCTGGCAGGATAATACCTTAAACTGAACATTCAGGCCCGCAGGACCAAGTGCTCTGCCTGAATTTCTAAAATGTTAATGGGCAAGGCCATTTCTGATCTGGGCCACTTCTCTTTGACAGCTGCCTCTTTCAGGACTGTCCCCCAACCTAAACAAAAAAAAGGTTGGCATGTGTTGTTACTATTTTCCAGGTAACTGAAGGATTTTGCAGCACCTGGTATTTCCAGGTGGTCTTTCATCCAGGTACTAACCAGGCCTGATCCTACTTAGCCTCCAAGATCAGACGAGATCGGGCGCTAAGACACATTGGGAATGTGGAGCTTGAACCCTTTGTTTCAAGCGGATAGGATACTGTTTTGCAGCAGTCTAGAATGAAACTAAGCAGAAAGAACAGCCTCAAATGAAGCCACCATCTTTCCCAACAACCTCATGCAAAGTTGAATAGGAGAAATTAATTTTGCTTTGACTACCTAAATCAGTTCCTTTGTGGCGCTGATTTTTGTCTGGGGTACGAATAACCTTATCTGGGTGTACCTATGATCAGACCCAAGTATTTTCTTCATGGTTTTAAAGAAGATTCCTCCTAGGTTGAGAATCCGACCTAGATATTCCAGGTAGTCGAATGTGGTGACCATACTTTGGTCTAAGCGGGCTACTGACTGGTCTATCAAGAACAGATCGACTCGGTAAACCATAATCGTTATACCTTGGGCCCTCAATCTGGCTAGAAGAGGAGCCAGAACCTTTGTACTCAAGGTGCAGCAGCTAGATCGGACAGCAGAGCTACACACTGAAAATGAAGATTTTCCACTTTGAAAGTAGATATTACTAGTGAGCAAGGAAATAGGCATATGGAGATGTGGATCTTTGACGTCGATTGACGCCAGAAGTTCTCCTCCTTGTAGGATGGAGATAACAGATCGGATTGACTTCATGCAAAAAAAATTGAGATTATATTCAGGAATTGAATTTTAGATTTTTGAGATCCAGAATGTCCATTTGGATTTAACCAAACCCCAAACATATTTGAGGTATATAATGGAATGTATGATGACTCTCTAGCCCTCTTCCCTACGGTGGCCCTACTGTCTATCCTCACGAGATCAGTCAAATCCCATAAAACTAACCTCATCAGGTTTTTTCTATCAGCAGCTCGCAAAGTACTGGAAATCAGAAGTAACCCCCCCCCCCCCTTCATAGGTGGATTGATATCCTCAATGACGTCATGCTAATGGAGGAGATGCAGGCTAGAGAGGGAGAAAATTGGGATAAACACTTTAAACTGTGGTATGTCTGGGTCCACTACTCAACTTCAGATAAATTATTACACAGACTTGCCAAAGGATGAGCTGAGGAAAGCCCAAGGTTTTTAAATCCGGAATATCGCTGGGGTAAGTGGTCCATATGAGTTGATGACCATGCTCCAGTGAACGGCTCTCCAACCATCTTGTCTCAGCCACATTGCGAACGAACTAACAGTCACAGTCACTGCTGGTGACTGCTGGTGATTGCTGGATTGCATTTTTAGGTTCTTTCTGGGCCTTTTTCTTGTATCTTTTTAATACCCTTACTGACACTTTTTAAACAGTTTTTTTTTCTTTCCTTCCTTCAGCTTACTAATTAAGGGGAGGGTTTAATTGCTCACAGGTGCTTGAGACCTATATAAGTTTGTGTAGAGCTCATCGTGAGCCTGCTCATCTTTAAGACTGGTTGAACTCTGTCCAAGTGGAACTATTCTAAGTGGTGAGTTAAAATCAGAGTTAGTGGAACTATTCTAAGTGGTGAGTTAAAACCAGAGTTAGTGGAACTATTCTAAGTGGTGAGTTAAAATCAGAGTTTAAAACAGGGGTTAAGACAGGAGTCTTCAAACCTGTGACATCTTAAACTTCCTACAAGCACTTATTTTGTAACTGGGAAATGAGTGCTAGCAGGGTTGGAGGTTTTGCTCAGTGCACAGTGTGCCACATATATGCAAAATTGGTGCAACTGCTCCAGGATGGATACCGCTGTGACAGATGTGAGCGGGTTGCCCTTCTGGAAGCTTGCATTAGAGATCTGGAGGAGCAAGTTGCAACACTGGGCGGAAAGGACAACCTTGAAAGGGGTCCTCTGCTCGCTGAGCAGGTGGTCAGTAGGGGTGATGTGGAGGGTGGAGGGGCAAGTCAGGATTATCAGATAGGAAGATGGGTTAATGTAGTTAGAGGGAGTGGAAGGGGCTCGCGGAAAAGGAAGGCCAGTCCTGTATTTGTACATCAAAACAAATTTGCCAAGTTGGGTGAAGATGTGGAGGTGGCAAACACAGAGGTGGCAGCCCTAGATGTCACTGCTACCCCTAACAGCCGGGAGAGCAGACCATCTAGTAGAAGTGGTGAGGGGAGTGCAGGTAGGCCTAGACAGTTGGTGGTAATAGGGGATTCTATAATCAGAAGGACTGATAGAATAATTTGTCGCCAGGATTGCCTCAACCGAATGTTTTGCTGTCTCCCTGGTGCTAGGGTTCGGCATGTGGTGGACCGGGTGGATAAATTACTGGGAGGGGCTGGGCATGACCCAGCTGTCTTGGTCCACATTGGAACCAACGACAGTATACATGGAAGGTGGAGGCTCCTTAAGAATCAATTTAAAGAACTATGCTGCAAGTTGAAGGGAAGGACCTCCAAGGTGATATTCTCTGAAATATTGCCTGTGCCATGTGCAACACAGGTAAGGCAGGGGGCGATTAGAGAGCTGAATGCATGGCTAAAGACCTGGTGTAGAGAAGAGGGATTTGGGTTTCTAGAGCACTCGGCTGACTTTTCATTGGGGTGCAACCTATATGCTAATGACGGTTTGCACTTGAATGGAAGGGGGTCTGCTGTGCTGGGGAAGAGGTTTATGGGAAGGCTGGAGGAGTATTTAAACTAGGATTGAGGGGGGAGGGTGAACTAGAATTACATCGGGCAGACAGGTTAGCTAGGGGTCTGACATTAATGGAGGGTGGAATGGGAATACATGGGGGGAGGGATATGGCAGGTGACAGGAAATTTCCCATGTTGCAAACTGCCTTAGGAAACTATAGTCCCATCTGTACTACTAAAAATGATATGAAAAACACCAGAGCAAAATGTAGTAATGCATTAAAGTGTTTGTTCACCAATGCCAGAAGTCTGCCAAGCAAAATAGGTGAGTTGGAAGCTCTGGTGCATCAGGAGAGCTATGATGTAATTGGTATTGCTGAAACTTGGCTTCAATCTTCACATGACTGGGCTATTAATATTCCTGGCTATGCACTCTTTCGGAGAGACAGGGTAAATAGCAAAGGTGGAGGGGTCTGTCTCTATGTGAGAAGTGATCTCAAAGCAAGCGTGAAAGAGGACCTGGTTGATGGAGAGTGTGATGAGTCTGAAGCATTATGGGTGGAACTGCATATAGATGTGCGTAGTTCAAAGTTAATCATTGGGGGTTTGTTATAGACCACCCAATGTTCACGAGGAGGTGGAGACTCAGCTCCTTGCACAGATGGAAAGGGCTGCAAGGGCTGGGACGGTGATAATAATGGGGGATTTTAACTACCCAGAAATTGACTGGAGTAATGGCACTGCTGGGACAGTTAAAGGGCAAAAATTTATAAACCTATTACAGGACAATTTTATGGTCCAGTTTATTGAGGCCCCAACTAGGAATGATGCTCTGCTGGATCTGGTAATCTCAAACCATGCAGAGCTTATTACTAATGTTCAGATAAAGGAACACCTGGGTAGCAGTGATCATAACATGATTTCATTTGATGTTAGCTGTAAGCAAGAAATACATACAGGAAAGATAAAAACGCTCAACTTCAAGAGAGCAAATTTTCCAAGGATGAGGGCTGCTCTCCAGGACTTGGACTGGGAGGGAATATTGGCATCAATGAGCACAGAACAGAAATGGGAATTCTTCAAAAAGACTGTCTGGGACCTCACTGCAAAGTATATTCCCATGGGCAATAAGTTTAAAAGGCTTAAAATAAAACCTATGTGGCTCACGGTCAAAGTTAAAAAAGCTATGAACAATAAGAAAAGAGCTTTTAAAAAATATAAAAGTGAAGGAACACTAGTGTTGTTTAAATGTTACAAAGAATTTAACAGAATATGTAAAAAGGAAATCCATTATGCAAAAATTCAAAACGAACGACAGATTGCAAAAGATAGTAGGACAAACCCCAAAAAATTCTTCAAATATATTAATAGTAAAAAGGTCAGGTCTGAGCATGTAGGCCCTTTACAAAATAATCTAGAGTGGGTGACTGGGGACTAAGAGAAGGCTAATTTATTAAATACTTTCTTCAGCTCTGTGTATACAAAGGAGCATGGGGGAGCTCATGTCCATAATGGGGGTGGTATTTACACAGCCCCGAATGATCCACAATGGCTCAAAAGTGATATGGTCCAGAAATATTTAGACAGAATAAAGGTGGATAAAGCACCTGGACCAGATGGCATCCACCCACGGATCTTAAAAGAATTGAGCTCTGTAATTTCAAAGCCATTGTATTTAATTTTTAGGGACTCCTTAATGACGGGAATAGTACCACTGGATTGGCGCAGGGCGAACGTGGTGCCTATATTTAAAAAGGGAACAAAGTCTTTACCATGTAACTATAGACCTGTTAGTTTAACTTCTATAGTTGGGAAGATACTGGAGAGATTAATAAAAGACCACATAGACGAGTTCTTGCTGGAAAAAAACATTTTAAGCAACAGACTGTTATATTCTTAATATTCAAAATTTAATTTGGTTTAAAAAATATATCTCTGCAGAGTCCCTCTTTAATTAGTGTGAATGAGTTTTTGCTTTTAATAGGCTTCAGATGTGATATTCAGCTGGGTTTGAGTTTTAAAAGCTGTTTTAGATGTGTTATGGACATTGTAATATTATATATGTTTATTAAGAAGTCCTATGTAACTGATATTTAGTTTGAAGGAAAAGGCTAGCTACCCTCCCCCAAGTTTTGTAGATAAGGTTTCAGTCTGTTTCTAAGTCATTTCCTGTTTTATGAAAAAAACTGTGTTTAAAGTAAGAAGGGAATGTGTGGCTGATGTATTCCAGATGTGATGTGATGGTTCAAACTTAGTGGCTGTAAGCGGATCTTTATTTCTCAAAAGCCTCTTCTTCCGGGATGTGGAAAGGAGTGGCTATTCTTATGGCGCGAAAGTTAGGGGAATATAAATACAGACAGATGCTGGAGAGAGCCCCCTCTTTGACTCCTATACTACACAGCTTGACCATCACACACACAGCTCCTCTCATCTTTAGCATACACAGCCACACATACATTCCTTCTGCACACAAAGGGTTAATCAGCCATTTTCCTTTTCATGAGCACGTGCTCTGCTCTGCTCATATAATAAGCATCACAATATTTTTGTATCTTGTACTATTTTTGTAAGTATTTTTCTATTTTGGTGTGTACAATAAAACACACATTTTGATTTATCGCTGACTCAGAAATATTCAAAGAAATTCGTCTCACAATCTTTTGAAAGCTTACACAGAATAAGCGAATATAAATATCACAGTATATTTATTTTATTTCATTGGCTAGCCAGCCCGATTCCTTTTGTCGAAAGTTTTTTTTCCATTTTCCTTTCCTTGATCAGAGGGGAAATGATGAACAGGAATTTACTTTCGCAAATATTAAAAAGAACCTAGAGACAATTATGATATCGATGATTGTGAAAGACCGGAGAATTTCAGACATACAGAAGTAATTTAAGCGAGTCAAGCAAGAAAAGACGGGGAACGTTTTTTATGTGGTGAGTAGAAATTTACATACTTACTATGGAATTTGTAACTGTTTTAGCTGATAAAAGTACATTGGAATTTAAAGGTTTATCGAAACACATCTCTGATGATGTTTTATGGAAAGCAATGTATAGTCAATGTCTTCAAGCAAACGCTGACATTGACAAGGATAAATTTTCATTAGTTAAAACAAAGAAAAAGTTACGTAATGTAATGAAGTTAGTAACAAGATTTAATGAAATGCAAAATGTAACAGAAAGTGCTCATACACAAAAGGATTTATGTATTGAACAATTATTGACTGAAAAAGTTGAATTGGAACATAAAATGAATGCATTATTGCAATCGTTTAAAGAGAAAGAAAGTCGTATGGTTTTTTTGACTCAAGAAAGGATTAAACATGAGAACATTATAAGTCTACTTAGAAAACAATTATTGGACACTCAGGTTTTTGCACATGCTCAGTGTTCCACACATGTGACTAAGTCAGATGTAAGGGTTAATTTTGATTCAGGAATTGAGTCAGATGGATCAATTGTTAGTATTTTTTCAGACAATGAAAGTGTGAAGTCAGTTGACTTCAGTCATACTAATATTAAACAGAAATGTAAATTTTCATCACCATATGCTCAAAGAAAGGTTTATGGAAAAAAAGCAACTCTTAAATGTTTTGTTTGCAAACGAGAAGGCCACATAGCCAGGTTTTGTTTAAAGGCTAATAATAATAATGATATGCAAAAGAGGTTGTGCTATCCGAAAACAATGCCAAGGACTTACGAAGTCTATTCTGTTAGAATGTGCAGTAATTTGAAGTATAGAGGTCAAAATAATCAAACCTATTTCCCTTTGAAGACCCAAATGCAAAGATTGCAAACAGAAAATAGTTCCATCAGACAGGGCAGGTATCATTATGTAACATATAACACTGTGAAAAACATTGTTAGCAGTCATTAAATGAACTGCATGGATAGTTTCAGAGATTTGGTTGAGGACTTTGATATATTTTTAATATTTTCAAGGATAATCCTCTGGGTTATTATTTTAATTTTTCCTCGTTATGATTATATTTCTATTTTTTGGTTTGTTCAGGTTGAACACTGAAAAGGTTTAGTTCACTTGAAAAGAAAAGAACAGCTTTGTACTCAATTAGTAGCTGAATACATTTCCAGCTGTGTACTCAATTAGCAATTGAATACATTTTGTTTAAAGACAACAGAGTAATTCTCTCTCTTAGTAATTTCTTTGCAAAGTATTATTGTTAAAAAGAAAAAGTTCTAGCACATAAAAAGTTGAGTTATCTGTAAGCAATAGAGTTACAGACACATTGAATTAGCAAAGGAAGCAGCTTTATTTGGATAATTAGTGATTCCAATCTTCAATGGGTTCTATTGATGTTGTGAAGAAATAGATACACAGATTCCGTCGCTTTAAGAAGAATAAAAAGGGAATAAATCACTTTTTTGTTTTTCATAGGTTGTTTATGGAATTTATATTGGTTTATGAAAACTAAATTCCATTACATGACGTTTAGATTGGAATTTCGTGTCCTATTATACCACAACACCTACAGATGGGATTCACTAATGATGATGCTTTAGTAACAGTTAGGATGTTGATTAATTATGTTTTTCCAGTTTTGGGTATAAAAGGAAACTGTTTCATTCATTATTAATGGGTGTAAAGTTCTGCTGTTACAAAGTATTCTTCTTTTGAAGGAAAATGTTGTATGTGTTTCCCTATGAATTTTTGTTTTTGCATCAAAGTAAGTCTATGAAGGAGTCAAAATGGCTGAAAAAATTGTACCTTCACATATGTCTAGCTGAGAAAGGAGGTTAATTCAAGATAAAAATGTCCTTATGTTAGCTAAGAATATGTTTTTTTATTTTTTAACAAGGTTTTTTGATTGGGAGATTATTTAGAAATAATTTGTATATATACTGATATGTAGTATTTGGTTTAAAGGTAAAAAGAAATTTAGATTGTATACAGCCTACCCTTAGGAATTTTAGAATAAGCAACGCCCATCTTTTTAGGAAAGTTGGAGGGAAATGTAATTGCTCATTCAAAATTGGCGGGCATTCTTGTGGTACAAGAAAGCTCAGGAGAACTATGAATAGGGAGAGGTGGGGGTTGTAAGAGTAGAGGCGTGTAACAAGAGACAGTCAGTTTTCTGCAGACATTCCAGGGAGACTCATTCTAGTCCATCCAAGACATACATATACAAATGTGAATTGTTGTTACATACAGACACATATTGGATTTAATCTTCATTTTAAGAATAATCTATTTTTGATATTCTGTAATTGATATTGTTTTTATAACATTTTGTTGTTTTATTATTAAACCAAAATTATCTTTTATACAAGATAAGCGGTCTATTTAGTTGACCAAGAACAGGAAAGGTTTATTTGGAACAAAATAGATGTTGTTAGCACTAGTCTAAGACAGAAATAAAATGAGATGCTCTCATAGGCGGAGCTAAAGTTTTAGGGAGTGGAAAATAATTAGAAAGGTCAATTTGATATTTTCTATGAGATGGTATAGTTCAAATACCTTCTCAGTTTAGTGAAAAATGTATATAAACAATATAAATGTGGAAATAACAAATTGTATATTCCGAGATAATGATGCTGCATTTATTTTTTAAGGAATGAATTATAAAATCTGATCTGGAGGAATCATGGATTCCAAAAAGAAGAAGAGATGTCAGTGCAACAAAAGAAAAGTGTTAAAGAGAGAAGATTGATCATTATCACAGGATGCATCTTTTCCCTAGTGACAATGTTATATGTGGTAAAATATATCACAAACTGTTCCAGTTATGCAGAGGTTAACAGGATGGAAGAATTACACCACAAAGATCTTGCATTATTCAGAAGTAAAAGAGAAGTTGACATTGGTATCAATACAGAGGAACAAAAAGATAACAATTCTGATATCATTACAAAGGACAAAAATGAGAGAGTTATTGATATTAATGTATATGATAAAAATCATGATTTTAGATATGTTGATATTAATACAGCAGAAGATTTATATGGATTTGTATGTGTAGGACAGGGATATGATTGCTGTTTGCAATTGGACAAATTAGTGTATCTTTGAATGATACTGGTGTATATCAATGTTGCATATCAATAGGAAATTATCCTGTGAAATGTGCTAAGGCAAATGTTATTGTAGTGTCTCCAAGGAAAACTCCATGTGTTAACAAGAACAGTGTCTCTTCGACTCCTTTTCAGATTAACCATTTCCAATCCAGAACTCTTTTGAGAGAAGGAAAGTTCGTCATTGTTTTGTGGAACTTTAATGTATCAGAATGGAAGATTTCTACAAGGTTTCCACAATGTCAAGGACATTTGGTTAATATGGAATTGGGTATAGAGAGATGGTGTGGAATTAATAATAGGAATAATAACAGATATAAGCGTGGTATAGTTGAAGGTATTTTAGGAGGGATTGGCACAATCGGGAGTATAACTAATAGTATGGATATCAATACTTTAAAGTCTGATCTAGAGACCGCTGGTTTAGTGGGGAGTAATGGTATTAAAATTCAAAAACATTTAAATCAGATTTTAGAAAATATGGTAATTAAAACAGCTAATGTCATGGGTCCATCTATTTTAAATCTCCAAAATATTACTCTTGATTTGATGATAAGTGAACAACATTCTCATATAGCCAGAGCATGTTTAGAAATCCAGACGGAATATTCCACTAATTTTAAAATAATTGCGCAAGCATTTCAAAGTGGAATAACTCCTTTTGGCATTTTACAGAATTTACCCAGAGAATATGTATATGCTATAAATCATACAGATTTATGGGTAAATAAATGGATAGGATGCACGCAGGGTATATGTTATAGTTCTTCTATGATTCCAATAGCCGGAAAAGAACAAATTTTGGTTCCAATCACTGTTTTAGGATTATCTGTCAGCAGTACACAATTATTATATTATAGATTACAATATACAGATTTTGCATTTATCAATGAAAATTCTGAATTAGAACAATTAGATCTGTCATCATGTTTACAATTCCAGTCTAAAGTTATTTGTTTACCTAATCAAGATAAAAGCATATTTCATTCTTGTTATCATAATCATACATTATGTTCAGCAAGAATAGAAAAAGTTGAAACAATTTCTGAATTAATCACTCGCGTAGATAGGAAAAAGGTTTGTTTTCAGATCATGACAGATACAGAAAGGGTTAAAACTTTTTTCTCTTCTTGTACAAGTACAGAAAATCTGAATCAAGGTCTGTATTGTATAGAAGGAGATATTGATGCAATAAGTATTAATGGTTTAAGAACTAATTTGACAAATATGTTTATGAAAAATATAAGTGCACTTCCCACTCAATATAATATATCCCAAATAGATGAATTTCCATGGGAAAAATGGGCAAATGTAATTCAAAAGGATAAAGGTTTATTGATAGCTTTGGCTAAGGAATTGCAGAATGCAGAAGTATTGTTTAAACATGAACAAGGTAATTTGCAAGAAATATCACATCAATGGTCAGAATTTTCAGGAAGTAATTGGTGGAAAAGATTCAGTAATAGTGTATCAATGTGGGGAAAAACTTCGATAACTTCAGCAGCAGGAAATATTTTATCACATCCTGTAGTTATTCTTTTTATTATTATTATGTTATTCCTTATATTCCAGTTATGTTTAATGTTTAGAATGAAAAAATTATTTTTTAGAATTAGAAGTGAAATTAAGAAAGGAGATGATTTATTGCAAAATATGCTCAAAAGAAGAATGGGTTTTGGAATTTCAAACTCGGTTACTAATGAAATTACATCTGAAAATATTAGATCAAAAACTGTGAGAATGTGACATGTATGATGGTGAATGTATTAAAATATGAAGTATGATCATTATTCATATTTCAGAGGGGAATGTTATATTCTTAATATTCAAAATTTAATTTGGTTTAAAAAATATATCTCTGCAGAGTCCCTCTTTAATTAGTGTGAATGAGTTTTTGCTTTTAATAGGCTTCAGATGTGATATTCAGCTGGGTTTGAGTTTTAAAAGCTGTTTTAGATGTGTTATGGACATTGTAATATTATATATGTTTATTAAGAAGTCCTATGTAACTGATATTTAGTTTGAAGGAAAAGGCTAGCTACCCTCCCCCCAAGTTTTGTAGATAAGGTTTCAGTCCGTTTCTAAGTCATTTCCTGTTTTATGAAAAAAACTGTGTTTAAAGTAAGAAGGGAATGTGTGGCTGATGTATTCCAGATGTGATGTGATGGTTCAAACTTAGTGGCTGTAAGCGGATCTTTATTTCTCAAAAGCCTCTTCTTCCGGGATGTGGAAAGGAGTGGCTATTCTTATGGCGCGAAAGTTAGGGGAATATAAATACAGACAGATGCTGGAGAGAGCCCCCTCTTTGACTCCTATACTACACAGCTTGACCATCACACACACAGCTCCTCTCATCTTTAGCATACACAGCCACACATACATTCCTTCTGCACACAAAGGGTTAATCAGCCATTTTCCTTTTCATGAGCACGTGCTCTGCTCTGCTCATATAATAAGCATCACAATATTTTTGTATCTTGTACTATTTTTGTAAGTATTTTTCTATTTTGGTGTGTACAATAAAACACACATTTTGATTTATCGCTGACTCAGAAATATTCAAAGAAATTCGTCTCACAATCTTTTGAAAGCTTACACAGAATAAGCGAATATAAATATCACAGTATATTTATTTTATTTCACAGACAGCATGGGTTCATGAGACAGAAGTTGTCAGACAAACCTGATTTCTTTTTATTAAGAGGTAAGTAAAACCTTGGACAGAGGCGTGGCGGTGGACGTGGTATACTTGGATTTTGCAAAAGCGTTCGATACAGTTCCCCACACACGGCTCATGTGTAAGGTAAGGTCTACAGGCTTGGAAATATCGGTTTGTAAATGGATAGAAAACTGGCTAAAAGAGAGAATTCAGAGAGTAGTGGTTAATGATTCTTACTCTGAATGGTCTAAGGTTATCAGTGGTGTACCCCAAGGTTCCGTGCTGGGACCCTTACTTTTTAATATCTTTATAAATGATATAGGGTCTGGGATCAAAAGTAACATTTCTGTCTTTGCAGATGACACCAAGCTATGCAGTGGAATAACGTCCTTACAGGAGGTCTCCAATTTGCAAGCCGACCTCAATGCTCTGTCTAATTGGGCGACTATGTGGCAGATGAGGTTTAATGTTGATAAATGTAAAGTTATGCACTTGGGGGCTAAGAATATGCATGCATCATACATGCTAGGGGAGTACAACTGGGGGAATCCGTAGTGGAGAAGGATCTGGGGTTTTGGTAGATCATAAGCTCAATAATAACATGCAATGTCAAGCTGCGGTTTCCAAAGCAAGCAAAGTCCTTTCTTGTATAAGAGAGGTATGGACTGCAGAGAGAGAGATATCATTTTGCCCCTGTTCAAATCATTAGTAAGACCTCATCTGGAATATGCAGTTCAGTTTTGGGCACCAGTTCTCAAAAAGGATATCAGGGAACTGGAGAAAGTGCAGAGAAGGGCAACCAAACTGATAAGAGGCATGGAGGAGCTCAGCTATGAGGAAAGATTAGAGGAACTGAATTTATTCACCCTTGAGAAGAGGAGAATAAGGGGGGATATGATCAACATGTACAAATATATAAGGGGTCCATATAGTGAACTTGGTGTTGAGTTATTCACTTTACGGTCAACACAGAGGACAAGGGGGCACTCCTTACGTCTAGAGGAAAAGAGATTTCATCTCCAAATACGGAAAGGTTTCTTTACAGTAAGAGCTGTGAAAATGTGGAATAGACTCCCTGCATGTCAAACTACTTGGACGCGCTGAATGCTTAGGATGCTGATTGATGATTGCAACTTTTACGCACTGTTAATTGCATTTATATGACCGGACATTATGTACCATTTGTGTGGTGATATTTTTTTACCGCTACTCACCATCCGCCTTTCTTTATTTTGTACCCTCTATTGCTTTACTTGAAAAAATGGTTAATAAAAATATATTCAACCTTAAACACAATCTGCAGACAATAAAGTATAATTATATTTTTTTGTTTTTTTAATAATTGATCTGACTTAATTGATTTTCAAAACCTTTCAACCAACTCTTGATGCAAATAACTGAAACACTATCAAACCTTCAGAGAGATTAAATCAAATTTGATTGATAATAAGCATTCAAACATTTGACATACTGATTTGTAAGAAATCATTAGATATATTTTTATAATCATTCTGATTTATGAATACTGGAGCTATTGCTTACAGATATCATATTTCTTGTTTCTCAATGAGTGGAAAAAGATTAACCTTTTGTAGTAAGTGTTTTCCAATAATTACAGCCATTTATACAGTTTGACTGGACACGGAAGGGATTACAATCTCTTGCCACCCAGGTAACGCATATATGCAATGGCAAAGAGGGTGAGGTTTAATGTTCACGAGTCACATGTGTGCCCATAGGCAGCGGAGGTTTCTGTGCTCACTGCACACTCCCACCACCGAGATCGAGCTATCAAAGGCAGAACGTGGACTCTAGTAATTAACGGGAGCCAGCGGGACCAGCCCCTGATCACGTGACCATGGTGACAATGGGGGTCACGATGGTCAATGGGGGACGTATGATCAGGCAGACCTTCCAGCTCCCCTGGTATTATTGCCCAGTTAAAGGGACACTGAGGCTGGGTGGGAGGAAATTATAGAGACGTCACCTTGGCCATGCAGAGCAAAGTGACACTGCAAAAAGCATTCCCGCACCCCCATAGACTCAGCTTACCTGTGCCACCTTAAAGAGGAAGTAAACCCTGACGGGTTTTACTTCCTCTTTTGCTTGCTGTTGCAGCCTGCAAATGAAAATCATAATGGGCTAGTATGCATCGCCTACTAGCCCATTATGTGCCACTTACCTCCAAAAGAATCCAGCGATGTCTCCTGTGTGGGCAGGGTCCATCTTCTGGCCCTCTTCCTTCTGGGGCGCAGACTCTGGCTCTGTCATTGGTCGGAGCCGCGTGACATCGCGCATGCGCTCGGGAGCCGCGACTAGCGGCATATGCTAGGGAAGAAACGCCCTTTCGTTTTGTTTCTTCCCTGCGCATGCACCGTAGATATTTTCGGCGGACTACAAGTGAAATATTTCCACTACCTATAGGTAAGCCTTATTCTAGGCTGACCTATAGGTAAGAGTTCAAAAAGTGGGTTTACAACCACTTTAAAGCTTCTTCCTCTGTCACAGCCAGTGATACTATTGGGTGCTTTGGGGGAACGTGTAACCTGCTTCCCTGTGGCAGTACCTAAGCATGGCAAGCTATGTAACATGACTGAGGGAGTACCATCACCACTCCAGACTGAAGTGATGTGAAATGCATCACAAAGTGAGGCGTTGGTGTGGCCGTGTACTTTCAATAGAAGTAAGCCTTATACATGCTGGATGATGGAGAGTGGCTGTATTCTTTGCAATGTTTTGGCCAGGAAAGCAAGGGGGCATTTTCCCCATAGGCCAGTACTAATAAGATACACTATATTGTCAAAAGTATCGGGACACCTGCCTTTACAAGCACACGAACTTTAATGGCATCCCAGTTTTAGACCTCATACAACTTTTGTTGTCCGATTTCCTTTAGATTTACCAAAACCATGTAGTGCAAAGGCCTGCCTGATTACAAACAAATTGAAACTCTTAAGGTCTGACCTCATATTATATGGTTTTGGTAAAGCTGAAGGAAAAAAAAAAACCTACAGAAAATTGTAAATTTGTGTGTATTCAGCTTTAGTCCGTAGGGTTCAATATTGAGTTGGCCCACCCTTTGCAGCTATAACAGCTTCAACTCTTCTGGGAAGGCCTTCCACAAGGTCTAGGAGTGTCTCTATGGAAATGTTCATCCATTCTTCCAGAAGCACATTTATGAGGTCAGACACTGATGTTTGACGAGAAGGCCTGGCTTGCAATCTCTGCTCCAATTCATCCCAAAGGTGTTCCATCGGGTTGAGGTCAGGACTCTATGCAGGCCAGTCAAGTTCTTCCATCCCAAACTCGCTCATCTATGTCTTTATAGACCTTGCTTGGTGCACTGGGCCAAATCATTTGGTGGGGTGTGGGGATTATGGTGCAGCATTGTTTTTCAGGGGTTGGGCTTGGCCCTTAGTCCCAGCGAAGGTAACTCTTAAAGCGTTAGCATACCTGCATTCTGGACAATTTTCCTAACTTTCTGGGAATCGCTTGGGGGTGGCCCCTTCCTGTTCCAACATGACTGAGCACCAGTGCACAAAGCAAGGTCCATAAAGACATGGATGAGCGAGTTTGGGGTGAAGGAACTCGACTGGCCTGCACAGAGTCCTGACCTCAACCCAATAGAACACCTTTAGGAAGAATAAGAATGGAGACTGCGAGCCAGGCCTTCTCATCCAACATCAGTGCCTGACCTCACAAAAGCGCTTCTGGAAGAATGGTCAAATGTTCCCATAGACACACTCCTAAACCTTGTGGACAGCCTTCCCAGAAGAGTTGAAGCGGTTATAGCTCCAACTCAATATTGAACCCTACGGACTAAGACTGGGCTGCCATTAAAGTTCATGTGCGTGTAAAGGCAGGTGTCCCAATACAGTGTATGCTGGACTGCTGGTGGCCCTGTTTACCGTGGTCAAAGTGTGTCCCTCTGTTATATGATGCCTGCTCTCCTATCTTCCCCCTCATCCCCCTCCTTCCTCCCCGCCGCTATTTTTCTATTGGAAGGCAACATGTTCTAATGTCATATTTCTGGTATTTCATTCCCTGGTCGATACAGGGAGATGGCCCCAAGTCATGATGTAACCAGTTACATATCAGAGCTCTGATCTATCAGAATCTGCATCTGAAAACTAGCAAGGCTTGTAACAAGGGCTTGGCTCTGAGCCGACTGGTATGATGAGCGAGCTTCAAAAAGGACCATAGCTGACAAGATGAATGTCCTGCTACAGAAGATCAAAGAGCCAGCTAAGATTGAAGATTGACCTAGGATACAGAGACATTATACATGGACAATGCTGCCCCTAGAGACCGGCAGGATGCGGCAGGATGAACAGTAATATATTAAGGACGACTGCCCCCTAAATACTGATTCATCAAAAGTCTAGATGCGATGGCAATGGGGTTGGGTTTGGATGGTGTATGATTAAAGTATATAAAAGGACTGAATGAGTCCAAGAGCCTCCTCTTTTTGCCTCAACCCTTTTCGCTGGTGGCTCTCCAAGCCGCATGGCTCGCTACCTTTGCCATCTGAGCACAGCCGTACAAAACCTAGAGGAAAGCACTGTGATAAGCATCTTTGATATTCTGATATGGTGTGTTTTGTTGGTATATGTTTGTAATATCTTTTAGTACTTTCATGTTAGCGTTTCCTATTTTCTTGGGAAATAAATAAGACTTTGTTTTATTAAGCCGTGTGCTTGGTTTCATAGCTAACCTTGTAATATTGTCATATCAACAGTAACATGTGATCAGAGTTTTAATAGACTAGCTAACTAGGGGAATAGACAAGTTAATACATAGGTATAATAGATATAGGAAATAACCACCCGCAAAAAAAAATTGGCACCAATTACTTAATTTTCTAAAATAAAAACAAAAATTTGTCACTGCCAGCCCCTCTATTAGAAGCTGGCATAGCACACTGTGTAAGTCGTTTTTAAAAACGAGTGTTGTAAATACTGAATTTCAGCTGTCTTCAGGGCTTCATGTGACTCGCCGACGCTTTACAGCTTGGATGGATGGCTTCTGCGGAGGAGACGAGCGGCCACATCATCTACCCGGCTGACATCAGAGGGAGATCACAGCCCCTCCCGCAGAAGACATCCATCGGAGCGCCCGTGAGTCATGTGACCGGCCTGAAGACAGCTGAAATTCGGTATTTACAACACTCATTTTTAAAAACAACTTACACAATGTGCTATGCCAGCCTCTAATAGAGGGGCTGGCATAGTCTTATATAAGTTCATTAACAAACACTTTAAAGCTAAAAGGAGGAAACAGCAAGATACATTCCAAACCCTGTAGTTTAAATGCAAGGTTCTTTCAACAGATTTAGTAAAGTAGCTTCCCAACAGCAGCCCAGAATCCAAGGTACAGGCTTCAGAGATGGACATTTGCGCTCTGTGTGAGAGCAGTGGTATCTCTGCAGCAGCCCAACACACCCCCTCCCCCTCTTTGCTGAGTCTGACTGCTGCAGAGAGACTTGTGCATTCATTCACACGGAGCACAGCGGTCCTTCTCTGCTGTCTGTGCCTTTGATTTTGGCTTGTTGCTGGGGACCGGTTTCACTACTAATCACAGTAGGAATCTTACAGACTGTAGACAGTATCTTGGTCTTTCTTTCCCTTACATATACCCACTAAAGTGATTAGCCTCAGGTGATACACAGAGATAAAAAAGAGCTAGGGTAATAAGGAACCCCCAAAATTACATTATTAATTGGACCAGGCAGCATATTATATCAAGGCTTTATTGAAAAGTTAATGGGTAAAATAAATGGGGTAGATGGCGCTACCTTTAAGTGGGGAAAATAACTAGTCCCCGATTTATAAACCAATAATGCACCCTCTCAAACTGCAGTGCTCAAGTAATCAATAATACTAAGCTTATATACCAACATATAGTATAAGAAATTGAAGCGCAACCAAACCGTAACATCAATAATGACATATAAACGATAAAGCTGAAAACAGAAACTTCCCATCAAATGGGCAAGAACCTTAAAAAGCTACTATCTATGGTCAATACAGTATGTAGAGGGGCTGGTTCGCAGCGTGCGCTCCAACTGCATTCCAGGCTCCATGCTGGAGTACTGGAAAAGACGCAAGTGCGTAGCTCAGCCTTACGCGTTTCGTCATTGACATTTTCAAAGGCGGCATATTGTATTGACTATAGATTGCAGCTGTTATTTAAGGTTCTTACCCATTTGCTGGGAAGTTTTTGTTTTTAGCTTTATGTTTTTTTTAAATAAATTACCTTTTACTACTACACAATGGGAGCCCTGTCTCTTCCTTATGAGGACTTAGCCTTGGGAAGTTACTGAACGCTTTTTGGATACTGCGACTGGTGACGTGCTGAACAGGAGATTGGTTTGGATACCCTGGTCCAATGGAGTGGCTGGAGGAGCCAGTGAGGGACATCACGAGAGAAATCGCTGGAGAAGCCACCAAGGGAGATAATCCACGGTTATCCATATATGCCTATCACCCCTGTAGGGGGTAACAGGAGCTGGTGAGTGGGAGCACAAGAGTCACCTGATCTTCTGAGCACCTGGTAATTTTGGAGCTTCGACAATTTCACAATATTAATATTGTTTGTTTTTTCTGGGACTTATTATATGTATTTTTGGTTGGTACACATATCAAAGTGAATACCATAAAAGGTTTCGATGGACTGGAAACTTTTATGGTATTCACTTTTTCACAAATAGAGTAATTACATTTTTGGACACTCAGGATTAATCATTTATATGTCATTATTGAGGTTACTGTTTGGTTGCACTTCAATTTCTTATACTATATGTTGGTATATATTATCACTTGAGTACTACAGTTTGAGAGGGTGCATTATTGGTTTATAAATCAGGGACTAGGTATTTTCCACACTTAAAAGGTAGCGCCATCTACCCCATTTATTTTACCCATTATTTAGCCCCCTAGGGGGGTCTATTAGGGAAGGCTGCACACCTTGTTTAATCCTAAGCGCGGAGCTTCTCCTCATTTTTTATTGAAAAGTTAAAGAATTGTCATGCAAAAAGATACCGTGTTTCCCCGAAAGTAAGACAGTGTCTTACTTTCTTTTTATCCCTAAAAGCCCCACTATGTCTTACTTTCGGGGTATGTCTTATATTGTATCTTATATTGTACTTATATCTGTATGACCAGCACTGACCTTTTTCCGGGAGGACACAGAGCCAGTGACACCTGTCGGCAGTGATCCGGGACCTGGCACAATAATCCCCTTCTCTGTGATTGCGTCGCGCGTTCTGATCAGTCTCGGGCAGCGGCTGTCACTCTGCTCGGCCGAGACTGATCAAAACGGCGCTGTCTCTTCAGTCGGAGGGGGAGGGCACTGGCCTGGCACCCCCCCCCCCAGGGTGCGGCCCGCACCCCCAGCCCCACTCTTTGTACCGTACGTCACTGGAGGCAAATCCCCCGTGTTTCCCCGAAAGTAAGACATATGTCTTACTTTCGGGGTACGGCTTATATTAGCTGACCCCTCTGAAACTCCCGATACGTCTTACAATCGGGGGTGTCTTACTATCGGGGAAACACGGTAGGAACAAAGAGCTTTTATCATTTTGCATGACAATACATTTTTCAATAAATCCTTGATAGTCTATGCTGCCTGGTCCAATTAGTAACATCCTTTTGGGTTCCTCTTTATCCTAGCTCTTTTTCTGATGTTTTTCCGAGTTACTTGGATCACACTAATTTACCTATTTACATATATAAGTTAGCGGCTAATCGGCTGTTGGTTAGTGTCACTAATTCTTACCAGTTTTTCTTCATACTACCAAGCGTGGTCCTAGCAGTTTTAGCTTTTTTTCTACACAGAGATGAAACACATCCTCCTACATAAGTTATAACTGTTTTTCTGGAGAATTCTCTCCTCTACAGCCTTCTAAAACACACAGATCAAATGCCTTTTCTCAGCTGCAGAAGGTAGGAGGATCTGATGCTATACATTGCACAGGATAGTGTGTGTAACCCGAGACCTGATTGGAGGGAATGGACACGGCCCCCCTACACAGTTTTTGTGTGCTGGAGGGGGGGCCAGGGACATCTTCCAGGATTGCTTGGTCTAGAGCAGTGGTCTCCAAACTGCGGCCCTTTGCTTGCCTGTGTCTGGCCCTTGAGGCATTATTGCTGCCGCTGACACCAATGATGGGGCAAAATTCATGCCACAACAAAAATGGGGCACTATTCCTCCAAATGACAGAAACAATTTCACCCCCTAATACAAAAGATTGGGCATTTTTTCGGGCACAGTTAGGCCCTCTAAAGTCTGAAGGGCAGTAAACTGGCCTTTTTTTTTTTTTTTTAGAAAGTTTGGGGACCCCTTGTCTAGAGTAAAGCCTGGTACCCAGTGGGTTGAAGGAAATAAAAAAAACTGTAGCTCCGGTCAGAGCCACTGTACTAACAAAATGACATTAGTACGGCGATCTCTCCTGCTGAGCTGTTGTGTTCTGACAGGGGGAACAAATCCCCCCCCCAAAGAAAACCCTGATCAGCGCTCTCATTGGCTGAGAGTGTGGATTGCGAGCCGGTCAGCTGCTGGATTTCCAGCATGCTTTGCCAGCTTCTGTTGGAACGGCTGCCATACACACGGGACCGAATGTCAGCTGGTTTTTATTGACCTGGTTGATGTTGCCTGGCATTTGGCCCATGTGTACAGGGCTTTTGACTGTCAGAAGTAACAAATATAGGTGCACAATTCCAAAAGATGTCAATAGGTGTCTCCCAATGCCATATTGAAAATAATAAAAATTAATTGAAAACGATATTCATAAGAAAATGATAAAGTCCATAAACAGCCAATATAGATCAGATGTAGTCTATATAAGGGAGTCAGTCCAGGTATATATGAGAACTTTATCCATTTGAACACACAGGGCAGCCTTCAGGGTAGAACAGAAACCGCCCACGTCCCCTCCCTATTCCCATTATAAGCTTTGTTTTCTGTGCATGGTCTATGTCCTAATGCTGAGAAAGGAGCGCAACTCGAGATTCCACCTGAGTGCGCATGCTCACGAAACGCATCCATTATTGATGACGACATCCCCCTGATCCAGTCACACCTTGCGATCCAAGCCTCGTTCTAAAGCTGCCTTCCGGAGCCGGCCCTCACCACCATACGGAAGCGATTCTATTGATCCATCTGGACAGATGACACAAACCACGCTGGGGATTCGCCATATCATAGTGACATCTATCATGCCTGTATATCTCTTCACAAATGTGAGTGCATTGTTATCGCTGAACTAAGAAAACTTTATATGCTTAACTACTACACCCAGGAGGCGCCTTCTCCATTTGTTTATTTTCATTTTTTTTTTTTTAGACTGTCAGAAGTGACTCATGCTAATATCAGAGGAAGGAGGAAACAGAGAGGAACCACACTAGGTGCTTTGGACTGAGGCAAGTACACACAATAGAGATATGCTTTGTTTCACTTTTCATTTCAGAAGTTTACAATCACTTCAAGCTAAAATTGGCCTTCAAAAGAAGGGAACATTTGTAAAGAAATCAGGACAGCCCACCAAAATTATGTACAATGTCACCGGGTTTTCTTTTCATTGTCATCAATGATACTTTCAGTATAAGACAATTTAAGAAATTAAAACTAAACATACAATAAGGTGCCACAAAAAAGTGTACAGGTTCACAGCAGAGAATACTTAGGCAATGCTGACATAGGCGTCTTCTCACTCGCTTCCCCTCACGTTACATAAAAAGAGGGGAGAGACATAAGAATGTTCCCCATCACCATTGATAAGGACCTCTTCCATCATGGCTGGTACTGCAAGTACAAATATTGCCGAAACAGCACAGGGATAGAAAAGGCTTCCTTGTGTTACCTCCCCAGGGCCTTTACTAGACAATTATGGGCCACGAGGCAAGGTGAGAACCCTCATTGCAAAGAGGGAACCCAGCCTTGTAATACAGGCTTGGAGAAATAGAACAAAGGCACAGAATAACTTGCTAGAGAAGTTGTAGCTTTCTAACTATTTTAAGGTCCGTTTCTCTGAATTGTAGCAAGCCCTACTGTGCATCAATCCAACTCCAATCGCTCCTTTAGTTGAGAGGTGAGAAAACGCCCTTAAAAAGATTTCTGTGCCACCAAATCCCATCTATTGTATAGCTGAGACAAGGTGGCACTGGAATACAGGCGAGCAAACCCAGTTGATGTAAACCATTCATACAGTCCAGGTGTCTAATGATCGGCAATAGGAGTTAGTATGGAGGAAGGCCTTTGGTTGAAGGTTCTACATAGAGTTTGTGAAAAGAGCAGCAGACTGGCGAGAGCATTAAAGATGGCATTGGGAAAGCTGGAAGGAAGGTGACGCAAGAGATTAGGACACTGGACCAGCAAGGCTCGATGTGTCTGCATTTTCAATGTGATGTTTTCTATATCTACAGTGTATGTCTGGGCAACATAAAGAAAAAAAAAAATCAGTACATGCTTGCAATACATGCAAATTTCTCCATCTCTTGTCAACTGCAAAAAAAAAAAAATATGCTGATTTATCAGAAATCCAGTGAGCTCCTAATTCCAGCCCGGCCCAAGTTCTACCCTGCTTGACTACAGAACACCTACAGCTTAAAGTGGAATTTAACCCAAAAGAGGATGTTCCCCTTGTTTGCATTTTTTTTTTTTGAGGGGGGGGGGGGTACCTGCTCCCACTTCCAGTCAGATCCGGCAATCTTAGCAATCTGACGGTTTCCCTAACTTACGATGCCGGCGCCTACACCCGAAGCGGACTGAAGAATCGGCTCGGGTGAGGACATCGCTGGATCTCTGGACAGGTAAGTGTCCTTATATTAAAAGTCCATAGCTACAGTATTTGTAGCTGCTGACTTAATTTTTTGGGGGGAGTCTGGAGCTCCTCTTTAAGGACATGAGAGGGGTGGGGTGTTCTGTAGTTCAGCAGAGGAGAAACCAGGATGGGCTGACAACACTGCTTGGGATTTCAAAGCAGTGGAGGCACCGTGTTGTCAGCTCAGTACAGCAGGTTAGGAGCTCACTGGATTTCTGGTAAAGCAAAAAGTTTTCTTTCTGTGCCTGTAGCATTTTTAAAGGGATAAAACGTGGAGAAATGTACAGAGGTACATTAAATATGTTTATTGTGTATTCAGCCCAGACAAACACTTTAAGAACTAAAACAAACCAATTTAAAATGGAATTGGTCACCACATCTAAAAAAAAACTTCAGGCAAAACTTTAAAAAAAATTTGAAGAGTGGAAGATTTGAATCTTCTGCACCCCCCTTTTTTTGCTCTCATTTCCTGTGCAGGCGACAACGCTGTCACTGGTACAGAAATTAAGAATATATATAAAAAAAGTATAAAAACTGCAAATAAAAAGGGGAGGTTCTGACCTTTTTCTGAAAAAAAAGTTTTTGGTTTATTTTTCGAAATGCCGTTTTGTCCTTGTTGGAGAGATTTCCTGTCCCGTTTTGTTCCATGGTCATACAAGGACTGAGAAAACATCTCAACAGGTACACAGCAATAAAAAGCTTGTCAGAGCCTCTAACCCTTCACCTCATTAAAAAACGTGAAATAAAAATTTTCACCTGTAGTTCCACTTACACTCAACATGCATGCAAATGCCGTTCTTTCTTGACAAAAGATCTTGGCAACTCCTCAATCCAGGTACATGATTGCAGCTTCCAGGCTTAGCCAACAGAATTCCCAACACTACAATATTAGATGTGGTTCCCACTAAAATGTGTTGTCTACACAGTAGAGAAAGAGGTTTTTGATGGCCTAACTAGAATGAGGTCTACAAACTATGACATCTCCAAGGAATTAAGCAATAATTATGTTTGAAAGACCAACATTCGCTGCAATGGGAACTATGAATTCTGCGAGGGCAGCCCTTTTCTGGCTTGGCAAACGCTCATTAGAATATGACCTATACATTCTGTAAAATCTTAGAGCCATGGGGTAGCCACTATGTTGCCAAGACCATGTCCATAGAAGTCTATACAATCCGTGAAAGCCACCGTAAAAGCTGATCAATTGCTTATCATAACAAAGATTACTTATATGGTGGACCTTTTTTATTTTATTTTTTTAAGCCGGACCTGTGTACTTTAGAAAGCAGCATAACATATCAGTGTTTGCATTAACATTGCGACCTAGACCAGCATCTGGATCACGGCCAAGTAGGGCCCAACTTAGAGAGGTTACTGTCGTCACACCAATGCATTTTGAAATGTTGTGGATAGCCATTTTGTAGCCTGGCCAGGAAGCAAAATGTGACCTGAAATTCTGCAAAGAAAGCCACTTAGTGATCTGGTCAAACACGCATTTGTAGGTGGCCTGTAAATTCTGCGTAAGCAGGTATTTTATGGCTACCAGCGCTAATTATAAAATATGGCCTTGCAAAGGTAACCACCACTTCACTGGGCAATAAATAGATCTCTAAAGTCTAGACAAAATTTACTAAAATCAATGGTATCCTAAATACAAACAGGTCATGTTCTCAGGAACATCCCGTCGGCCCACATATTAAATGTGCAGACAACAACAGGAACACTTGCTGAGGAATTGTGTAGATGAATTCAGTTGCTCCAAGAGTAGTTCAGTCAATGATTTCGTTTTAATAGCTTGGAATAGCTGGAGAGTTTTAATAGCTTGGAATGTCTATTCAGTATTATGTATCACACAGCAAAAAAATGTATAATATAGGCAGAAAAACCCCCCCAAAAAGCCATTTCCAAAATGGCTTCTTTAACTCCTTCCACACTGCAGATGCGTCCATCAGCCCAAGGCCTCATCCGCTGCAAACAAGGCCTACCGCTGTGTAGCAATCATGTCAAGGCTAATAAGTCTATATATACTTTTGATACAAAAAAAAAAAAAATCTATGATATATTTTTTTTTTTTCCTATTTATATATTTATTTACAGAATAAATTCAGTCATAGCGCTCAAAACGGCAATAAACCTTAAACGGCTGTGCTTCCCATGAGTCTATATAGAACATTCCACAAAGGCTTTTCTCTTTATGTTAGGGATGGGACCACGGGTCTAAGCAAATGGATGAGGGGATGATGATATTAAAAAATAAAATAAAAATAAAAAATCCAAAACATCCAGCTATTGTATTCAAATAAAAAAAAATAAAAATAAAAAAAAAAGTCTGTTCGCACTAATCACTTTGCTACATATAAAATTTCCAGCTAATATAAAGCACATTGTACCAGTCCTCTAAAACAGTTAAGATATATACACTGGTCTAGATATATTAACAAATAGAATATTACAAAATATTAAAGGCCACGGTCATGTCCTGCCCTTGGTTTTATTTGAAGTTGGCGTAGTCCGAGAATGCGTCAATATATTCCTGAACCACTCTGTAGCAGAATTCGTACTGCTCCTGCGGGGGTGGGAGAAAAAGGAGAGAATTAGCTATATGTCCTTTTACCATTTTTAAAATTAGAAATAATAAAATGTAATATATTTATATTATTAGTCAAATTAAACCTTCTGCATTACTGTAATGCATATATGGCCATTTTCCAGTGCCAGTCTGAGTTTGTGCTAGCTGGAAAAAACACATAATGCTTTCAGTTTTGATGCTTTGAACAAAAGGTTCTCTAAAATTACGGTATCAAAAATAAAAAAACTTTATTGGCCTTATTACAAAACACTATGGGGCTCATTTATAACAGAGGGCAGACATTGATATCAAAGATATGAGAGTCCTGAAGCCAGAGGCATTCAAGAAAATTTGTAAAAAAAAAAAAAAAAAAACATTTCTGTGCTTTATAAATGAGGGGAATCTTTAGTTTTTTTTTAACCACTTCCCATCCAAAAGGACAGGGCTCAAAATTTAAAGTCCTGAGCTACTAGCCAGGCCTCAAGGGTTACTCGCCATTCAAGCCCTAATTCCACCCCTAAACACGCCCTCATAAATGATCTAATGAAATGACACTTAAATGTTTTATGCAGAATTAAGCAACTTTACCCGCGTCCGCCAAAGCTGCCTCACCCGCGTCCGCCAAAGCTGCCTCACCCGCGTCCGCCAAAGCTGCCTCACCCATGCCCACCCTGCAGGAGGATCAGAGGAGAGGAAGAGCTTTGGCGGCCGGATAATAAGAGCGCGAGGGACATCACTGGAACAGCTTTGATTTCAATTGCGGTGTTCCCGCAGCTCGGCGTCCCGTACAGCCCCGCCCCCCTAACCGGGGAACCTTGATACATGTCACTCGTCCTGGGATTGGACGGGGAATCTGTCTATCAAATTCCCTGTGACTAGGGGACGGGGCTGTGTGACAGCAAGTGCGGGGAACACTCGGCTATTGAAATGAAAGCCTCTAGTGATGTCCCTCGCGCTCTGAATCATCCAGCCGACTCTCTCCTCCCTTCCACGAGTGCTGGGAGAATGACTCCCATACAACCCGCCGGCCGCGGGGGTGCTCACCCCCCCCCCCCCCATGCTCCCAGGCAGCCCACCATCGCCAGCCCTCAAAATCCACTCGGGAACAGGCGAGTGGAATTTTTAAGGACTGCAAAGGATGTCTTTGGACGTTCTTGAGTTGAAGAGGTTATACTGGGATACAGGATGAAAGGATGTCTATGGATGTTCTTGAGTTGAGGAGGTAATACCAGGATGATGCCTGCCCCCCCATTCCTGCCATCGCCTTTTCCTGGGCTTTTCCGCCCGATCACAGAGCTCAGGAGTGCTGCGACTGGCTGCTCTACACAGAGAGGAACGGATGTTGTTCCTCCCTCTCTGTGATCCCGGAAGTGACAAGAATTTAATCACTTCTGGCTAGGACTCTGTTTACCTGGCCGTTAGCGATCACACTGATCTGTGTCTGCTGACTGTACTGGAGGTCAGAGTAGAGATTTGGGGTCTAATAGACCCCAGGTCTCTCCATAAAGAGCAATAAAGTTAATGTGAATCCTCATGCTGCTAGAAAATGTTTACTTTTTTGTTTTTTGAGGTTTTATCCCCTAAACCGTTTTTAACTTGATTCTAAAGGTTGATTTAAAAAAAATAAAAAAAAAATAACACGTTATACTTACCTGCTCTGTGCAGTGGTTTTGCCCGGATCCATCTCTTTTTGGGTCCCATGCCAGCAGTTCTGGCTCCTCCACCCATCCTGCCAAGTGCTCCCAATAAGCAAGCCTCTTGCTATGGGGGCTCCCAAGCTGCAATCCTGTGAATCAACAATTGTTCATTCACACACAGAGCACAGCTCGGCCCCGCTCCTGCTCTCTCCTCATTGGCTCATTGGCTGCGATTCACAGCAAAAGGAGTCAATGACTACCTGAATGGGCACAGTGTCAATGTCTCTTATAACCAGAAATTATGCAAGTCAAAAAATACATGTCTTAATAACTGCAAAAGGTCACAGATCTGTCTATTCACTTTACACAGCCTCTGAATAAACATAGGCATATCTGACAAGAAAGCACTCACCAGTGTCTGCACCATGTGTGGCCTCTGTAATCTCAAGCTTTTCACTGTTTGAAAGACGTCTAGTATCCCTTCTGCTTTTACTCTCTCCAGCACAGTACTGAGAGCACAGAACGTCCCCGTCCTCCCCGCGCCAGCACTGCCAAAGAAAACAACATAATTAACCTCGGCACTTTACTATTTAATTATCATTACAAAAATTGACATCATTATTTTAAGTGCTAAAAGAAAAAACATTTTTGGTAATGGAGTACCTCCTAGTAGTAACAGTACTCACCTGGTGTGTACAGTAATGGAGTACCTCTAGAAGAAGTACTACATTTTCACCTAGTGTGTACAGTAATGGAGTACCTCCGAGTAGTAGTACTAGCACACTCCCCTGTAGTGTATGGTTATAGAGTACCGCCTAGAAGTAGTACTACAATCTCACCTGATATGTACAGTACTGATATGTATGGTTTATGTGGACAGCTTTACCCCGGATGCCTGCATACTTAGATGTGCCTCTATAATCATCAACCATGTGAGTTGCTAAATGTTGTACCTTCATTAAATGTAACCATATTGCTACACTTAGAGGCACCTCTCTTCTCTTTTATACTCAGATGTGACATCACGCTACTTGTATATCAAGACATCGCTTGGTATATTAAATCAAAATGTATAAAAAGAAAATGCTTGTCTTGCAAAATGCTGTCAAACCAAGTCACTCTCAAACCAAGGTTTTACTGTATTTTCATGTTTTATTATATTATAGACAAATTTACATATACTTATTTTTTCCTTAGATGGGCTACTTTGATATGGTTCACATCACCCTTGATCATCCATGGGGGATTCGTCACCCGGGGACTGCCTTTTTCTGTTGGTTTTCCATCCGTGTCATGAGGGTCACCACTTCAGCTCCCGAGGCTGATGACCCTCCCAGCTGGCCTCCAGCTTTCCACGTCTGTGCGCAGACTCATACTTGGTCTGTAAGTATGAGTGGGGGATCCACTCTTGCATCTTCCTTTCCCTCCTCCTCTTATAGACATACCCAATTGAATATTTTTAACAATTTTATAGACACCTGTCCTGCATCTGCTCCTGAAGAGTGGAAGTTAGCCACCAAATGCGTCAAGATATTAGATGCCCCTTTGTTTACATCTCAAGATTGTTTCCAACATTATGTTCTACTGGATCTTATCAATTCAAATATTTTTTTTTTATTGTGGAGACACGCAAATATGAGTTTGGTGTTTTATATGATGATAGCATTGTGAACCAATACGTTGCTATGCTATTATGCTACCATATAATTATGTATGGAATAAATTCTACCTATTTTACATTTTTGTATGTATTACTTTTTTTTTTAAAGCAAAGTTTATTAGACAAATCATCATCACAGTAAAAGCAATATAGTAAGTACAATGGCATACAAGTAAAGACAGGATGTATTACTTTACTATGCAATATATATGGTCACAACTCACAATTACCCACCAGACACATTCATGCCGTGATGCTTCCCTGACTGCATGTTTCACATAAAGTCCCAAATCGCTCTCCCATATAGTTCTAGTGTGTACAGTAATGGAGTACCCCCTAGAAGTATTACTACAGTCTCACCTGGTGTGTAGAGTAATGGACTACCCCCCCCCACCCCCAGTAGTAGTACTAGCACTCCCCTGCAGTGTATGGTAATAGAGTACCTCCTAGAAGAAGTACTACATTCTCACCTGGTGTGTACAGTAATGGAGTACCTCCTAGAAGTAGTACTACATTCTCACCTGGTGTGTACAGTAATGGAGTACCTCCTATAGTACTACATTCTCACCTGGTGTGTACAGTAATGGAGTACCTCCTATAGTACTACATTCTCACCTGGTGTGTACAGTAATGGAGTACCTCCTAGAAGAAGTACTACATTCTCACCTGGTGTGTACAGTAATGGAGTACCTCCTATAGTACTACATTCTCACCTGGTGTGTACAGTAATGGAGTACCTCCTATAGTAGTATTACATTCTAACCTGGTGTGTACAGTAATGGAGTACCTCCTATAGTACTACATTCTAACCTGGTGTGTACAGTAATGGAGTACCTCCTATAGTACTACATTCTCACCTGGTGTGTACAGTAATGGAGTACCTCCTAGAAGAAGTACTACATTCTCACCTGGTGTGTACAGTAATGGAGTACCTCCTATAGTACTACATTCTCACCTGGTGTGTACAGTAATGGAGTACCTCCTATAGTAGTATTACATTCTCACCTGGTGTGTACAGTAATGGAGTACCTCCTATAGTACTACATTCTCACCTGGTGTGTACAGTAATTTAGTACCTCCTATAGTAGTATTACATTCTCACCTGGTGTGTACAGTAATGGAGTACCTCCTATAGTACTACATTCTCACCTGGTGTGTACAGTAATGGAGTACCTCCTATAGTAGTATTACATTCTCACCTGGTGTATACAGTAATGGAGTACTTCCTAGAAGTAATACAAGTACCCACCTGCAGTGTACGGTGATAGGGTGGTTCCCAGACTGTTGTTGCTGTTTTTGCACAGCTGCGATGATATTAATCATCCCTTTCCCATCAGTGGGTATTCCGACCTCCGGCCACCCGTGAAAGTGGAACTGTCTAATTTGGCGGGCTTTGTTTTCCTGCATAAAAACAAAATTTCTCACTTTAGTAAACCAAACAGCCAATGTAATAGTGAATAGCTATTACTGCGTCACAGACGACAACTCTACTCCTCTTCTACAACTGCACATGCAATGATTTTTATCCACATATGCTAAAACCAATGACCAAACTGTGGACTTCTCTTCAAATTTGTTTCTCAGGTTGAATGGAAAAAGAAGCAACTGAAACGTTTCTAATGATGTTCTAAAGTAGGGGTCTCAAAACTTTCTAAACAAACCGGTTTGTTGCCCTTCAGACTTTAGGAGGGTGGAATTCTGGCCAGCAGAAGTGGGAAATTTTCCTGGCATCAGTGGGAGTAAACATCGCTACATTTGGTATTGGGGGGCGGCGGTGGTAGATAGTGTCCCATTGCTGATATCATAGGTAGGAATAGTGCCCCATTATTGGCGTCGGTAGGCTAACCAGTGCCCTATTGTTGTCAGATGGCCGAATAGTGTCTCGTATTAGTGGGTGGAATTCTGCCCTAAGGGCCGTATAATGAAGGCAATGAAAGGGCCACATCTGGCCCTTGGGCTGTAGATTGGAGACCACTGTTCTAAAGCATGCAATGTTCTTTCTCCTCTCTGATACTTTAACTTGTAATCAAATATAAACTTATTTATGCTTGTGCATTCACAAGTCAAACAGTTAAAGCCCTACTAAAGGTAAACTCACCTATGCTCCACTGGTCCACCAACCGTGAGGTCCCTCTCCAGCCTCTTCTCTCTGGCTTCTTCCGTGAGTCCGTCTGTCTTCGACTGTCTTGACTGGCCGGTGCAGTATAACTACCAGCCAATCAATCCTACCACGCATGCACAGGAGTGTGGTTATCCCGCAGCATGGGCAGCGTGCAGGAATGTAAATCGAGCTGCACATGCGTAGCTCAGTGTACATTCTAGAGTGTATTGTGAACAGGAAGGTAAGTTTTAATTGCAGAAGAGACAATGAATGCCTCTACTCATTTGTGTAGCAGTTCTAAAGGCTAAAGGTGGCCATAGATGGATCAAAATTCATCTGGTTGAGTAAGAAACAGCAGAATTTTAATCAATGAGTGGCCATTCCTGTTCAAGAGAAATGAGCAGCGGCTGATCAGTGTATACAGACACTCTTCTAGAACACAATGCCCCAATGGGAAGGGGGATTCCTCCCCATCCACCTCGTTTATGTGGGTGAAGGAATCTGTTCATTATCGTTCCTTCATTCAGCCGGTTGGCTGAAAATAAAACAAAAAAAAATCAACTATGGCCAGCTTTATTCAGTACAAAACAGGAATGGGATCCTCAAAAGCTTTTTCAATTCAGTTGTTCCTGTAATCCAGGGCAACCAGCTACCTGACGCGGTATCTCTAAAGTTAGAAAGTCCATGCCAGGCTTAGGCAACCTTGACACTCCAGCTGTGGTGAAACTACAAATCCCATCATCCCTCTCTGAGTCATGCCTGTGGCTGTCAGAATCTTGCAGTTCCACAAAAGCTGGAATGCAGAGGTTGCATTCTCCTGGTCTATAAAAAAAGATCTGAATAGTTGCAGAATTCGTAACAAGATTTGATCTCAGAAGTCCTCACCCTGGTGTTGGTGACCAGAAGGTCTCGCACCGTGTAGCTCTCACACTCTTCTTCCTTCTTCAGCTCCATGGTAATATCGGCAAAAGACATGGTCCCTTCTGATGGCCAATACTGCACACATTTTTCCTGAAAAGAATAAAGTGATGATGGTATTTAGGAGTATGACTGCAATTATCTAGTGGAACAGTGTAGGGCAAGGGTGTCTCTGCTTATACATACAACCTTATACAGTAGGCAGAATAGTAGTATGCTGAACCCTGGGGTACCAGTTGCAACCTGATATATTACTTCTAGTGCCGCTCTAGGTAGAGGTGAAAGCATACCCCTGTGTCCCAGAACATGGGGTGCAGGCTTGTCTTGATGTTATGGATATGATGGAGGTGATTATAGAGTTGATGATAAAATGTCTATTTCATATATTATAATTTTCCTGCTACAAGCCTTAAACCATATACAGTATATGTCTGCAAAGCTCACCCCACCCTTACTGTGAAATCGAAATACAATCAAGCAAGAAGGCCTATACCTGACTCTAAAGATAACTCTTAGAGACAAGATTACCCTACATAGCCATGAACAGCTGCTTTTTCCTATATGGACACAATCAAGCGTTTTGCCTATACATTGTCAAATAACATATTGTGGTTTTATTTAAGCACGCCTCATCAGACAGCATTATATCCGGCTGTTTAATATATAATAGAGAAGATCAAGACATTAAAAGCAGAAGTGACTTGTACACTGACCTCTTTGTGTCTGTCTCAGTGTTTCTCTGTGTGCACACATTAGATTTAGCCAGGGGGGCAGATATTAATCAATCAGCCTGTTCGGTTCTGATCCAAAACATTTATACTAATCCAGGGGATTAGTAAATGGAAAAATAAAAGGATCACAGCTACTCCCGATCAGGCAAGGTGAATAAATAAGGAGCAGCCTTAGCCTACATGTCTCCACTAAACCACACACCCTGATGCATTTCATCATGCC
The DNA here is from genome assembly GCA_028564925.1 of Lithobates sylvaticus. NCBI lineage: Eukaryota > Metazoa > Chordata > Amphibia > Anura > Ranidae > Lithobates > Lithobates sylvaticus. The sequence goes on from CM053026.1 coordinate 728,366,451, forward strand.
CACCGGGATACAGGATCTGGGTCTGGTGTCTCATCTTCCTCTTGACAATACCGAACAAATTCTCGATGGAGTTTGGTTAAGGCGAGTTTGCTGGCCAATCAAGCACAGTGATACTATGATCATAAAACCAGGTATTGGTACTTTTGGCAGTGTGGGCAGGTGCCAAGTCCTGCTGGAAAATTAAATCAGCATCTCCATAAAGCTGGTCAGCAGAGGGAAGCATGAAGGGCTCTAGAATTTCCTGGTAGAGGACCAAGGTTTTACTGTATCTTATTGTTGACTATGTGATGTTGACTGATATTCCAATCCTCTTGTTAAACTCCCCTCCATGGGGGTTGGGGGGTGTCCATTTGATGACTGTTTAGAATGATATCCTGTAAAACTGACATACTGTAACTCCTGCAATTGCTTTTTGTGCCAAATTTTTTTACTAAAAATCAGTATTAAAAAAAAAAAAAAAAAAAAAAAAAACATCCTCTGGGGTGTAGAAGCCGCCTGTCCGGGATCCAGATTATTCATCATCAATACTTTAAGATAAGCACTACAAAAAAGATAAACTTACGGGTCCAACATTAGTTTCTCGCTCTCAACTATATCTCAGGGTGTATAAAACAGTGTGGTGTGTATATATTTGTGTTATGCCGTCTGCCTGGAGTTCAGCCTTGCTGTGCACACACCCATAGACCAGTAATCATCTGGGAATATTACCTGCCCCCTCTCCTCCAGTTCTGTTAACATGACAATGGAACACGACTTCCACTCCCAGATCATCCGCCAGAAATCTTCCATCGTGTGCCGTAACGGCCCCTGACTGGCAATGTACGAGTCCTTTTGTCGATAACCCTGCGAGACATAGAAAAAGGAACAACGTTCTATCACTTGACATCATAAATGGTTTCTTCTATCTAGAGACCACTGACATAAACTGGCCTGAAGAGCAACTGCCTAAATAAAAAGCAAAATATTGTTATGAAAAGGAAAAAGTGCTGATATTTCTACTGCAAGCTCCAAAGCTCTTCCTTAGGGCAGAAAAAAAAATAATATATGAGGATTCGGAGGTTTATCCAGAAATATTTTGCTGCATGTAATAGGGTAGCTTTACCCTAAACCAGTGATGGCGAAACCTTGGCACCCCAGATGTTTTGGAACTACATTTCCCATGAAGCTCAACTACACTGCAGAGTACATGCGCATCATGGGAAATGTAGTTCCAAAACATCTGGGGTGCCAAGGTTCCCCATCACTGCCATAAACCTACGCTCACACTTGTGCGGGTGGAAGCTGCTGTGAGACCCACACTTTGTTCAGCAGCTGCAACCACCAGCAAACAAAATGAGGGAGCCATTAATTTTAAGGAGATTAGGAAAAGAGAAGGAGCCAGGAGTAACGGTGAGGGACCCAAGAAGAGATTCAGGGCTCAGGGTATAACGTGTTTTTTTTTTTTTTGTTTTTAAAGTTTACCTTTGATATCATTTCAGGTGACGGTGTTACCGGTGTGGCCATAAATTCTGAGGTATGTTCCTGGCATTTAGAGCTGGAGAAGATACTTGGATGAGCAGTGTAATGTCTTCATTACTACAGAACAAGTCCAGCTCATGTGACTCCTCGGCTCTCTCCTCTCCCCGGCTGACCGCTATATCGGGTGGGGCAGAGAACTCCCGCTGCCGTCAGCTGGGGAGGAGAGACAAGCGGTCACATGAGCGCCGGGGTACACTTTGATATAAGGTAGAAATCTGTATCTTTTTTATATAGCAAAGACACTGGGATAAATAATGTTATTTTACAGAGGGGATGGCATGATCATAATATAGTTATGATTGCAGCAGGAAGGCAGAGCTGAGGAGTGGACGGAGCTGACAGGCAGGGAGGGGAGAGGAGAGGACAGGAGGGCTGCAGATGACGGAGGCACATAAACTGACCATGGTGTCAGGGCTCAGCAGCCATCATAAACCGTGGCCAGTTCACAGGGGGGAGGGCAGAACCAGGCAGGATCAGTCAGGTATTTTAGGTGATAGAAGGGGCCAAATTACACAGCACAAGCACCGTGCAGTTATTCATGCTATAATGGAACAGGATCCCTTTCTTTTTTTGGTAGCTAACAAATGCTTTAATTGTGACTACTTATACTACATATACCAAGACCTGGATCAATAAGAACCTTCACATAAAAATTATTATCTAGTTCCTAAATGTAGAATGAACTTACATCAATAAAAGAGGCGTTTACATAGTCTGTATTCTCCTCTCCTCTTTTCACAGGAATAATGACTCTGTTAAATTCATCTGCAGGAGAAAAAGGAAAGAAAATATTAAAGCTGAACTCTTAGATGGACTAGGAGTATAGCATAACAAATTGAAGCCAAACTCCAACTCGCACTGTAGTTACAGCAAACTGTTTTGTTCCTATTGGGATAAAGGTTTTTCATGAAAAAATAAGAGCTGATCATTGTAAGCACTCCTGTCGGTGGTAAATGGGTTTGTCGCGATACTCTGATACATTTGCCAGACAATTTGTTCCATTGAAAAACAACAGACTTACTGGCTGGATCACCAGATAAAAATAAAGGAAAGAAATTATACAAAAGAAAAGTAATGCAGTAATACATCTAAGAATTGTTGAGCTGCAATATAATAAATGTTTGCTTTTGGGTTAACCACTTACGGACCACCCACCGTGTATGTATGTCGCTACTTTGACGCCATCTGCTGTCATAACCCCGGTATATTTTTAAACAGTGGGCGATCCTCTTATGTAAAAGTGGTCCCAGCCGCGGATTTGCCACAGGATCACTTTTATGGGTGGCAGGAGAGGTGCCATCCCTGCCGTTTCCCAGGTGTTTCTGCCGTTTGCCGGAGAGATCACCAGCAGAGGAAACGATCCGAGTGATGGGCAGGAAGTCCAGTTAGGGCAAGATGGCCCCCACTAGACTCTATGCCCCTGGAGGACCAGAGCGACGCCAAACGTCACTTCCACCCTCCAGCCTTAAAGGGCCCTTTTTTTTATGTCAACACATAAAATAATTTTTTTTTTTTTTTTTTTTTTTACTTTTAAGTGTTAATGTGAGATCTGAGGTCTTTTTGACCCCAGATCTCACAGTAACCGCTTCCCGACCGCCTCACGCAGATATACTGCGGCAGAATGGCACGGGCAGGCAAAATCACGTTTATATACGTGGCCCTTTAATTGCCTGCCCGTGGGTCACGCGCACCGCCAGCGGCGGGCTCGCGACCTGGTCGGGAGCTCCGTGACCCTGGCCGCGGGACCAGCGGACCCGATCGCCGCTGGTGTCCCGCGATCGGGTCACAGAGCTGAAGAACGGGGTGAGTTCTGTGTAAACAAACCTCTCCCCGCGCTTCCTACTCTGCCTGTCATTGATAGGCTGTTCCCGGTCACCGGGAAAGCCGATCAATGACATCAGACGTCAACCCCGCCCCCTCATGTAAAAAAACACACACACGTCACAGCCCATAACCCCTCCCCTCCCCCTAGTGGTTAACTCTTTCACTGCCAGTGTCATTTATACAGGAATCAATGCATTTAAATAGCATTGATTGCTGTATAAATGACAATGGTCCCAAATATGTGTCAAAAATGTCCGATGTGTCCGCCATAATGTCGCAGTCACAATAAAAATCGCTGATCGCCGCCATTACTAGTAAAAAAAAATATTACTAAAAATGCTATAAAACTATCCCCTATTTTGTAAACGCTATAACTTTTGCGCAAACCAATCAATAATCGCTAATTGCGATTTTTTTTTACCAAAAATATGTAGAAGAATACGTATCGGCCTAAACTGAGGAAAAAAAAAATGTTTTTTTATATATTTTTTGGAGATATTTATTATAGCAAAAAATATTGCATTGTTTTCAAAATTGTCGCTCTATTTTTGTTTATAGCGCAAAAAATAAAAACCGCAGGGGCGATCAAATACCACCAAAAGAAAGCTCTATTTGTGGGAAAAAAAGGACGCCAATTTTGTTTGGGAGCCACGTCGCACGACCGCGCAATTGTCAGTTAAAAAGATGCAGTGCCGAATCACAAAAAAGGGCCTGGTCCTTTGGCTGCCAATTGGTCTGGGGCTGAAGAGGGTTAAAGAGGCCATTGTCCTGCCTATTTCTATTACAACAGATGTTTACATTCCTTGTAATAGGAATACAAGTGGTCAAAACTTTTTTTTTTTTTTACACTGTCCCTTTAAAAAAAAAAAAAAAAAAAAAAATTAAAGCGCCCCATCACTCTGAGCTTGCGCGCAGAAGCAAACGCATACGCAAGTCGCACCCACATATGTAAACAGTGTTCAAACCACACATGTGAGGTATTGCCATGATCATTAGAGCATGTTCTCTGCTAAAAAAATTATTGTTTATATATATATATATATATATATATATATATATATATATATATATATATATATATATATATATATATATATATATATATATATATATATATATATAGCGATATTAACCACTTAAGGACCAAGCCTATTTCTGACATTTGTTGTTTACAAGTTAAAATCAGTATTTTTTGCTAGAAAATATTTTTATATATAAATATATAATTTTCTAGCAAAAAATACTGATTTTAACTTGTGAACAACAAATGTCAGAAATAGGCTTGGTCCTTAAGTGGTTAATATCGCTTTAATAGGTATGTTTTATTAGTGTAGTAGGACTAATGTGAATGATTCAACCAACTCTGCAAGCTTCTGCATAGCACACAAAGACACTAAACGCAACTAAAGTTACATGAAAAGAATCTTACATGGAATGATCTGCAGGACTCGGTTTTTCTTCATGTTGGCTGGAAGATTTCCCGTCCTCATTTTGTCATTCTGAATCTTAATGGAGGTTAGCTTCTGGAAGGAAAAACAGACTGTTATGTAGCACTCCAATTTATCGGCTCTGAAACCTAAACCTGAAATTTCAGTCCATGGTAATGCAGTGTGGTCACTAGTCCCACTTTAATATAGAGTTGATCCCCCTTTGCAGCTATAACTGCCTACACTCTTCCAGGAAGGCTTTCTACAAAACTTTGGAGTATGTCTGAGGGTATTTGTGTTCATTCAGCCAACAGAACATTTGTGAGATCAGATATTGATGTTGGATGAGAAGACCTGGCTTGTAATTGGTGTTTCAATTAATCCCAACGGTGTTCGGTCGGGTTGAGGTGTGGGTTCTGCCAAGGCCACTCAAGATCCTCCACACCAAACTGATAAAACAAGGTCTTTATTAAGCCGGGTTTGTGCATGAGAGCAAATCCATGCTGGAAAAGAAAAGGGCCTTCCCTGTTGTCACACGGTTGGATGCACAACTGTCTCAAATGCCCTTGAGGTCTACAATCTTTTGCCATATAGTGTCACTATATGGCACATACATTTACCACCCCCCAATGTTTCACCAGGAGCTTCATAATGCTTTCGGTCTCACCTTAAACTCCTCTTCTAGGCCGTTGCTGTTGATCCCGGAAATTTTGTTGTACAGCTTCTGTAGGTGAGTTTCGAGGGACGTGACTTCTAGCTCTGTGTCCCCGTACAGAAAATGTTCCAGAAGTGCTTGATAAATAAAGACGTACTGCATCTAAAGAGACACATTGAACACATTAGTGTTAGTACGTCTATTTTTTTTCCAAAAGCCATAGAATACTGCACAGTTAGGACATGGGAAGATGCGTTTTCCATTTAGTATATACTGTATTTTCACTCCATTTACTATACTTAAAGAGTAACTCCATTTTTGTTTTGAAAAGTAAACGTGTGTCTATGTACACTGCGAGGATTTTGACAAACTTTGTTGAAGATCCCTACCTTTTGCTATTCTGAAGAAATAGCTGTTAGGCCCCTTTCACACTTATACGACTTGTCTCACGATTTGGGACTGCAAAGTAGCATGACAAGTCGTTCCCCATGATTTCCAATGACAGCCATTCATATTAGTACAACTTCAAGTCGTTCCGACTTCAAAGTAGTCCCTGCACTACTTTGGTCCGATTTGTTGCCACTTACACAGGCATTTCTTGAAATCATGGCAAAATTTGCGCCCGCGAATTGCAGCAAAATTGCGGTAAAATCGCACGACTTTGAAGTCGCACAAGTGTGAAAGGGGCCTTAGTCTGTGTCCATGTGCAAAATTAATGTGAATGGGAGTGACCTTATAATTACCAATTAGCTCTTGCAGGGTCCTAATGAGGAAAGTGGCAGGGTCTGCCTACCTTTGGATGTGATTTCCCAATGGGAGTATCTCACAAAGTATCTCACAAAAATTTAACTTTTATTGCAGAGGATGTCCAAAAATCTGACTTGTATCTTAGTGCCGAATTCCGGGAAAGTCAGTAAGCCAATCACACAAGCAGGAAATTACATTTCTGGGGGTCGTTCTGTACACAATCTGTGCCTCCAAGCTGTAATAATGCATTTTACAGAAAATTACAGCGTTGTAGATTGGAAGGGAACGGTTAATTTTAAGAACATTAAATTACAATAGGACTTGTGTAGCAATTGTATATGCTATATTATTTTTTTTTATTATTTGATATTTTTTTCTCACAAAAGTGGAGTTACCCCTTACAGCAGGGGTCTCAAACTGGCGGCCCTCCAGCTGTTGCAAAACTACAAGTGCCATGAGACATTGAAACGCTGACAGTTACAAGCATGACTACCACAGGCAGAGGCATGATGAGACTTGTAGTTTTGCAACAGCTGGGGGTCGTTCTGTACACAATCTGTGCCTCCAAGCTGTAATAATGCATTTTACAGAAAATTACAGCGTTGTAGATTGGAAGGGAACGGTTAATTTTAAGAACATTAAATTACAATAGGACTTGTGTAGCAATTGTATATGCTATATTATTTTTTTTTATTATTTGATATTTTTTCTCACAAAAGTGGAGTTACCCCTTACAGCAGGGGTCTCAAACTGGTGAGACTTGTAGTTTTGCAACAGCTGGAGGGTCACCAGTTTGAGACCCCTGCCTTAAAGTGGTTGTAAACCCTTACAGACCACTTTGACCTACAGGTAAGCCTAGATAAAGGCTTGCCTGTAGGTCCAAGAAATATCTCCTAAACCTACACGGTTTAGGAGATATTTACCAAAAGACAGGCACCGCTGTTAATGGCAATATGCCGCGAGTGGCGGCTCCCGTGCAAATGCGCGGGAGTGACGTCATCGCGGCTCCGCCGAATGACAGCGCCGGAGCAGCGAGACCCACCAAGAAGATGGAGGCTCCATACACAAGGGGACAGTGGTGACTTCACTGGCTTCTGTGTCAGGTAAGTGACACATAATGGACTACTACGCCATGCATAGTAGTCCATTATGCTTTACCTTTGCAGGGAAACAAAGAGGAAGTAAACCCATCAGGGTTTATGTCCTCTTTAAAGTGTTATTAAAATATCTTTTTTTTTTTTTTTTTTTAACTAAAATAACATACATATTATACATACCTGCTCTGTGCACTGGTTTTGCACAGAGTAGCCCTGATCCTCCTCTTCTCAAGTCCTCTGCGAGTGCCCCCATACAAAGTGGTTTTCATTGGGGGCACTCCTGCGTGCTCGCTACCGAGCCACCCTGTTGCTTATATTTACAGTATCAGTTGTTAAGACTTACATCTGTTTGTACCATCTGACAGCGCTGAGCCCGGATCCGACTCACAAACCCATAAACATCGACTTTTTTCTCTGAATTCATCATATCCAACATGGCGTCTATGACTATGAAGGTTCCCGTTCGACCTACACCGGCACTGAGGAGCAAACAAAGCATGTTTTGTAATTATTTACAACTGTTGAAGTGAAAATAAGGGCAAAAGAAAATACTACATATGTTGTCAGTCAATATTATTATTAAGTAGAGCTGCACGAGTCTGGCTAAAATGAGAATCAAATTTATTGCTTAAAAGATAGATCACAATTGTCGCAGCGTAACATCTTTCACATTAAAACCAAAAAAAAATTGGGCTAACTTTACTGTTTCGTTTTTTTTTTTTTTTTTTTTTTTTATTCATTGAAGTGTATTTTTTCCCAAAAAATTGCATTTGAAAGACCGCTGGGCAAATATAGTGTGACATAAAATATTGCAGCAAGTGACATTTTATTCCGCAGGGTCTCTGCTAAAATATATATAATGTTTGGGGGTTCCGAGTAATTTTCTAGCAAAAAACATTGAACTTAAGAAACAAGTGTCAGGAAAAAGATTTAGACTTTAAGTGGTTAATCTTCCTGCATTTACACATTGTTTAAAAACTTGGCAGACTGCCCAGATGTTTTTTTTCACACAGAAGTTTCACCCTTTGATCTAAGTAGAAGAGTTAGGCTCCGTTCACACTGCTGCGATGCGGGAACGCTGCGAATCTACTGCGTGTTCCCGCATCGCATGTCTCCCGCCGGCAGTTCACACTGCCCTATGCGAGCTGCTGGGAGTGTCAGTGAAATGTTAATGACACCCCCATATCAGCTCGCATATCGCAGTGCGATCTGCAAACTCGGACAGGAATCGGATCGCATGGTGAGAACACCATGCGATCCGATTCTGCTGCGGACCGAAAAAAAGGGTCCTGTGTGAGTTTGGGCCGAATGCGATGCAAATTCAGCCATACTATCTGTATGGCTGAATTCGCATCGCACAGAGATCGCATATGATTTGAACTGCAGTGCGGTGCGAATCATATGCGATCTCCCGCACCGCAGCAGTCTGAACCGGGCCTTAGTTACAAAGTTTCATGTTAAACTTGGCAGACTGCCTGCATGTTTTCTTTTGACAGCTGAGTGAGCAATGAAGTCTCTCCACTTTTTATATGGAAGAATTGGCAAACTCTGCAATAGAGATCGTCAGGGGGGTTGAATCGAGATCGTGATTTTTTTAACGATTAATTGTGCAGCGCTATTAATAAGAGCATTTTTTGTATCTATGAGTCCCCTGTAAAAATCTTATTACCTGTTGGTCTGCTCCTAAATCTATTGTGTTTGCACTTTTTGTATTTGGGTGAGAAAATGATTTGTTATGCAGTTAAATGTCTGCTCCTTCCTCCACTGCAGCCAGAAAAATGGGAGAGCATGCCACCTTTTCCAGTACGACAGTGTACTGGTCTAGTAGCCAATTACTAGGCCCAAATATTGTCAGGTAACAAAGATGGTGATGTCACTGTTCCACCTAGACTTCAACGTCAGTTGACCCTTGGGAATTTAGTGCTGACTGCAATGTAGGGAGGAGCACTGACAAGGAAAGGGAAGGAGATCCTCTACACAGACATTGTCAATTTGCTTTAAAAGTGAAATTAGCTATTTTAATAACTTTTAATAAAACTAAAATATAATAATTATCTAGTCCTACAAGAAAATCTACAGGACCTTTAAGGTATCAAATCATCCATTAGAATGTTTAAAAATCACAGCTTCTATTTAACAATTTAAATAGATTGGGATTCGAACCAGTGACCCTTTTTACTGCTAGGCAAGAGTGCTACCCACTACACCACTGTGCCGCCCCATGAGGGTAGGGACTGATGTGAATGTACAATGTATATGTAAAAGAGCTGCATAAATTGACAGCACTATACAAGTACAGGGGGTCCCCGAGTTACGAACTCGTTAGGGACTGGCCGCCTGTTCTTAAGTCGGAATTGTTCGTAAGTCGGCCGCGCATGCGCATACCGACAATTACGGACATTTCCGATGTTCCGTCTAATGCCGTTCTGCGCATGCGCGGCAAATTACAGATATTTCCGAAGTTTGCCGGCATTTTCAGAGGCTCCGTATGGCCGCGCATGCGCAGAACGGCCGGAGGACGGCGGAAAATGGCGGAGGGTCCCCGCAGCGCCCCGTTCGTAAGTAGGGGATGTTCGTAGGTCGGGCGTTCGTAAGTCGGGGACCCCCTGTACCTTAATTTTTTGTTCATTATACAAAAGCTATCAGAAATACATAATCTTTACATCCCCCGGCCTCCCAATACATTAATACACACATCATTAATTTATACATATTTCCATAGTTGTAACTTTCAATAAAATTCGTTTTTTTTTCTACAGCTTACCTGTAAAATCCTTTTCTTAGAGTACATCATGGGACACAGAGCAGCCATATTAACTAACTGGGTTATACACCACCATTAGGTGAATGGACACTGGCAAACCAAAAAGACAGGAAGTCCTCCCCTATATAACCCCTCCTACACAGGAAGTACCTCAGTTTTGTAGCAAGCAATAAACTTCCAAGACAAGAGGGGAGGGATTGCTGTGTCCCGTGATGCACTCCAAGAAAATGATTTTACAGGTAAGCTGTAGAAAAAAAAATTAATTTCTTTATCGTACACCACGGGACACAGAGCAGCCATAATACCTAACTGGGACGTCCCCAAGCAATGCTTTTTGAGGGGAGGGGAACCCATTATGACCAAAGTAACACCATCAGAACAACAGGATCTATATTGCTGCCTGAAGTACACTGCATCCAAATGCAACATCCTCCTGAGTCCTAACATTTACTTGATAAAACCTAGTGAATGCATAGCTCCCAACTGTCCCTGATTTTGAGCAATGTCCCTCTGTTCCTCATTCCTCCTCATTTTGGTCTGATCTACATAGATGTAAATAAAATCCACTTTTTATCTTTCAAAAAGTGGTTTCCAGAGCTAAACCTTTCACCTTCTTTCTAAATTGCTGCATTTGTAAATTCCAAGTCAATATAAAGGAATAGTATTGGTAAAAAAAGCACATGTGGGTTTAACCAATCTTGTTTTTTTTGTACAATTCTCCTTTAAGGGGGCGTGGCAAGGGCTGTGTCCTATGCCTGCATACTTTTGCTGATACGTGTCCCACAATTCCATCTCAAAAAGTTGGGAGGTATGTGAATGTATGCACCGAAGACCAAGTAGCAGCCTTGCAAATCTGCTTGATGATGAACTGCACATGATGAACTCACTCTTCTGGTAGAGTGTGCCCTTACTGGAAAAGGTGGGGCCTTACCCCATAATCCATACACCTGAACAATCACTTGGCAGATCCATTGAGAAATTAGTTGACTTAGATGCTGCCTGTCCCATCTTGGGACATTCTGACAATACAAACAGAACACAGTCTTCCTCATCTGAGCCGACATTCTCAGATAGACCCTGATAGCCCGTACTACATCAAGATAGTGAAATAATTTCTCCTCTGCAGACTGTGGATTCGGAAAAAAAGAAAGGTAAAATGATATCCTGATTTAGATGAAAACTGGACACTACATTGGGCAAAAATTCTGGTTGTGGCCGCAAAACCGCCCTATCCTGGTGCAAGATAAAATAAGGTTCTTTACAGGACAGAGCCGCCAACTCCGACACCCTCCTGGCCGACATCACTGCCACCAAAAAAAACTATTTTCTTGTCAAGAGGACCAGAGAAATCTGACGGATAGGCTCAGAAGTCTGCCTCTGTAAAACCCTCAGGACTAAATTTAGATCTCAAGGGCACAGAGACGGCCTGATCAGTGGAAGTACACGAATCATCCCCTGTACAAACGTTCGTACCAAGGAGTGAAAAGCAATGGGCCTTTGAAGAAAGATTGCTAAGGCTGAAATTTGACCCTTAAGGCCAGATTCATATCCACCCCATTTTGCAGAAAAAGCCAAAACTCTCCCGATGTCATATCTGTGGGGGTGCCACCGCCTGGCCTCACACCAGGCAATATAGGATCTCCAGACTCTATAGTAGATACTTCTAGAGACTGGCTTTCTAGCATTCAACATGGTAGACAATACTGACCCAGAAATGCCCCGGTCCTTTAAGATCCTGGTTTCAACAGCCAAACCGTTGAATTTAGAGACCGTAAAGCAGGGTGGCATATTGGACCCTGTGAGAGCAGATCCGGAAGGAGTGGAAGAACCCAGGGGTTTCCCACTGCCAGCCTTACAATTTGTGCATACCAAGTCCTTCTGGGCCAGGCTGGAGCTACTAGGCTCACCGGCTTTCTCTCTTCCCAGATTCTGTGTAGCAGCCTCGGCAGCAGCCGGATTGGAGGGAAGGCATAGATCAGAAAGTGGGAAAACTGATCCCACGGAATTATCAAGGCATCTGCCCCTAATGAAAGCGGGTCTCTAGTTCTGAAAACAAAACTGTCTAGTTTCCTGTTGAAACTGGACGCCAGCAGGTCTACATCCGGACCACCCCCCCCCCCCCCCCCTATCGGTGGCAGATTGATGCAAAGATCTCAGGATTTAGGGACCATTCCCCTGGAAACATTCCACTCCCGGAATAAACACCGCCGATAGGGATGGAACAAATCATTCTGCCCAGGTCAGCGTGCTTCCTAGTGGGCTGTCTGACTCCTGGTGCCTCCCTGGTAGTCTGGAAGTCCAGAAGCTTAGAGCAAAGCAAGCTGCCCGAATCTCCAAAATGTTGATGGGCAAGTTCCTCTCCCTCCAGGACCACCCTCGCTGGACGGTGGCCTCCTCTAGGACTGCCCCCATCCAGAGAGACTGGCGTCTGTCATCCCCACCCTCCAGGCCACAGGAAAAGAAGAAGGACTTTCCTTTTACCAGATTCTTGGTTAACATCCACCAACTGAGAATCTGATGCACTTTCAGCCGAAGAGACATGTGCCAGTCCAGAGTCTGGACAATCTTCTTCCAGACAGGATGTTATTCTGAAGTGGTCTGGAGTGGAACTGTGCATAAGGGACTGCTTCGAATGAAGATACCATTTTCCCCAGTAGCCTCATACACAGGCGAATGGAGGGACATCTTTTCCCTTTTATGACCTGAACGAGGTTTTTCATGACTCTGACCTTCTCTGGAGGAAAAAATACCTTTGCCTTGACCGTGTCTAGTATTAGCCCCAGATACTCTAGGCGCTGAACTGGCTGCAGGGCCGATTTTGACCAGATCAGTATCCAACCCAGTTGCTTCAAGAATTTAACTGCTCTGGCTACATTCCGCCCCAGGTCTGGAACCATGTGATCTATCAATAGTAGATCGTCCAGGTATCCTGCAACCAATCGCAGAAATCTTTGATGGAACCTGTAGATTGGCACGTGTAGGTATGGGTCCTTGAAGTCTATGGACGTCAAGCATTCCTCTCCGTGCAAGGAGGCTACGACTGAACAAATTGACTCCATCCGGAAAGAACGAATGACTAGAAACTGATTCAGAGGCTTAACCTTAAGGTCCAGAATAGGCCTTAGAGCGCCATTTGGCTTTGGGAGTATGGAAAAATTTCAGTAAAAACCCTCAAATCTTTCGTTAACTGGAACCTCTGAAATCACTCCTTGTGACCTTAGCTGATCTATTGCCTGAAGAAAGGACCTCTTTTTACCGGGTCTGTGGGGACGTTGGACTTTAACCACTTCCATACCGGGCCTATTCTGGCACTCCTCTCTGTAAAAATACACCTTTTTTTGCTAGAAAATTACTTAGAACCCCCAAAACAATATATATATGTTTTTTTAAAAGACACCCTAGGAAATAAAATGGCGGTCGTTGCAACTTTTTATCACGCACGGTATTTGTGCAACAATTTTTCAAACGTGTTAAAAAAAAAAAAAGGTTCATGAATTAAAAAACAACAAAACAGTAAAGTTAGCCCAATTTTTTTTGTATAATGTGAAAAATGATGTTACACCAAGTAAATAGATACCCAACATGTCATGCTTTAAATAATGTGCA